>VZTJ01006073.1:489283-514689 GCA_013397795.1 Orthonyx spaldingii
CTTTCCTTTCCTTTCCTTTCCTTTCCTTTCCTTTCCTTTCCTTTCCTTTCCTTTCCTTTCCTTTCCTTTCCTTTCTTTTCCTTATTCTTTTCTTTCTTTTCTTTTCTCTTTTCGCTTTGCTTTGCCTTTGCTTTTGTTTTGCTTTGCTTTTGCTTTGCTTTATGTTGAACACAAACAAGGCCTCCTGCTCTGGTCACTGCAGCTACAGCACTGAGCTCTACCCAGGATTAATTGTGTGTTATCCACCTCTCAGTTCAGTATTTTGTTAAGGGAACCACTGCTTGCCACTTTGTCATTACCCATTCTTTAATACTAAATTTTTTTGCTGCTTTGAGGAGATTCCGTGGAGTGGCTTTTGATGGGGACAGAGTCAGGACAATGGGGGACATTCCCAAAGGAGAAGAAGAGAAGGGGCACCTGCCTGGGGAGCACAGCCCTCCCACCCACTTCCCCTTTTTCCCAAAGCTCCTCAAAATCTCAGAGTTGATCAGGGATTCATAGTTGTGCTGGCAGAAGTACCATTATCTTATTTTTTTCTGATTTTCTGGATTAACAGTAACAATCAAATGAAAGCCTAGGGCAAACGTGCTCTTAACTGGTGACAAATACAGAGCAGAGAATTGTTGGAATGAGGGAAAGCAGAGGGGTTGTGCCCCAAACAAGGGAAGGACGATGCACCTGCAGAGGCAGCAGATCATTTTACATGTAAAATTATTAAATATTAAGTTTTGCCACAAAGAATCTCAACATTTCTTGAAAAGTTGATCTTCTTCTGTTCCTTCCTTCTTCTCTCCAAGGAGTCATGACAAGGACATGGTGAAAACCAAGGCGTGGGTTTGATTGTTCCTAAAGATCTTTGGAAACACAGGGCTCTTCCATGTCAGGTGCTGTGCACAGTCAAATCTCCAAAACAGTTTGGACAATGAGTCTTTCAGGGAGTTTTTCAGTGAGCCAGGATGTTGAAAAAACAAGAATTAAATGTTGAGCCCCAACTCCAAGCCCTAAATCCATAGCCAACAGCAGCTGAACTCTCCATAGATTATGGTCAAATAAATTAATCCCAGGTAGATTTTTACCTGTAAAGAAAGGAACACTCATATTCAGAGGTGTGACAATGTATAAGAAGAGAAATTCCTTTTTTTCCCAGTGATTTCATGTTTCAAGTAAGAGGATTTGGAAATAACCCAAGACATGAAGAATACAGATTTTTTATTTTAAAAACCCTTCTCTCCACTCTCTTAAACTTCTTACAGTTTTCCCACACTTTAGGCTTTTCTGAACACCTTAATCTCTCTTTTCGTGTGTGTCACTCAAAGGGGGAGCATAAAAATACCTGGTTATTATAAATCTGCAATACTTTTCCTGCTGAAACTGTTTTGAATCCAGCTATAAATAAAACCCACAGTGGTTATCTTTCATTGGAACGTGTTTTGATAGCACAGCAGTGGGAAGAAACTGTGTGACAGTGTGAAAAAATGTGATAATTTGTGCAATCCTTTCTCTCCCCTGCGTCACCTAAAGGGCAAATTTTTATGCAATGCAGGTGTGGAAAAATTGTAAACCAACTTCTTCTACTGCTCCCTTTCCCCTTAATCTTCTTCGACCAACATTTCAGACCAACAGATGTATACAAGTCATCAATGAAAGAACAAAACATGGGAAAAGGAAAACATTTTAAAATAGAAGTAAAGCAAGAAAAGGGAAAATTATATCAGAGCTGTGTGGAAAATGCCATTTTTCCTGCCCAGCAGGGGCCTGAAGCACAGTATTAACCTTGAAATTTCACTTTAGTGGAAGGAAAAGTTTTAGAGATGCACAGGGGGTTGAGTTTGGGGGTTTTTTTCCTCTCTCTGAAAGCATCTCCCAAAGACAAGGCTCAAAACACAGAGGTCAGGGTCAGGCTTTCTGAGATTTGATATCACTTCAGCCAAGGATTTCTACCATAATCACATTTAAGCACTGGTAGTTATCAGGTTCAAATCTCTATCACAAAACCATTCCCAATTTTTAAAGGTGTGAGAGAGAGAGCAAAGTCATTCCCTACATGGCCAGAAAGGTGATACCAGGTGCATCAAAGCAGATTTTATTGCATTAAAAGCAGAATGAAATGAATTAAAAGAATGCATGAAAAGCAGATGGAATAAAGGGCTTTTTTCTCTCGGTCTTAGCTCATATTGTAGCCTTTCAATCAAAAGGGAGAGATGAACTCCAACTGCCATTAAAAATTTGGGTATGTCATGATACAACCTTCTATGTCAGGGCTATCCAAAATGAAATTTATGGCTAGACAAGTTTCTTTAAATCTCAGTGACTGCTATGACAAGCTTCA
This sequence comes from Orthonyx spaldingii, assembly GCA_013397795.1. Lineage (NCBI taxonomy): Eukaryota > Metazoa > Chordata > Aves > Passeriformes > Orthonychidae > Orthonyx > Orthonyx spaldingii. The sequence continues at coordinate 491,613 of VZTJ01006073.1, forward strand.
AACTCAAAAACACAAAGCTTTTTTTATTTATTTTTTTTTTTTTTACCAAATGAAATATAAATAATAAATTAAAAAAGAATCACAGTCTTTCTTGTCTAGAATTAAAGAATGTAGAAAACTGGGGTGGTTTGTGTCAGCCACCATATGCAATATATACAATCTGTGGGTAACTTCCATGCAATAAATAATTTCTTGGGCAAACATACACAGCTTGAAAGATGCTTTGTTACAAAACCCAACAAAGTTCTCAGATGGTTTCTCACTGCAATATTGACCAAACCTATCCCCTCTTGATCTCAGCCACATCTTGTTCCTTGGCCTCCCTTAGAATCATGGAACCATTAAGGTTGGAGAGCTGTTTTAAACTGCTAATTTTGCTGTTCTGTTTTGGTAGAGCCAATAATCAAATGTCTGAGAGCTGCTATTCCATTTTTGACCTTCTGTGTTGAGAAACCTTCATGGATTTACTGAGAACACCAGGAGGATCTTGACAAACAAAAAAGCTTATAACCCATTCATTTTATTTAGCTTCTCTGATCCTGCCTGCTGTGATTACTCCTCTGCATATCTGTTCAGGTTGTAATTTGGGTTTTAGGGGAAAATCTATTAACAAACCATCCATAAATCTCAGTGCTGATAAGGTACATTCCTCAGGGTTATTTCATTGTCTTCCATTGACTGATAAGGATTTTTTAGCCTTAATTGATTATTTTTTCGTCTCGGTGTATCCAATGTAATACTTGCTTAAATAAGTGTTTGCTGTCACTGTGAGAACACCGGCTTTTACAGGTCCCTTCAATAAATGATAAGGGAAAAAATCATTCCAGAAAGTCTTGTCCATCCCTTGCGATCTTCTGGGTGCTCAAACCAGCTTAGTTTTGGCTGGGTCCAGGATTATTGGATGAAAGTCAGGCTCAATGTATTTGGGATAAGTATTCAGGAACTCTGGAATGCAAGTGTTGGTTGTGACTCTGCTGCACTCCACCAGATTTAGCAGATCTTGCTATAGGTCTACGTGTCTGTTTTTCACCTTCTGATTTAGGGATTTCGAGGTCCACCCACAGCTTCAAAATGGAAGAAGTGTAAATCTATTAAACCAAATCTATCTTTGATGAAGTGACTAGTACTGCACACACATGCTAATTACTGCCTCCTAACGTAAAACTAATTAAGAAAGCTCTTAAAATCCACTAATATAAACCTGACATCTGAATTGTCTTGATTTTCAGGAAAAGACAGTTGCTCTGTTTCTTCTTGTGTCTCTCCTTCAGTTTCCCTTCCCCATCTCTTTAAGGAGTAATAAGAAAGGAGAAATAGAAAGAGCTACTGAGCTCTCCTAAGATGTAATCCAGGTCTCTTCTCCAGGGGAACAAGTGATAGAACCAGAGGAAAGGTCCTCAAGTTGCACCAGGGAATGTTTAGATTGGATATTGGGGGAAAATTTCTTCACTGAAAGGGTGGTCAGACATTGGAACAGGCTGTGCTGGGCAGTGATGGAATCACCATCCCTGGAAGCGTTCAATAAAACATGTGGATGTGGAGGATTTTTCTACAAGAGCAACAACAAAGTAATGGTATCATTCCATATGTTTTTAGTGAAGAGTCAGGCAAAGGAAATACTGAAATTTTGGCTCACTCTTCACAAAGCAGCTTCCGACAAATCCACAGGTGTTTCCACACACTGAGCACCCAGAGAGGACATGAAATTTTCCAGCTTTTGGGGAACAAGGAGATTTTGGTTACAAATAAGATATTAAAAGTCGCAAAGAGAATATTTTAGATCCCTGCAGATGCCTTTGGGAGCCTGCTGAGAAATATGTCCACGATTTTCCCCATTCCACCTCTGGACATAAACACCCCAGTCCTAATGCCTGGGTCTGACTCGCCACAGTGCCAAGGAAATCATGTCGATGGATTTTTCTTTTTGCAAAATCTCAGGAAGGAAAGGTCCTCAGCTTTCTGGACATGTAAGGTGCAACGAAACACTGATTTTGGCATTGAGGCCACCAGGCCCACCCACAGTAATTTAAGCCATGATGGCACTGATAGATCAGAGCTGGGTTCAGTCAGAAATCTTCTCTAAGCCCCTTAGGGGATCCCTTTCCTCAGAATTTTCAAAATTTGTATCTTCACTTTTAAAAATTCTGTCATCATTTAGGTTGGAAAAGATCTCTAAGATCATCAAGTCCAAGCTGTGCCTGATCCCCACCTTGTCACCAGCCCAGAGCTCTGAGTGCCACATCCAGGCCTTCCTTGGACACCTCCAGGGATGGGAACTCCACCACTCCCCTGGGCAGCCCCTGCCAATCTTTACCAACCCCTTCTGTGAAGAAATTCCTCCTGAAGGAAGGACAACAGGGATAAACGTGTGATTCAACATACACACCAATGGCATGTACTTTTTATTTTTCTCTCACATCCCAAATTTTCATGATTAATTTGCTCACATGAAGGTGTCCCCTAATTTAACGACATGTTAATGATGTCACTTCATGTAGAGATGATATCTATTAATTTTTCAGCAGATTTAAAACAGCTTTGCACTTTTTCTGCAACAGTAGCTGGGGAGCAGCTAAATTCAATACGTGGTTAATATCCTGCATCAACCTTTTAAATCCTTATCAATAGTTGGATCAATTCTTATTAGGAAACTTTGTAGGGCAGGTCTCGCTGGCAATGGAGTTCAATCAGAAGATTAACATCTAAAATTCACAGAGAGCTCTTGGTTTACCCAGTAAATTGAACAATCCATCACGCTGCTGAACTCGGGCCCAGTGGGCATCAGACAGACCCCGTGGCAATTCGCACAAAGTTCAGCGACACAGATCTACATTGTCTCTAAATAAATGAAGGTTCAGCTTGCAATTAAACATTTCACAGGCTTGCTTGTGATCATCCTCCTCTTTGTTGCTCATTTTCCCATGTTGTCTCTAAGCCCTTTATCCTTCGCTGTGGCTGTGGCCTCCACACCACTTCCAGTATCCCCAAGGAACTTCCTGTTTCCTGTTCTGCAGAAAATGAACTCTTGAAATGGGGTCATTAAATTCTGTTTTGTTCAAGGGACAGGCACAAGTGGTTTTGGGTTGGAAGGGAAATTCAAGACCATTTAATTTGAGTCCCCCTGCCATGGGCAGGGACACCTTCCACTATCCCAGGCTGCTCCAAGCCCTGTCCAGCCTGGCTTTGGACACTTCCAGGGAACCAGGGGCAGCCACAGCTTCTCTGGGCACCCTGTGCCAGGGCCTCACCACCCTCATAGGGAAAAATTTCTTCCTAATAGCTCATCTAAATCTAAATCTACCTCTATCTGTTTGAAACCATTCACCCTGGTCTTGTCACTCCATGCCTGTGCAAAAATTCCCTGTGGGATGTTGAAGATTCCATTGCTCATGGTGTATTTCACTCACGTTTATCACCAGTTAAAAGTATAAGATGAAGAAGGGCACTTTTAAGGGTTTCTTTTTCCTCCTTTCCCTTCCCATGATCTTTTACTGTCAGACTGCTTAACTAAAAGCTCCAGTGCTGCTCTGTTTCTCTCTTTGGAGAACTGCATGTTTCTTTCTTTCTTTCTTAAATTGCTCTGAAAGGCAAGATTATGAGAACAGCATCTCTTTTAGGAGCATCTTAATGGACAAGCATTACTCATATTCAAACTCAGGCAAGAATTTTAATAAATCAGGTTTTTTATATATGGGCACCAAGATTATTAATGGGTATTTTGAGCCCATGTGAGATTGTTTTCTGGGATAAATACATGGATATACCAAGGCTTTTGAGGCTCCTGTCTCTCGTAGGCAATGGCTACCAGGTACCAGCACAGCTTATGAACAGAAATGACCAGAAGGAGATTCAGCAGGAAAACTAGATTAATGAAGGAGAAGCATTTTATCTCCTCGGTGTTTTCAGAAGTAGCCAGGTTTTACAGACCATAAAGCAAAATCAAATGTCAAAAAGCTTCTCAACAGTGACTCACCTGCTCTTTTTCCTGCATCCTACACAGCTGCCATGTGTTTAAGGTTGGTGGGAACTGCCCTTGGAGGACTTATCTCTGATTTAGTTCTCAATACACATTTCTGAAGTGTTCAGTCAAAGAGAATCATAGGAAGGGCCAAATCAAAAATCTATTAGCAAGCAAAAGTTAATGTACTTGTTTTCCACGAGCAGCCTCTCAGATGTGACAACTTCCACATCCATCCAACCATCAGGATTTACTGCCAGGCAGCTCTCAGCATGGGCCCAGGATCTGAGAGGATTCAGCTCTTTTCAAGGATATCAAACAGCTCTGGAAACAGAACACAAGGAAGGGAGTAGCAGTTTTTCTTTCCTTTCTCCTCTCCCAGACCTGTTGGAAACCACTTAAACAAGCCACAGGTAGAATGGTTCCTTTGGGAACTCCAGGGGCCTCAGGATGGTCACAGTGCTCCACCAGGGCTTGGGATCCCCATTTTGAAGCTCTTCCTGAAGCCCCAGCGATGCCAATGCTGCCTCTCACTCTTTTCAGTAAAGTGCAATATTCAAAGCCTTTTGCCAGTCAGTGTCACTAGACTTGATTTGGGTGTGGGGACAATTCCATGGTTAAACGACGGATGTGCAGAGCTGTTTTCATGTGGCTGAATATTGATCAGCTGCAGGAGACAAGAGAGTGCAAAATGACCCAAGAGAAGCCCAGGCACTTCTGGAGGCCAAGTGGGACACAATTTTTTTGGAAAACACTCTGACTCTCCATTCTTTTCGCTGCTGCTGCCACAGCTGCTGCATCTCACAGCTTCAGCACAGCATCCTGTCCCTGCCAGCTCCAGACAATGTGTTCTGAGTCACTGTGTTCCTCTCCTGCTCTAATTGCACTTTCCTCCAGGGAATTTTTCCAAGGCTTATTGCAATGAGAGGTGTCAATGCTGAGGTACAGGGCCTTCTGTGCTAAATATGGCTTGAACAAAGAATCAGAGACAAATGTTCCACTTGGAAACTTAACCCTTCCCTGGGGTTCCAGACAAAGAGAAATAGAAAAGAAACAAATGACTCCATAATGAGGAGCAGAGTTCTTAGAACTTTCTTCCCATTACTTTTTGGAGACATCTAAGAGGACACTTGCTGAGCAGGATTGAGATCTACCAGAAAGGACTGAAGAATGGAAAGATTTTACAGAGGGCTTTTCACCACGTTCTGGAATAAAACCTTTAGTTTTATGTTCCTCTTTGTACAGTCAACAGGAACCCTGATGCTGATCCGTGATTAGATCAACTACCTCTAGGTGAAAGTATGTCCCAAAAATCACTTTACTCTGGGATCACTGTTTGTTTTATGGATAATTTATTCCTGCTGCTGCCAGCCAAAAACCTGCTTGTTCCAAGAGATGTGTGTCCTGTGAGCACTGCAGAGCTCAGTGTTCCTTTTCCCTGATGGTGACCGAAGCGTATTCCATGACTTTCCAAGGAAACAAAGGTGAGGTGTAAGTGAAATCAGTTTGTTTAGTCTCTCCCATGCCAACTCCAACAATTCTTTTGGCCTCAGCTGTTTGAAATGGAGGGAGTTTCACACAAGATTGGCTTAACAATGTTTTGAGATGACTCTAATAGTGCAGAGTTAGGAATAGAGGCTGACTTGGTGCTCCGCTCAGGTCCGTCACACTGCTGGGAAAACCGAGCAAGCGAAACATTGAAAAAGCAAATCTGAGCCCAAAAAAAAGCAGGAAAACTGTCTTGGATTAGGAGCACCCCAAGGAATATAAATGCATGGAGTTCTGTATGCACCAAAGAAACCATACTTTAGTCCGGGTTCCCCCAATTATATTGGATTATTGACAGCAAAAAAACAACTGGCAGAGCAAGCAGCTCTTATCTCTTATCTCTAGCAGTGTTCATCTCTCCCAGATAGTGAAAATATTTATTTCTTTGTCCCATATTATTGTCTCCAATTTTGTTTTCCAGGGCTCACCATTGGTGTTTTACAGAATATATACAGAATTTTTAATATAAACAGCTACCTATACATTCACTGTAATAATATCATTGTAGTAATGAATAAAAACCCTGTTCATTTTCATTTAATTCTTACAAATTTTCAAAATTTTTGGTTTTCCTTACTTTGGCAGAGGCCATAATAAATAGCAATATGACACATATTTCAACACGAACTCCCTCAGATAAAAACAGAATGATTCACTGAATGATCAGTTTTATAACGATTTAGATGGGCCATTCATTATTTATTTAGTATTTTGAAACATTCTGAGCAATATTCCTGGAGTATTTTGGAAACAAAAGCCAATCTTTCTCTGGAGTGAAGTCATGGTGAGTTGCAATTGATGGCTACACAGCAAAGGAGCTTCAAAACAGACCATGAAATAATTTGGAAGTTGTTCAAAGAAAGCAAAGGGTTAAAATAATTTGTTTGCCAGCAGAACAAGAATTTGCCTGCAAGCAGAAGTGGAGGAACAGATTCCCTTGGTTCCCAGCCAACATTTTTACCCATCTGAACAAGCCAATCCTACCTGTGGTCATGGTCCAACCCCAGCTCAGCCCCACTCAGCCTCTCCCCCAAACCCCTCAGCGAGACTGGGGAGAGAACTGGAAGGGTGAAAGTGAGAAAACTCATTTGTTGTTAAATAGGTGAAGGAGAAGCCGCACACACAACAAAACAAAGCAAGGAATTAATTCATGGCTTCCCACGGGCAGGCAGGTGTTCAGCCTGCCCCAGGAGAGCAGGAATCCATCGGGCATGGTGGTTACTTGGGGAGAGAAATGCCATCACTCCAAAAGCCCCCGTTTGCCTCCTCTCCAGCTTTCACGATGCCATATGGTCTGGGATGCTGCATGGCTGGAGATGACCCCGAGTATTCCAGACAAGCAGGTGGGATATGAGGAAGACCAAAATCCTCCTTGAGTGGAACATAGAGACCAGAAAAATGTTACAGGGAATCTCAACCAAGCTGTTACCACGTTTTAGCCAGCATGGGTCTGGATCTCTTATCCCAAAAGAAAAAACCAGGTTATTTTCAACTGAAATATTCGCAAGGTGCAGACCTACAAAAACAAAGGCTTAATATTTTTTTAACACTATTAAGCATTATTTGAATTTCTCCTATCAAACAAATAAAAAGCCTTAGAGTAGAAAATTATTTCTAAGAAAAATTCAAGTTACCTTGTGGAAGTGGCAGTCACCAGAATAACCAGACAATTTCTGCTTGTGATTCAGACTCAATCCAAACTTTTCCTTGTTGCTTTCTATTTCTCTGTGTTCATTTGTTTGCTTCATTTAAGCTTGGGCAAAATTAAGCCTTTTCCTTTCTTTTGTCTGCCCTTGTAGCACCCAGAAAACAAACTCGAATCATGTTCATTGTGTTCTTTTGGAGACTGAAATTCTAACAGAAGGAGATGCTGAGAGAGAAATGTTCTGGCTGAGGAATAGTGCTGGTCACACATATCCCTGTTTCAAAGGAAAATGATTTTGATTTGATTAAACCAGGTGATTTTGATTTGATTAAACCAGGTGATTTTGAGTTGATTAAACCAGGTGATTTTGGTGTTTTCACGCTGTTAGCAATCACTATGGGATTGTGGGGGGTTATTTGCAGAACAATCTAATTCAGGGTTATAAAGAGGCTGCTTGAAATTTCTTCTAAGGAACCCCCAGCCCTGTCTGCCCCTGCAACCTCGGAGCACACACCTGAGGAAAATACATCCCATCCCTGGGAGTGTCCAAGGCCGGGCTGGACAGGGCTTGGAGCAACCTGGGGTAGTGGAAGGTGTCCCTGCCCATGCAGGGGGTGGAACTGGATCATCTTTAAGGTCCCTTCCAGCCCAATCCATTCTATGATTTTAGAAAAAGGGTTTGGTGCACAAAAGCAAATTTGTTACATATCAAAACCATCCTGAGAGCAACTCTCCTGGGTTTTTTGTTAAGGGTTACAGGTAGTAGGTGAAGTAATACTTGCATCCCACAGTTTCCTGTAAATTTACGGATTGCATGGAATTCCCCTGTAAGGTGGGACTGTGTCCCATCCTTTTCTTCATTCACGGCACCCAGGGAAAATAATTCAGAGAGAAACCTCACCCGGGTGACCTGTGAGGGGCAGAGAATTCCTGTTCTTTTGGGAGGAGGGAAAGGAAGTTTAGCAGTTGCCAATTGCATCCATTCCAAGTGTGAATAGCTGTGTTCCCACGGAGGTTTTATTGTGGGTGTCCTTGATCTTTGAAAAGCTGAGGCGAGCGGCATCCAGCTCCTTTCAGAGCTTGGGAGAGGATGAGTTCAGACCCAACTGTGATAAAACAGCTGCATTAATGTTGGACCGTGCTTTAGTTGCTGTCTCTCCGTGGAGATCCAGGCCCCACCTCTCAAGGTTTTCCAAGCATCATGATTTAATGATTGAAACATTTTACTTGAATTTTAGGCACAGGCAGAGCTGTATTTTGTGAGCACTGACCTTGTGAGCTGTTCAGTGTGTGGGCTGCAGGATTTAGCATCGTTCCCATCCATCTCAGCTCCTCCTGCTCCTCCCAGAGTGCTCTCCCCTCCTTGGTACCCAGCTGTGGGCAGGAGGCACGGCTGCAGAACGGGAAATGCACCACGGGGCTGCCTCTGCTCCAAACCACAACATTTACTCTGGGAGAAAATGGATTTGTGCTATTTGAACAGGAAGAGGATAAGCCTTGGAGAGTGGTCCTAACTCTCAGCTATGACCATGCCTGGTGTTTGTGATTCCCTGGGACAGTGAGGGGGTCAGGACTGGATCAGATGACCCCTCCCAATGGACATCCAGTTATGGACACACCAGTGCAGAGGTGAAACCCCTTAAAATGCCCCCAGCCAATTTTTGTAAAGCTCTGAGAAGCATTTATGGGTTGAAAAGCACCTTCCAGCTCATCCTCCAATGTTCATTTATAAATCAAAATTCATTTATAAATCCACTCATTCCTGTAATCCCTCTCATCAAGGTGTCTCATTTGGGGGGCAGCACACAGCCTTGCATTCCCTGTTATCCCTCAAAAAAGGCCCTGAATTTGGAGGAAAACCAGAGCTCTCAACCCTCCTGGGAATGGGGATGGTGAGGGCAGGAATTGCACAGGGAGAGCAGAGACCTGAACCAAGCACACCCCAAAAATCTTAAATTATTTCACTAAAAATTTGCTTCCCTTCCTTTTCCACACAAATCCAGCAAGGTTCAGTAATCCTTACCAGAGACTATAACACAAAATTAATTAACTCTTTAATTACTTATCATTTTAGGAGTGCAATGACTGCACAGTTCCACACAAACACACAGATTTCACTCCGCCAGAGACAGCTCAGCCCACACCCCCTGAGCCACAGCTGCTTCCAGAATTAAACAGGACAAATCCAGAACATCTCCAAGGAGGTTTCTCATGGTGCATTCCTGGGTGGGTTGAAGTGGCAGGAGATGCATTCCCTTTAAAGCCCCAAGTCCAGCTGCTCTCCAGACACTGAAGCGAGGCAGCAAACCTCGTCTGATTAAAGTCTGCTTTGTGTTTGGCTAAATCATAACGTCCAGGAGGATTCCTTATCTTGCTTTTATAAACATCACGGGTGGTAAACACAGCACAGGCTCTGGCAGTTTGTTTAGCAGCCCTCAGGTGCAATTACTCAGGGGCGTGGTGAGGCTTTGGAGTTATTTTTGTTCTGCTCACAGTCATTTGTTCCCACTGTGCATTTCCCAAGTTTTGTAAAAAAGATCTTGGCACCGAGTATCTTCTACCTATGAGGACAACCAACCATCGTCCCTGGAAGTGTCCAAGGTCAGGTTGGACAGGGCTTGGAGCACCCTGGGATAGTGGAATGTGTCCCTGCCCATGGCAGGGGGTGGAATGAGATGATCTTTAACATCTCTTCCAAGTCAAACCGGTCAATGACTTCATGATCATTCTATGATTCTATGATCACCAGAAATATGTGTCATGCTGGAGGAGCAAAGCAGTTATTTTTTTAATAACATTCTTTATTCTCTTCCTATTAAGTTATGCTTATTGTCCTATTTCTGAACTGTTATTCTGCGGGAGAAACGGTATTTTAGCAATGGCAAGATCTAATAGTAAGTTTTAAATTCTTTTTTTGGGTTTCTGCCTCCTTCTGTTTTAACCCATATCATTTCTGTTCCACTATAAATGAAATTAAGATAAATCTGTCTGGGAGTTTGTTTCCAAAGTCCTTGACCTTACCTGGCATCTAAGTGCTGCTTTCCATCTTGGGCAGGGGGACAAGAATCGTATCACAGAACGGCTGGGGTTGGAAGGGTCCCTAAATATTGTTTTGTCCCAACCTTCAGGGAGTGGCACGAAATTCCCAGTCCCCATTCAATATATGTTGAGAAAACTTTTTCCCCAGGCTAGTTCTGGTGTAGAAAAGGTGATGAATGTTTGCACCAAACAAGGAACAGAAGTGGAAACATCATTTCGAGAAGGCAGCAGGGTAAGATGACCCATGCAGAGAGTCCTTGTCCTTGAAAGCACAAGTGGCTGCCACTAACAGAGTTCACTATTCTGGATTTCCTTTTCTGAAGAGTTTCTTTGTTCCTCTCGCAGAGACAGAAGAAGAATCTCTAATTCTGTGACTCATTCAGTTTTGCCAACTGAAAAAAACAAAATAAAAAAGGAAACCTGTGGCACTGGCTTAAGTATCCAGAGATAAAAGGAGGGGGGGAAAAAGGGAGCTTGTTTATCTTGGTTTTAGGAGCACCAGCTTGGAGCATAATCTGGCATCTCAAAGTTCAGCATCAGCACCCACCCACCTTGCAGTGTAATTCAGGGAACCACAGAATTACAGAATGGTTTGGGTTGGAAGAGACTGCAAAGATCATCTGTTTTCAAACCCCTTGCCATGGGCAGGGACACCTTCCATTATCCCAGGTGGCTCCAAGCCCCATCCAACCTGGCCTTGGACACTTCCAGGGATCCAGGGGCAACCACAGCTTCTCTGGGCACCCTGTGCCAGGGCCTCACCACCCTCACAGGGAAGGATTTCTCCACAATATCCCATCTCAATTTACCCTCCAGCAGCTTAAGGCCATTTCCCCGTGTCCTGTCACTGCATGCGCTTGGAAAAAGTCCCTCACCCTCTTCCTTGCAGGTTCCTTTCTCACACATCCTCCTCCTTCAAAGCAACAGGATTTTTTTAACTTTCCAGACTCCCATATGACTCTTTTCAGGAACTCAGCGTTTTTATGGATATAAATTTTCTTCTCGGTTCCAGTTGATGTCCACGTGTCTCTCAGCCTTTACTCCCTCTGGCTGAAACATTTTATCCTTCCTGGAATTTACCTGGAGATGTTCAGGCCTGTCAGCCTGTCTCCACCTGCATTTCTTTGCTAAAAGAAACAACTCATATTTTGCCGTATTTCTTTTCTACCTGATCACATCTTTAAGGTTTTTATTATAGTTAGGAGACCTAAAAATGGTGCAATTCTTTTCCTTTTCTTTTGCATTCTCTGTCACTCTTCCTGTTGTAAACTGGGAACCATGAAGATGAAAATATGTTGAGCTTTATTCATTTTCAGCACCTAAAACTTTTTTTTTTAAAGCAATCACCAAATATTAAAAATATGCACCCTCAGCAAAAACCTGGCATGGTTTTAGGGACTGGCTGTGACTTTAAAGAGCTGCAGAAAGCAAACAACAAAAATACATCTTCTTTTCTCTCTTCTTATTCACATTAATAAAATATGAATTTTATATTATTTGCATGAGTTAAACAAGGTTCATTCAACTCAAATATGCTGAGTATTCAATTTCCAGGCCTTGAGAGCAGTACAGACAGATAATCACATATCTCAGTCCAAAGCTAACTGAAGTCTTTAAGGAAAAAAAAAAATCAATTCTATCCAAACTGCAAACTTTTTTATATTTGAAAGTTGGTTCATTTTTCACATGAAAGTTGGCTCTCGTTTCTTATACAAGTTGCATTTTCCCAACACAAATATTCACTTCAAATATTATCGTACACAGGATTTTTTTTTTTTTTGGTACAACAATGCCAATTTTACTGGAACACCAAAACAATGCCTTGCTGATATTTGTTTTAAACGAGGCAGCCTGTACTGATCGCACCAGAAGTGAATGATTAATCCAAGTGCAACAAAAATCTAATTATCAACACGTTGACTGTGTTTCCAAACCTAAATGTGTCTCTCACTCACATTCCTTCAGAATGCATAGACCTACTGTTAAAAATACTCAGATCAGTTTGTCTGCTGTCTGGGAAATCTTTAGTACAGTGACTTTTACTGCCTTTCTTTACAATTATTATTTATATTGGCTTCCATGGGGCTCTGGTTCGAACAAGTCATTGAATTCTCTTTCCTCCTTGATATTGTTTCCATTTTCTCTTTGTGTTAATTACTTTTTTCTTCCCGTGTTTCCCACGACTGAGTTGTTGCATCTGTGGTAAATATGGAAAATTCTGTGCCTAAAGGTAAAAAGTCATGTTCAAATTAGCTGACATTAAACAAAAGCAAGTGCTCCCTTGCAGTCCTTGTGGCAAAGACAATAGAATAAGGAAATTACTGGGTATAAATAAGGCTAAATAAAATTATAGCTTAATCTAACCCTCTGAAAGAGTGATAAAGAAGGGAAGGGAAAGAAAGCACCAAGGAAATTCAAAAGGGAAAAAGGAATGAAATTGTATGAAATCACATTATCAAGCCTTGAGTGGAATTGACATTTGAGACAGCTTTGAAAAGTGTGTGTGGGGAAAAGCAAAAAAAAATATCAATAGAGAAAGAGCAGAAGATATTCAAGAGGATGCTCAGTCCTGTTCTAGTGTGTTTTGGATCTTATTCATACAGACTTTTACAGATATATTTTTTCAAACCTCCACTTTGCTCTACAAGAGTAAAAGCCTTATTGTTAATAGTGAAGCTATTAAAATAGTGAAAGCATTTATGAACTACTAGAGCATGAGAAAGGGATTGTGAGACCAATGACACAGTGACAGGAACCACAAATGTCTTTTGCTTGTAAATACAAAAGAGGAAAGGATGTAAAGCTCCCCAAAACTCAATCTCCAGAGAAGCCCAGCAAACAGCATCAGCAATCAAGAAATTGAAGATGTGGTTTGTGGAGGTTTGTTTAATACTTTATTTTAAGTTGCAGTGGCTATGAGGGTCAGTGTTCCTCACCACCTGTATGGACAAAGCAGCTGAAAGCAGAAACATTTTGAATTGAATGCAGTCAGCTGAGAGATGTAACTGAGCACCTGATGAGTCCTTCCCCACAACAGAGGAGTTTCCTCACTTTCCCCAGACGTATTTTACACACTTTGGTTGCTCTGTTGTAAATTGACATTGAAATACACAGGGCACGAGCAGAGCAGCAAAATCACCCATTCCACCTGCTGTGCCAAGCCATTGCAGGGTGTGCTCATCGAGATTTCCCAGCTAAGACATCAGAGAGTTCCCTTTGGCCAGGACAAATAATCCCTGGAAAAGTGACTCCCTCACCCCAGAAACGTGTTAGGAAAGCACAGCGTATTTGGGGCTGAGATTTACCATGGTTTGTACCCTGATGTGTGGGAGGATGATGTTGTCCTTAGGGTCTCTTTTCACCACCAGGTACCATCTCACTGTTATGAACGGATATCATGGGGTTTAACTGAGTTTCTATGTCTGCCTAGGCCTATAGCAGTAGATCGTAACTTCTGAGGCGGCCTGCACCCCAAAACCCAATTTCTTCCACGAGTTCTTTTAATAATGGCTGATTCGGTCTATTATAGAATGAATTATTTATTCAAAAGACACAAATTTAACAGACGAGAGACTTAAACCAGAAAATTACTACACAGGGAAAAGAAAACTATAACGTTTAAACATACAGGGCACGATAAGGTACCACTCTTTGAATACAGCTGGCGAAAAAATAGTATAGATTAGGATTCAATGTATCTTACCATCCAGTTGTTGAAGGAACACACATAAGAATCCTTTTCACTCAATTTCCAGAAAAGTAACCACGAAAATGCATCTGCCTTCAGGGAAAAATCCTCTAACACACTCCCAGAGGGTGTGCAAAGCAGCTCTGATTTTGTGGAAATTTTGTAGGGCTTTTATAGTGTAAAACCAGGCCTTTTGTCACCGATATTTCATTTTTATCTCTCTCCACATCTGCTCTCCAGACTGAGGTGTTGATTCAGGGCAGAGCTCTTGGTGCCAGGAGATGATCCCTGCAGGGCCTTTGCGCCTCCGGGTTCTCTCTCCCATTTGCACCTCTCACCTTGGTGAGGAGGGGGAAAAGTCCTGCCACACTCTCCCTCTTGGAGAAAAAGAGAATCAGAGAATTTCATAAGGACCTAATTTTAAAAGCTTGCTATTTTTCAATAGAAATTTTTGGGGTGTGCTCACATATTATAACAAATATACTCCACCTTCTCCAAGCACTTTCTGGCATTTTGATTTCTTTCTGTAGCTTGAACAACTCATCTGGTTCTATCCTTTTGGCTTCACAATGGAAAATAAGTGGAAAAAAAAATCTCTTGATATAAATCCTACGAAATTAGGGAATTTGTAATGGTGTTTCCAAGGCAGCAGTAATAGAAATAATTTTCATAATATTGCTGCAAGGTTTCAATTTTGTCTTTTTTTAATCACTTAACAAAACTAACATAAGAAAAAATCAGTCTGAGAACAGTTCAGCCTAACGATGGATTGATTCCACATTTAAGCCTTTTTAAATGACCATCCCTCCCCTTCGCCTGTTTACATTTCATTCCATGGATGAAAAATCTTTATTGCTATAAATTCATTTCTTTTTTCTGTTCATCCACTGCTTCATGATATGGCTTAAAGGTAGTTTACAAAAGTTCTGAAGCCTCCTAAATGATGCCTTTTGGATAAAACTGGAGATGCTCTGATGTCACATAAGTACCTGCTGTTAGTTACACTGCAGCCTTGGACTCAGTGCAAAAAAAGCATAAAACATAAATATTAGAAAAAATATATATTCCATGTGAGCCAGGCAGCTTGAGGACAGGAAATAATAATTAGATTATTCCTACCTGACTGAAATGGGCCCTCCCAGGACAGATATTTGAATGGTCACTCTTAATTGGTTTACGTGTCAAAAAAATAATTATTTGGACCTTTCAATATCTTTAGGACATCTTAAACAACTCCTCCCAAATACATCAGCAGCAATGTGTAAGAATCGACATGCAAAGCTTTGTAGCCTTCAGTTTTGTTGTGTGGAAGCAGAGATAACCACTGTGGTTCAGAATCTTTATCTGAGGATCAAATGATATTTTTGTGAAGTCTGTAATTTCTAAGTCTGTTCTGAGCCAGACTGATTTTCTACCCCGTGAGCAGCCAATTTGAGCTTTACTTGTGGTATTGTAATTTATTTCTCCACAGCCTGGAAACAATAAGTAAGATTTATCTAGAATTAGTCTGTTGTTAAATGGCTCTTTTTTCTTCTGAATGACAACTGTAAAACCTGATTTTCTGGACTCTCCCAAAAGACAAGTTCATAAAAGTGACTGAGAGTTTTGCCCCTTTTGGCATGCAGAGCTGTAAACACTGTGGTTTTGACAATAGCTGTACAGGGCTGTGCCAATCAGGAGAAATATTTCCATCACCCCTTCCAGGGATTCAGACCTGAGATATTGATGCCCCAGAAGAGCTGGGGTGTCTCTCCTTTCTGGCTGTGGGCAGAAGTTGTACGTGGGAACCCAAACTATCCCAAGAAAACTCTGTGTCCTCAGCTGGCATTTGCTCCATTACTTCTTTAGAAACACAAAGACAAAAGTGAATTAATAATTCATGCTTTTTAGTCTTTTTTATCTGTATGCCAGGAATATTATGATGTTTTTCCAGGTCACTTCTAAGGAAGAATTTTAGGAGTATTTTTGTAATTCTCAGCTTACACGCACCAGCCACCAGCAAACCCTTTCTAAGATGAGCCTGAAAAGTCAAATCTGACACGGGGACCTATTGCAGTGTGAATTTAATCAATAACTCACAGCTCAGGCTATTCCATTATCCAGGAATAGGAAGGAAGAAACGCTCCTTGGTGGAGATTCAGCTCGAGATTCAGGTGTTTACATTTAGGCAATAGATGCAGATATCTCCATGTGAGTGAGGCATTTATAATCTCACGGCAGTAATTAAAACCCCAGTCAATATAATTAGTGGAGCTTACAGAGTGATTCAATGAACAAACACGTTGGGACTATGAGATGATCTCAGTAACTTTTCAGGATCTATTGGTGCTACTGACCTTCTGGATTGAGCATTTATTATATAGTTCATTGCTATCAACACAATTTTGTATAAATATAAATGTATAAATGTATAAATATCTAAATATATAAATATAAAAATAAATATATAAATAAATATCTAAATATAAAATCTATAAATATAAAAATTAATAGATATATTCATA
The DNA here is from genome assembly GCA_013397795.1 of Orthonyx spaldingii. Taxonomy (NCBI): domain Eukaryota; kingdom Metazoa; phylum Chordata; class Aves; order Passeriformes; family Orthonychidae; genus Orthonyx; species Orthonyx spaldingii. Next base: position 507,995 of record VZTJ01006073.1, read on the forward strand.
TCAAGGTAACAGTATAAATAAACGCATGTTCTTATCAAGGTAACCAGAGTTAAAAAGCATCAATGAAGCAATTAAATTTCCTTATCTACAATACAAATTTTAATGGGGTCCTTTGAAGTGCCTTAAGGTGTTTGAAGCATCCAGAAGAGCTGACAGCCAGAACACAGGACCTGCAACCTTTGAGACTGACAGCTGGAGGCAGCTGGGAATCTCAGGGATATCTCTAACGGCACTGAATGTCTGTAGAGGACAACCCTATCCCAGGCTGCTCCAAACCCCATCCATCCTGGCCTTGGACACTCTCAGGATGGGGCAGCCACAGCTTCTCTGGACAAATCAAAATAATTAGGTTTTCACAACTAAAATTAACTTGTAATTTTCCAATTAAGATCTATTTTCTTATTTTTTTAAGAAATGCAGCAATACCACAGTGCAGAAACACTTTTGTTGGTATCGTTTTACTCCTGCAGGCTTCGTAGAAAGGCACCAGGAAAAGGAAAAAAAAAGAAAAAAGGGGGGATGTGTGAGGAAAAAACCAGCAGTTTTAAGACACGAACCATCCTTACTATTCAGCAGATGCTTCATGCCCAGATCCTTTCTCGGGAAGTTTACAAATGCTCCCCGCTCTGCAGAAATGACCTTTGCACGCCGTCGAAAAGGAGTTACTGCAAAGAGTACATGACACCAAATACATCTCCCAAAAGCAAATGCCACCTCCTCATGGAAATGTCAGCTGGCAAATCCTTCAGCAGGAATGCTGATGGGCAAAGTGGAGCCCTGCAGCAGCACAGCACAAAAGCTCCAGGAGTTCAAGCCATGTATATTTATTTTTTGAAAGACTCCAAGTGTTTCTTTTGTCTTGTTTGGATTTTTCCGGGAGTCTCGATGATTGACAATCCCTAATTAGCAAAGGGAACTTTGAAAATAACGAGCTCTGCAGGAAAGGCAAAGTTTAACATTTATATTTCAGGGTAAATTAAATAATCTAGAATGACTTTATATCTTTATCCCTGTCTTAAATATATTGCAAATTTATTTTTCTTCGGTTGATTTAGACGAAGTCTGTCTCTAAATGATGAAATGTGCCAAGCATGGAGTAGGTTTTGCTATAGAATAAATGTGACTTCTTTAAAAATCAGCTTTGAAAGTTTCTTATTTTCCACAGTGGCCTTTTTTCCCTTTATTGCAAGGAATTAGGATGTTTCAGTATAATCTCAGCACATTCCTCTGAAAGGAGAATAGAACGGAGAAGAAGAATTTTTATGACTCCTCAAGACTGATATCAAATGTTATTCTCCTTTGCACACACGTTTTATTCCTTCCTCATGGACACCAATTGCTGCAGAGTCTGTAAGAAGTTGAAATGCAGATTCTGTCCCCGGGGCCCTGCTGACCCACATTATCAATTCTCCTTATTCAGAGAGCTACCACAATTCAAATCAGCTGAAAATCTGCTCCCATCAATTGTTCTCTGCAACAAGATGTCAGATATGTCGCCAGTTCTTCATCTTTAATTAACTTTCTGTGTTACAGCATTAACGTGGGAGCATCAGAATAAAGAAAGGACAAGTCACTTGCTTCTCAAAATCCTTCTAAGAGGTTTCTCCAAGTGCTGCTGAGATGACCACTCTGAATCTGTGTAATTCGTAGAAGGAACTATTCCATATGAGGAATGACAAACATTCAAACAGGAGCTAACAGAAGAAAAAGAAGTTGTAGTTTCCAAAAGGCTTCCCTTAGAGAAAGGAAAACCTAACCTAAAGTGAAAATTTCAAAGCAGTAGGGAAGGTTAGTTCTGCCTTTCATGATCTTATTATTGGCTTCAGCAGAATAAAAGAAAATCTCAAGGCAAGAAGAAAATCGACTTTGCCAACACACACACTCCATTCAGACATCTCTTTGTGCTTTCATGTCGTCCCATTTCTCAGCTGGAGAATCATCAACTGTGTCGGTAATTTTTCCTAATTATTGTGAAAAGACAAGAATGACATTTCTGGCACAAGAACAAATGGATTTAAACTGGTCATCAATGAAGGCAGGCTGTGCTTAGTTAGGTGCAGAACAGATTCCAGACCAAGCTTTTAGCAGGTTGAGGAGACCAATCAGGCTGCTTAATTTTAAGATAGAGTTTGATTAATTGATAAATACAATTGTTTCGGTAGCAGAAGACTGGAAGTGGAATGAGATTCCCTCAATAATCAGTGAGGAGAAATATATCTTATATAGGATGGTGTGAATTGAGTGTTTATTTCTCCTGTATCATTTCCCATGGAGCAGAGAATGCTTCACCTGGACATTAAAATGGTGGGCAGCTAAAAGCTGGGATGTGACAGCACTGGATATCCAATAGAAATTCCAAAGGGACATTCCCCTGACCCCTTTGCTCTCATCAGATACTTGGTCCATCAAGACTGTAGAGTGTGTTTAGGGATTTTGCACAAGACTGCTTGATATTTGCTCCTTTGTTCCCGATTGCAACCTTCCTTTTCAGGCTCTAGAGATACAAAAAAACCAAAATCAGAAGGGAATCTCATAAATCAGGGGCAAGAGTTTTCATTAAAACTTTCAAAAGTCCTGAATAATACAGATCTCTTCTCCTGAACGGATTCCCCCGGTGTGCGTATATATACATATGACACGGATATAGACAGATGATAGATATATAGATATAGATTATATAAATATAGATATAGATGATATAGACATCTGTTAGACAGAGATATAGATAGATGTAGGTATTTCCATCAAAAAGAAATACTCACTGCAGGATCAGTTTTCAATTGCACCACCAACAGGAGTTTTAGTCTTGTTTTCCAAAAGAACTGAGCATTTAAATTTTTTAAGCTATTTAAACTATTAAAACTGTTAAAGCCCAGGAAACCAAAGAGTGCAGAAAAAACTTAGTGGCTCCACACTCTTCAGGGAGTGAAGTTTGCTGGATACCAAGGCTTAAAATTGCCTCCAATCCCTTATGCTTCCCACATCTTCCCACTCCTGATGTGTGTTCAAAATCCATCCCCAGGGCACTTTGATCAGGGGGCACTTGTCTCGCTGAAAGTCAGAAGGATTTTCATTCCTCAGTGACTAAGCAGCTTTTGAAAATGCAATGTGTGCTCCTCAGGGGCCTGGATCCCTTTGGAATAAAAGATGACAATTAAATCTCTCTCATCGTGGTTGCAAAAAGATGAGTAACAGACAAGTGTGGAAAGATGAGTAACAGACAAGCGGAAATCATCGTAATGAAGTCTGATTTTACTTATGCACTTCGTGAAAAAAGAAAGAAAAACAAATTGATGAGATGTACTGTGGTATTGGTAGGGCTTCTAGCACTATTCCTCATGATAGTTTAATGAGAAATTAAGGAAAACGGCCTTGGTGGAATGATTACAGACTGAGGGTCCTTCCACTCCAGTCCATTCTCAAGGAGTTTCAGCAGTGTAATGTCAAAATGCAAAGGGATGGGGCTTGGAGCAACCTGGAATACTGGAAGGTGCCCCTGCCCACAGCAGGGATTTGGAATGAGAGGATCTTTAAGGTCCCTTCCAACCCAAACCGTTCTGTGATCCTGTGGAATTGGGAATCACTTGAGTTGTAAGCCCAGAAATGAGAAACTATGAAAAGAAAACCTTGATAATCCATAGTTTAAGAAAATACCATCCTATTTTAATGTGCCTGTTTAATGAGTTAAAATAGAATTTGATTTTAATAATAGTAATATAATTTCTGCTTTCTTTGATACATTCAGTACTTTCAGCTTTTCCATAGTTTGCTAATTCCCTGGACTGCTTTTCCACTAAATCCATTTGGAACATAACATCATAACATCGATATGATTCATGCAGTCTGTCTTCAAACTCTAATTTTCAAATGCCTAAATCTGAACTGGTCAGAATGGATTCCCTTCAGCAACAATGGAGACAATTCAACATCTCCAGAGGAGAATTCATCTCCATATATAAAAGTAATAAAATGGTCACCAAATGAATCAGTTTCTGGAAGCTTCTATTTTATCTCTGTTGTAAATAAAGAGAACCTTCCTGAGCTTGGAACAACTTAGAGTTGCATCCTTAACATTTAACATCGGAACAAAAATGGGATATGAATCACCACTTGGGCTGCATAAACCTCACTCTTCTGGGTTTGTTTTAAGTGCAAGATTGTGCACGAGTTACAAACATTCCATAACCACCTAATAATGGTGTCTTAAATGTTACATCTCATAAGGACAATTCCTCCTTAAAAGAAATGTTGTCCTTTTTCTTTCCCCTTAAGCATTCATCAAGCAGGCAACAAAGGAGACAACAAAAACACCTTCCAGGGACAGGCCATGTCAATGATGTTCTTAATGTTCTGTCATTACAAGTCACCAACTTCCCCCAGGTGCAATTTAGGGTCGTTTCCACACCTGTTTAGTCCTGCTGATTTGTTCTTCTTCCTTTACAGAGCTGTTTAACAGAGCCTTTTATAGCCTGCTTAACAGTATTTCTAATTTCCTCTTTTATTTTTCCTCATAAATATTATTTCCACTCTAGAGAGCCCTGAACCTTTCTCTCCTACTCCAGCACATTAGGTACTGTGATAGTTACCCTGCTCACATCTGGGATGTTCATCAGCTTTCAGGTGTCAGCCTGATTCTGGGTGAATTTTCAACTTTTTAAGGTGAATGGAACAATATTTAAGGGAAAAATCTAAGGATGTTTGCAATCCACTGTAAAGGAAAATGATCAAACATACCATGGTTAAAATATTGCCAAAATCTCCCCTCAGGTGTCCTAGAGTTTAGATAGAGAAAGATTTGCATCCAGTTCTTATTTTAGAGAAATAATCCTTTTGTTAGACCAAAAAAAAGTCCTCGTTTTAGAGAAAATAAATGGAAACTGAGGAACACGAGCTGGAGAAGGAGCCTGCCTTAGTTACATGCAACCAAACACCAACCTTTGCATGGCATTTCAAAGACACAGAAGATTTCCAGGGACTTTCAAAGAATTAGAGGAGATCAGATTTATCTCCTTTTCTAATAGCTCCCAACTCAACTAAACTTCCCAGTAATCCAGGGAAGGTTTCTGGGTTGCTTTGTTTTGTATTCTTTACAATAATTATTAAGTAAGGAGTTCAAATTTTAGCCAAAGAGTAACACTGGCTGCCTTTTCCAGTTCAACTCTACCTTTATACCCTGAAACCACTTTCTAATATGGCACGTTAGGTAGTGTCCAACTTCTTTGTTTTAATTAAATTGGGATTTCCATGTGCTGAGTTTTACCTCGTGTTCTCCATTCTTGTGATCCCACATTTTGATGGATGCACCGTAACAGGAAAAAAATGGGGTGGTTAAACCTGATTCAAAGCCTTCAAAGCCAAATGAGGCAGGCAAAGAAGAGTGCCACAAATATTTTTGTGATATAAATATGTGCATTTAAGAGCAGGGTAGGAATTTGCCGTTATTTAGAGGAGCTGGCTGTGCACATTTTCCAGACCAGGTTAATCTCTTCTCCAAGAATTGCACCATGTGGAAATAAGGAATCATGGGATGTAGACAAAATATAGATACTTGTCATACAGACATCCAGATCTGAACTGTTTCCCTTCAGTCAATGGAAAGAAAAAGCCCTTTCAGAGGGTCATTCCACCAGAGTATCTCAATCATAGCACAAATAACTTTTTTTCTCTCCACTGATTATCCCAAGGGTCTGCACTGTGACTAATTCAGCTGCAGACAGCTAAAACCCAGTGAAATTATGGTCACTTGGTAGAACTGATTTTTCTATTCCATTCTCCAATTGGGAAAACAAATGAGCAATTCTCTCATCCTCCAAACTAACCCAAAATATAGATGTGACTATGGATTTACAGGAACTCAACAGGCAACAGCATCTCATAAGCCCACTGAGTAAGTGATGTCCAGGTGGCAGCAGGAGAATTCAACCTGGGAGCACATTTGGATTTAAATCAGGTCTGTAGAACATCAGGCTGCTCTGGAGAAATTTTAGAAATGACCATTTGGTGAACTCCCACAGCTTGCATGGAGTGCCTTAGGATGCAGCCTGGGAAGCCTAAAGCCATGTCTGCACTGAGGAATGAATTCCCTGCAGGGAGATTTCCCTGCTCCCAGCCCAAATGGAAACTGCAGCCCATGTCCATCCTGTTTATGTCTAACCATCTCTAAATCACAGCGCTGCATCCACCTGACTGCAGCTTCTCCACAGCTGCTCTGGGATCTGCAGAGTGCATCCGTGGCCCTGGGAAATTATTACCATTTTAAAAAGCATTCGGATAATTGTCCAACTAAAAGTGTCTCACATAATGTGAAGGCTGTGTCACAGCCCACAAGGGAAATGTTTTTATAGCATGAATCCAAGGAAATTAAATGCGTGTCGAGGAGTCAGATGGGGGTGTGTGATCAATGTGATGACCACGGTGCTGCCTGTGGTTTAGCAGAAATAGATCTCATCCATCAGCTTTTCACTGGGACTTTGTGCTGAGGTGAAACAAGAGCAAGGAGATCTCCTGCAGTGGGAACGCCTGAAGAGGGTTCCTTTGGCTTTTCGTAGCAAAAACAATGTAGAAATGTGTCTTTTTAGTGCAGGTGAAAAGACAGTAACCTCCTTAGGAAAGGTAATAATTCTTACTTGCAATGATTGGAAAAAAAGAGTGTCTCATTTATGGGGGGAGGGGGGGGGGGGAAGGCACTGGCAAAG
>VZTJ01006073.1:517239-540135 GCA_013397795.1 Orthonyx spaldingii
AAAAAAAAAGACTTATGTAACAATTAGTACCAAATAAAAGAGTACAAAGAAAGAAGCAACAGTAGAATGGGATTGATCTGACTAAATACAAATGTGGGTTGTCTCCTCGGCTGCCTTTCAGGTAGAGGAAATCTAATCAGGATATTCAGGGGAGTACAGGACATTACAGGTCCTAAAATAAGTGTCTAAAATAGACCCAGTGGATTGGGCTGTGGAAGGTTGGGGGTTTTATTCAATCCATTTTTGAGCTCTCCATCCTAGACAGGGAGATCTGCACATCCCACCAAGAGAAAAGGCTGGGTCTGAAAATTAAGTGCATGTAAAAAATGTGATTTCCACCATAAATGAACCCCAAAGCATCTGATACAACCCCAAAATTCTGACACAAGCTGTTAACACCTGTGGCTAAGGTGAGCACGATCTGTTCCCGTACACAGTACTAATTCTAGGGCTTTAATCCAAAACTGAGATCTTCACAAATCCTCCCAGGAAACAGTTTAATTTCATTGATTACTGTTTAATATTCAGATTGAATATTCCTTTTCACTGTGGCATCTGATATCTAGGTCAGCCGTTTTGCTTCAGTTTTCATTTGCGTTCACTTCTGTTTAACTTCTAAGTGTGTATGAGAGGGAAAAGCTTTGGAGAGTGGTATAAAAATATTTCACTGGGCCTGAGCACCTCATGCCAAGCACTGTTTACCATAATTTCTCTTCTATCTGATAAGAAATTCAGCCTAAGTCGTTTGTTTCCTTAAAACTTTGCAAATTATTTCTCTGTAACTAAAAGAAGCCGTCTGATTCATCAATGCTGTTCCATAGATCAAAATAATTGCTTGGAGGTGGAAGGAGGAAACACACTGACTCATCAATACAGAGGTTTCAGTGAACTATGAGCCAGGATTTTTCCTTCGTTTATACTAATAAAGTACTTTTTAAAGTGTCTTGCACGTAGCGGGACACAGAAACAATTATGAAATGGATCTGATGTCTGCATCCTTAGGAACACTCACAAAAAGAACATTGCTTCAAAAATAACAATCCAGGCTCATTTTTCTTCCACTTCTGGCAGGATATAACCTGTTACTAAAAATTCTTCCATAACATAGTCCCATGATGTTGGCAATAAATGCACAAGGCTGTAACAGGGGAGGCGAAACCTGGACTTTCAGCTTCAAAGATGCCAGAAGTAAAAGAATTAAAAAATTTAAAAAGTAAAAACATAAACCTGCTAAATGATATTCATCACAATAAATGGAAAGAATTAATGACACTTCCCTAGCTGGTCTGAAAAACTCCGAGGGGTGATCCTGAAAGTGATGCTGCATCCATGACTGTAACACGATCTAGGGCAAGTACCTGGTTATGAAATCCTGGGATTATTAAGCTCCACTGCCACGGCTCCCACTTTAGATCCTGTACAACAAGGACATCTCACAAACTGTTGAACCAGGTGGCACCACCCGGCTGGAGACACCAAAATTCAGCACTCAGTTAAAGACACCAGTGAACAACCCAACATGGCTTGTTTGGAATCACAGAAACATCGAATTATAGACTGGTTTGGGTTGGGAGGGACATTAAAAGGTCACCTAGTACCACTCCCCTGCCATGAGCAGGGCCATCTTCGACTACATCGAGCTGCTCAGAGCCTTGTCCAACCTGACCTTCAGTGTTTCCAGGGATGGAGCATCCACCACCTCTCTGGACAACATTTCAATGTTTCACCACCTAAAGTAAAAAAATTCTCCCTTATGCCTAGTCTAAATTGATCCTTCTGCAGTTTAAAGCCATTCCCCTTGTCCTATCACTCCATTCCTTGTCCCAAGTCCCTCTCCAGCTCTCCTGGAGCCCCTTTAGGCACTGGAAGGAGCTCTAAGGTGTCCTCAGAGCCTTCTGTTCTCCAGGTGAGAACTCCCAGCTCTCTCAGCCTTTCCTCATAGGAGAAATGTTCCATCCCTCCCACCCCTTCCTCCATGTCTCCATTTCTGATGGATCCTAACTGCTTTGGGTCTGACAAGGATTTTAAAGGTGGACAAAGGTGTTCTATGTGGATTTGAGCAACCCCAAATTTTGAATGCGGTGAGAGGAGGAGAAGAAAATTTAGATTCTTCATCTGACTCTGCATGCAAGGTCTGCAGCTCACAAATCCTCCACATAATGCTTCCAGTTAGGTCCTTGGATGCCACAACTCCATGATTTCTAGCATTTGAATCAGGCTCTGCAGTTTACTCTTCAGACAAATCACATAAATAAAATATACAGTGGAAATCATTTGCTTTCTTATTACAGCTACAAACAGACTAATAGGCAAATAAATGAGTGCAATCAAACCGAATGTTCTCTTAGTTATTTCATGGGAGGTGAAAACCAGCCACAAACAAAATCAGACATGTTTTGTGAGCTTGAGACACACAAATATTGTGGAAGGATAAACAAAGTAATGAAACCTGGCTGGTGGGAAACTCATTGTAATTCAGAAGAGGGAAAAGAAGCATTTGTATAGGAGCTGAGTAAAACAGGCAGCAGCTCAGGGAGAAGTGGGTTGGGAATTGGAGGTGCCGCTGTGTGCTGAGAATCAAAACTCTTTTCCACCCAAAATTGCTGCCTTATTTGTTTCTCTCTGCTCCTTGGGCAGTGAATCCAAGCTGACAGGAGGTGGGAAGAACTGGGGCTTTTGTGTTTTTGTTCATAAATATTCTGTTTTTGTCATATTTCACACGGAAACTGTACAGAGCTTTGTAATTCCTAGTCTTAACACGTAGGCTAAGAGCTATGGAAGAGAGAAGGTCAGGGAACAAAAAAGGCAAGAAGGCCTCCATATCTTTAATTTCTGCTTTTCGTTTCGCCATTGCTCAGCTAACAAGGGAAACTGCCTGAATCAGGATGTCCCAGTGGTACCACATCTCAGTCTGAACCTTAAAAGGCACCACAGAAATACTGAGGGATGTTCAGCACTGGGATCTTCAGGCTGAGCTGGCAGCTCAGTGCAAGTATCAGGAATGTAAATAATTCCTGAAGAGGGAGTTTGGAACCTAAGAAAACATTACTGGCTTTCTAACACCTTTTCCCATTAGAGATCTGGTGTGTAATAAAGAAAAGTCCTGCACACTGGGGTTATTTTGGAGCATTTCCTGCAAGCAAATATTTAATTCACAGTTTAGTTTACTAAAGTTTGACTTTAGTGAAAGAGAATGTAAAGCACCTTTTTTCACTTTTAGAAGAAGTTCCCAGTCCATGGTCCTCCAAGTGACAATTAAGCAAAACACATCAGTCAATCGAGACCTGAGAGAATTCTCAGCAGAAAAAAGCACATTTGTCTTGCTGAGCTCAAAATCTCACACACACACAGGAGCTCTAAACCCCTGCGTATGACCCTAACTCTGACTCCTCCTGTTGATAAGATCCTTTGGAGCTAAAGACACAAATAAACATCTTAGAGAAAAGTTCAACAGGCTCAGCTTGGAGACCTGGAGCCAAACTCTGTCCTGAGGGTTGTGAGTCCCAGTGGGGATGGGTGAGAATGGCAAAGTTTAGTGCTTGGTTTAGTGGGTGATGCACAGTCAAAGGTTGGACTGGATGATCTTGGAGGTCTTTTCAAATCTTAACGGTTCTATGATTCTATGATTTTAAGTGTTCACCACCTTCTGGGGTCTGTGTGGACCTTCATTAACAGATGACTGCATCCCTTAAAAATCAGCAGCTGCACCATCTGTGGTGCTGTGTTCAAAGAAGCCTAAATTTGGTGGTATTTTCTTTAGAAAGACTTTTATGCAATAAACACAGAACAGAAAAGCAAGAAGTGCTTTCCAATCTGCTGCCTCACGTGAGCAACATCCTCACATGGATCCAAGGTCTCCATGCACAGGCGCTGACCTGGAGTGGAGGGGTAGAGGCCAAGAGAGCTGTTCCAGATTTTGGAGTGTAATAGGCAGGAATGTTGCCCAGAAACTCATTGCAGACTTAAAGGTGCTGGGCTCTCTCAGTCGTGCTTGGTGACAGCGTGCTTGCTTCATTTGTCACTCACTACAGCCCTGTGACTGCTTAGTGACTGCATTAAAAGTGCTCCTGATTGATTCAAGCCTGCAGATTTATGTGGCTGGGAGCAGGGACAGGGATTCTGCATCACATAAGGACAGCAGGATTTAAGGGCAGTGGCACTGGGGGTGTCATTCCACACGTGTCACATGTGGAATCACGGCCAGGGGAATGAACCCAATCAAAGCAAATGCTGTCAGAGACAACCAGGCAAAAATGTCTACAAATAAAACCATCACAGGCCTCCACGTCTGATCCCTGCCTCTGTGTGCTGGGAATAAATAAAGGCCTCGAATCTTGTTAGCATTAAGCAGATTTTCATTCCAAGTGTAAAGGATGGCTGTTCCAGGGAGACATATCACAGGGAATGTTCCCATCTCATCCTTCTTCAAGGGAAACCTGTGCCAATTTAAAGGAAAATCAAATCAGCTGTGCTAAAAGGGTTTGGCTGGTTTTATCTTCTTTTATTTATTCATTCTTAACCCTATTCTACTTTCTCATCTCAGCGTTTTAATTCTTCATGGAGGACAACAAGGTCATACCACTTTCCAGGTGGTATCAAGTATTTGCATCACTGAGAAATCAACCTTAGATTTTAAGAAAAGTTACTGTGTGGCTGCAATTTATTCCAGAGTGAGATTTCATCCTCATGTCTGATCCCTGTGATCAGTTGGAAAGGCCAAAGCAGGAAACTTCTGTCATTAATGTCATTTTTCTCTCATTCTTGACACCATATTTTTTAAATACTTAATCTTGAAAATTCCCTGTCACCATAACTACATCTACATGAGGGTGTTGAGCAGTCTCAAGAATGTTCCAAGGTTCTGAGTCCAGCTGCTGCAGAGCCACCCACGTGTCACACTGGAGTCTCTCAGGCACCGAATTAATGTGACTCCCTGTGAAACACTGAGTGTTACTTGTGTCCTGCTCAATTCATTCATGTTCTGCAAATCCTTGTCAGGAGAGAGCAGCCAGAACTGTCAAATACATCCAGAAGGGACCAATCTGGGCTTAAAGCTGTGTCCCCTGCACAGAGGAAAGAATAAAGTCACAGTTGTTCACAAAAACAGGGGTGAGCAACAAGGAGGCAGAAATGGTAACACAGAGTAATCACATCATGAAAGGAGACCACCCTTCCTTTACAGCCTTGGTTTCTCTGAGCTCAGTTTCTCTCCAGCCCTCCTTCAGGGTGCTGTTTCAGGAGTTTTGTGCAACTCCACTTGACAAAAACCCTTTTCTGGTTGGAGGTGCCTGTGTGGCCCCAGGAGGAAGTGTGGTCGTGTGGGAAGAGATCATTAGTGCAAGGAGATCATCCTGCCCTCAGCCCAGGATTCTTGTGGAAATATTCCTACACCTTCTTCAGGCTTCCCAAATTTGGATTTCTAAGCTGAATCAGGTATTTCCAAGGGATCACATCTGTGTCACACACACAATATTGCTGCTGACCCTGAACGGCAGTTTCTGCACGGGCTGGGAACAGTTTTACTCCAAATGCCACAAGGCAACACAGGTCTCCCCTGGCTGTGTTTGCCCACATCCCAATATTTACTGAGCTTACCTAGGTCCAGCTGATCAGCAGCAATGCAGGGGCTTGGCAGAAAAGCACTCCAAGCTGGTTTTTATCCTGATATTCAGGATAGCATTTGTGGGCAGAGGGAGTTCTTGTGGAAAACGTTACCTTGTGGGTAGGACAAGGGGGAATGGCTATAAAATGACAGAGGACAGGGTTAGGTGGAATATTGGGAAGAAATTCTTCCCTGTGAGGGTGGGGAGGCCCTGGCACAGGGAGCCCAGAGAAGCTGTGGCTGCCCCTGGATCCCTGGCAGTGTCCAAGCCCAGGTTGGACATTGGGACTTGGAGCAGCCTGGGACAGTAGAAGGTGTCCCTGCCCATGGCAGGGGGTGGAATGAGATGATTTTTCAGATCCTCTTCAACCCAAACCAATTCCAACTCCTTTCATCCTGACCAAAACCACCAGTGAAACAGAAGTCAATGGCAAAGCCCAGCTGTGCTAAGGAACTTCAGCTGAAGTCTCAGCCGTAAATGAGATCCAGCAGGAAGAAAACTCTTCACAAGTGCTTGGGGAAGACTCCAAACAGTCTTCTAGAACTACATTTTGTACTCACTGGATTTTAGTCAGAAAAAGAGAAAAGGAAATTCTGAAAAGACAGAACAACCCACAGCACTCAGAAAGTGGAAAAGAAAACAAAAATATTATATATGAGGGGCAACTGGGCCAAGGGAAAAGGATTTCTGTATATGCACATACATTTGACTGGAAAATCAGGTCACGTTCAGACTGGCAGAGCCCTGTGAGCATTTCATGCCTCAAAGTTGCAAAGGGGAAACTGTTGGGAATTTTTTTATCACACAGAAAACAGGCTGAGACTTCAGGGACACGTTCTGCAGGACACTTGAATACTGGATTTGAAGGATACTGCCCTTGGGTCAGTGGGATTATTTCCAGCATCACTCCCTGACCGGGTGCTGTGTCTCCTCCTTGTAGGGTCTGCATTTTCTGATGCCAGGATGGGTTCCACAGAGGAGAAGTCTGAAAGTCTCCTTTCCTTTGCTTTAAAAATAATCCTTTCATAAAGACTGAGCTATAACCCATCAAACTTAGTTCCTTTGTATCCTCTGAGTTTTAACTGGATGGTTTATACTCAAAGTGGGTGAAGGTTGTTCCATTCCTTCTTTAATTCATTGTCTGAGTGTGCTCAGCACTCAGGAAAGATAACTTTAGCCTTCACTTTTGCTGTGGCACAGGCACTGCAGTATGAAAGGGAGGAACATGATTTATGATGTGCTCACAATGTTCATACCACAACACCAATGCTGAGGTGCTGCTGTGAAACATTTCCTTTCAAAAGCTCAAATTTCAAAGAAATAAAATTCAGCACAGTGACCCACAGGATGCATCAGCAAGTTAAAACGAGGCAGTGATGTGAATGGGGTTTTGTGTTACAGCACACCTGAATTAATGGATTCTGCATAGAGGTTTTAAACTGAAATATGGGATTTGTTCCATAGCTTTCCTCTTCATTAGGAAAATGAACCCAACAGCAAGAAAGCTGTGACACAGAGGCAGAGCTGCCCTACAAAAGGAGAGAAACAACTCCCACACATTTAAATGCTGAGGATAGAAAATGGATTTCAGTGCACTCCTCTCAAACTCTCGAGGTCAAGGACTGCCCAACAGAAGCAACCACCACAACACATTCAGGTTCTTCCAACAGGAGTGAATTCACTGCTTTTCTACATTTGCCTGCCATTCAGTCAGGATCAAACTAATCTCAGGCATCTGGAGGTGATGAAGTTCAGGGACAGCACATTGAGTAAAGCAGCAAAGTTTCAGGGAAAAGTGTAAACTCCTTTCAGGATGGAGCTTGAACAGCTGAGTTCAACACAAGCTTGTGCTTGTGCTGATGACAGGAGACTGGCTCATCCTCTGAACAGGTCTCCACTATTTCCTTCTCTCCTCTCTAATCCCTCTGCACAGAGAAAACATTTCTTTTTCCTGCAGAATGAGTGGTGAGAGCCCAGGTTGCTGGATGGACCCCAGTGGCCCTCAGCCAAGGCCAGAGCACCACCAGCCATGTTCCCATCAACTTGTCCCTTTCACGTTTCCATTCCCCTCCTGCAGCACCTGGGGACACACTGAACATTTCCTGGGATGTTTTGTTCTCTGAAAGCCTGAATATCCCTGTATTTCAGTGAGTAAAGGAGTCTGAGCCCTTCACTCCTATTAGAAGGGGTCTTTTCATCACCTCTGCCCAGGCATTCCCCTTGTGGGCACAGCTCCCATGCTTCTATTTTGTTCTGCACTCAGGGGAACTCCCACGAGAGTTTTGTGTCGTTGCAATGACTCCTCGCCTTATATTGAGACGTGATTAAAAAATCACAAATAAATGTCTATTTGAGCAAATCTGATTGTTCAGAGCAGGATGGAAAGTGGGGGAAAAATGCTGAGAATTACATTAACTCCATTGAATTGTGGCTCATGTGTTCACTGCTTTATCTAAGCTGAATTCTGGATGACTTAATCAACTTGTTACATTTGTTTTATTATCTATTCTCCCTTTAACCATAACTGAGGACATCACAGGGGATTTTTGCCTGTTCTGGTTAAACATTGCTCTACATTTTACAAAAATTGATTGATACTAGGGCTAAAGTAGCACTCTCTGGAAAGCAGTGGACTGACTGAAATGATAAAGAGTGGCTGTCACTTTCTGCCTGTTTTTAGGACAGGGAAAATATTGTATGGCATCGTATTAGTGACCAAGACTTGACTTAATGCCAGAATTTCCTGTAGAATTCAATTTTTACCCCATATTCCATCTCTCATTCTACACGTACTCACACACAAACATGTATCAGGTCAGTAAATACCTGCCTTCATTTTATGGGCTACATTGCCAGAGGTCAGTGCTAACCAGGTAGGAATGAGATATAAAAATAGGATAGAATAGAATAGAAATATTTCACTTTGAATTTACTTACAATTACAATTATCATCCACTCCAACTGCCTGACTAATTCAGGCCTGACCAAAAGTTAAGGACATTCTCTAGAGGCCCCTTAAACACTTAACTTGCTGCTGTTTGAAAGATGAAATAAAGTATTTTTTCTTTATTTTTGCTTGGGTAAGTTTTTAATTCATTTTAAACCTAAGATCTTCGTGGACATTAAATGAACAATAAATATCTTTCTGAATCTGCCCCATGGCTGAGTTTGGGATAGATGAGTTTAAACTGTGGAAGTATCTTTATTAATTGTAGAAGTTATTCAGAACAGATATTTCAGGGTGCTGCTTCCCCATGATGTTTTAAAAGGTGATTTTACAAGGCTTTCAGTAAGTCATGAAATTACAGGAAACACACACCTGCACGATATCTGGAGATGGCTCAGAATGCTGTGCCTGAACACAGCTTCTCCCACCCCATACTAATTACCCTTCAACCCATTAAATGCAGAAACAGAAATGTAATTATATGGGAAGGCAGATTTTTACTGGAGTAAGAGATTTGTGTTGAATGCTAACGAGCTGGGTCTTATGTCAGCAAGATTTTCATTTGACGATAAGTTGTAACTCACTGAATCTCAACCATACATCAAAAACACTTTGCAGATCATATTTTCTAAAACATTTAGCAAACTAATGGTGAAAAGAATTAATTTCCTGAAGAAATTAACGAGCTTCTCTTTAAAAATTATTGAAATTGCTGTCATTGATTCAGATCCATTTGCAGAACTTGGTTATCCAGATGAAGATCAAGACAAGGGGAATCTTGGGTGGAAAATCCAGCTGCATTTCCTGATTTCCAGGAATCCTCTTCACCAGTATCAGATGGAGAAAAATCCTGCCTGGAAGCCATTTCCTGTCAAGGAATGAATCTCTGTTTGAAATGCAAACTGGCTTGCCTGGGAGGGAAATTTGAATCAGCAAATAATTTGGGCTGAAAGGGTCCTCTGAACTTAATTTGGTGTAACCCCCTTGAGTTGAAAAGGTCAAGTGTTTTGTGAAAGGAACTCAGTGGCAGCTCTGACCTCTCAGTTCCCTGAGCTTCTACTGGTTTTATAGAATGATTTCTATCACTCGAGTTACATCCAAAGTCATCAGTCTGATTAAATCCAGTTTGGCTCAATGCCTCTGAACTCAGGGACTATCTCCACAGGATATTTGCACCTGGGTGTTTTCCTTTTTTTTCCTAATTTCTACATTTGCCATTGCATTTCATTTTCTACTGCATTTTCTCTCACACACAGTTTTTATAATGATGTGCTCAGCAGTAAAATCTTGTTGGTGATTATGGCACTTCATGTCTCAAGTGACTGTTGCAGAGGCCCTGCTCTCCAGGAGGAGGCTGGAATCTCCCCAGAGATGGGAATTAGTGAAAAAAAATTCTTCTTTTTGCATTACTTGTGTGTGCAGCTTTTGCTCTCCCTAATCAGTGATCGTTATCTCGATCCACAAGTTTGCTCACCTTCCGTTTTTCGTATCATCCTGCAGGTTTAGAAACCTAAATTTACAATTCTTAACTGACAAGGTCAAATCCATGTCACAGAAGGCCAGGATTCAGCTGTGTGGAGATATTTGAGGCTCCAGAACCAGGCTCCTAAACATGATGTGGAACCCACAGAAGTCCAGGGCTCTGATGGAACCTCAGTGTGGCATTGGGTGATGGCTTAGGCAATAAAATCCCATCCCAGGATTTTATAATTCCATTTTAAAATGGAGTTCAGACCATCCTTGTGGATGTACCAGACTTGCTGACAGTTTTTAGAGGGAAAACAAGCTCCACAAGAGCTGGGCTGTACAGCACTAGCAAATAAAAGCAGAACGAGCCTCGTGTGACAGGACGGGGATAACGGGATGTGATAGGAAATGTACCCTGCAGTGGGAATAAACAAGACTGTTCATAGTCCCTACCTCTTCTTCCTCCATTTAAAGTGGGGAGCTCTTGGTATAGAGGGGAAATGTGAGAGAAACAAGGCAATCAGCACTGCTGAACATGTAAACATGTTGGATTGGTCTTTCTTCAAGAATTAACATGTAACATATCCTGGATTTCATTATAGAAAAGGCTGCAGAATAATCTCTTGGTCACAAATAAATATAAATATAAATATAAATATAAATATAAATATAAATATAAATATAAATATAAATATAAATATAAATATAAATATAAATATAAATATAAATATTTAGCACTAAACAGTGAATCACCTAATGCCTCTAGCTCCTTCCGTATGTGGGAGTTCAGTCACGTCATACAACTGTCTGTTGTCTTAGCAATGCTTTGTACCTGAATTTTTGTTTGGTTTTCCAGTTGTCTCTTTTATTTCTTCTCAGCCTGAAATTCCATGCCAGGTTATTTAAGAAGGAACATCATTTTATTGCAACTCATAATGACGCTAAAACTGTTTGGGGATTGTGTATTAAGAGCAGGGGTTGAGCTCAGAATAAATGTTTGCTTCCTGCTAAGGAAAGAAAAAAAAACAACCTGTGTCTATATAAGTATTTATTTTTCCAGCTCTTACAATTTTCTATAATGGAAGTTTGCTAAAAACATCTTCGCTTTCTTCCTCCTGAGTGCTGTCTGCATTCCAGATCCAAGAGCTCCTCCAACGCCATTCCTGCAGTTTTTGTCTGCACCTGGGAGAAAGGGGGTTCTCCTCTCTGGAAAGGTTCTGGCATTCAGAGCCTCCTGCCTCACGTGGCTCCAGCTCTTTGCCAAACACGGCGCTGATGCGTCAGGAGCGTCGCATGTGGAGAGGGAGAGAGGTTTTCAAAAAGCCACCGGGCACCAGGTGACGTCAAGGAAAATGTTCCTCCTTTGAAAATACCCATGAAACAGCAATAGGGGCACTCCTCAGCTGCCAGCACCCAGCTGAGCCTGGTGGAGGTGTGTCTGTGAGGCAGGAAGGGAAGAAAAAGCAAAATACTGAATGGAACAGCAGAGATAAACTGGTCCTGCTCAAACTGGGCACTCTGCAGGTTATATAGCGGAAAATGGCACAGTTAGGAAATGAAAACTCATCCCAGCAACATATAATTGGTCTTTCAGCAGCCTCAAAGGAGTTAGTATTGAATAGAGCAGTAAAACTCCATCTTGAGCGGATCTTTATGAACGCTGCTGTTGTAGCGGCTGCTACATCGACTTGTTTACACAAAAACCTGCACAAATTGCTAAAAATAACACAGGTTGTGCCTCTAACCAGTTTGCTGGTGCACGCAAAAAGAAGCCGTGTTCTGGCCAACCATTTAGCACAAATAATAAATTTAGGTCAGAAGTTCAAGTGAAAGTCCAAGTCATTCCTTCCACCCTCTTCAGAGAATGTGGACCAAGCCACAGATCCTCTGCTCTGCTGCTCAATGTCACACTTCAGCGTCAGATTTGGGATTGACTTTTGGAGGCAGTGATCTGAGATCACAAAAATCTTTGTAGAGACAGAGAGTTTTTAGAGAGACAACAAAGAATTATTGATATGTAAACCACATGCATGCATACATACATGTATATACAAATATATGCATTTATATTATTTGCATTTATTTTTGTTTTTGTTTTTGTGCATACATGTATGTACTCCAAAGCTAAGGTGGTAAAGTAGAGCATCTCTTCAGCTGCCTGTAAATTCTCTCTTCCTTCCCCACCTCCTCCCAGATACTCCCACGTTGCTGGGACAAAAGATGCAGCAAGGTGCATGGGGATGAAAGATGCAGCAAGAGCATCAGGCAGTTGTGTATGTTTGCACCTGGAAAGGTGAAAGGCCATTTTATTGTCAGAAATTTTTGAAAATGTGGTGATTTGAGGAATATATTCCAGCCAACAAGCTGCCTTTCTCACACTCTCGCTCAGGTACAGCCATCCTTACACACAATGCTGTGTGCCCAAGCTGTAATTCCCCATTTTGAGCATATCTCCAGTGAAAAACGACAGTCTGTGCATGGGACTTGGAGTTCCTGACTCTCAGGTAAATTATTGGGGTGTTTTGGCTGCATCTGAAAGTTTGTTGGTTGCAACAGTTTGGTTTTGGTGGGGATTTTTGTTTTATTTTTTAATCCTTCTGCTTATTTGTTTTCCCACCTGCAAATTCTCATGTAAAATGTGTTTTATTCTTTTCCTATAACATTGGGCTAGATGTTGTTGTCCTTTATTATGCAGAGGAAGAAGGGTCCAGCGAAAAAGATGAACAGCTGAATATAATGTTAACTGAGTCAATAAGGAGAAGACTTCCAGATTTATGGAAAAAAGGGGTCAAATACTTGAGGTTTGCAGCTGGGTTCTAAGCCTGCCCCATAACCCCAGTGGTAATTAATGCCCCAGCTGCATTATGAAAGGAGACAAATGTGCTGTTATTAGCAATTAATATCACAGCTGGCCTGAGCTCTAGAGGTTCACTTGTGGTCTGAGGGGACATTAAAGAGCTTTGTGTTACCAGCTGGAATTTTTATATGTGGCATTGTGTAGAGTTCAGATCTCGGGAAGACCCTGAAGGTGCTCAGGAACGGCACAGTAATATTTGAATCTGTACCTCAGCATCTCATGAAAATATGAAGTAAAGGCTCCACATTTTGAAAGGAAGGTAATGGGCGTAAAAAAGTGACAACCTGCTCACTGATGTGTAAAATAAACCCCAAAACCAAAACAGGTAAAAGGAGAAAATGGTAGCAAGCTCTGAGCAAGTCTAGTGAAAGGGCAATGGAATTAGGGGATGTTTTAGGACCCTTTCAAGCCAAACCATTCTGGGACTCTGATTTCCCTCCTCGTCTCCTTTCTCTCATAACTGCTCTTGGCATCAAGGTACTGAGCTCTCTCCTCAATCCAAGTTGAACTTAAAATGGGAATCCAAACAATGCCAACATCCAAAATAACTCTCTAGGGAGTCATCAAAACCCAGAGACACTTAAACTCCCTCAGCATCCTCCCTTCTCCCCTGAAAGATTTCTAGACATCTGCAGAGCCTCTCATGCCTTCAACTGGACTGGCTTGGTTAATTAAGAGAGGAAATGGGTAATTATACCCCACTGGAGACCTGGAAAAGCAAGTTGGGCCCAATCTGATGGACAAATTCAAAGCCAAAGCACCCTGTGTAGACCCCTGGCTGGGACCTTGCAACAAGCACAGGTAATTTCCTTCCTCCTGACCACAGCAGGGGTGCCAGACCTGGCTCTGATGTAAAACCCTGCAGTTCAGAGCACAGTCTGAGAGTCTCTGAGCCTGTAGCTCCCACCTGACATCAGACTCAACAATTGAAGCAAATGTGTGTCTGAAGATGCTGTTTTACCGTGAGAGTGTTCCCACTTCTATGGAGTTGGAGGATGCAAACATCAACAGCATCCAGCAGCCCATGGAGTTGCACCACAAAACATCAGGATTTAAATATAAAGGCACCAACCTGCAGCCCCCTGGAACTTCTTATTTGGCACATCTTTTAATGGCTCTGTACAAAGTCTGTACGGTTATATCAGCTATGCCAATATGGAGATAAACTGATTCACTTGCAGAGGTCGCGGGGATTTGCAGGCACAACATTTTATTTTGTACTTGCCAGAGGCTAAAAGGCAATCTCTGGTGACTCATGAAGTCTTGGGAATGTAATCACCTGTGAAAGCAGAGCAGCAGCGAAAATTCACCCCTTTTCACTTAAAATGTCAGGAGCAAATGCAAAGGCAATAAACTTTGCAGTAATAAGGAAATTTTATCATCCAGCAGGCCTATGAAACACACATTATCCTGAATAGCCTAAGCTTACTTACACCACTCACCACTTAATGAAGGCCATTAGCATTGAGAGGAGTGAATTTGTGCATGAAAATCATTGTAAAGGCTTCGGATGCATGATTACATCAAAAACCCCAAACCCCACTGGAGAGCTGGAGGCAGGGGTCTCATCCTGGTGATGCTCAGAGGTACAAAGGTACAGCCAAGACTTCTTCTATGCACAGAACAGAAGTGGGCAGACACCTCCATTTGCTCTGTTTGTTAGCAAAATGCTGTTTCTCTCCTGGAGAAATTAAAGTTGAGCAAATTGATGATTAACAGCACGGGGAGGGAAAAAGTCCTCATAAAAATCTCACAGCCAAGATGGGAACAGGCAGTTCTGGAAACAAGCAGGTGACAATGGCATTTTCTCATTTTCCCTGTAAATACAAGATGGCTCCTGAGGCCTTTGCTAATCAAAACAATGAAACAATTCAGCTGGCAGTTGTCAAGTCACCTGAGTTTGCTCATCTGATTAGCTTTGGTCTCCTGTTACGACCTTGTAACTTAATGAAGTGATGATGAGAACAGCCGCCAAAGAATTGCATCAAAATTCTCTTTCCTGACATTGCTCATAACAGAAGAGCAACCAGATGAGGCAAAAAATGGTATAACTTAGATGATAAAAGACATAAAAGAATGCTTTTCTCATTTTACTGTGTGATGCTGAATAATTATGCCCTATTATAATTTGGTTTTTAAAATAGGCAGATTTTTATGCCTTTTTTTTGTCTTGTGCGCAACAGGGGGTTTATTGTCTTTCCTGCTAAAAAAAAAATGCAGATGTCACAACCAATACTTCTGATTTCCCCTCAGATCTTCCAACTAAAAAAAATGTAGAATAAACACAATAGACCCTTATGGCATCTTCCAGGACCTAAAGGGGCTGTAATAAACCTGGAGAGCGACTTTGGACAAGGGCATGGAGTGATAGGTCAAGGGGGGGGTGGTTATGAAATGACAGAGGGCAGAGTTAGATGGGATATTGGGAAGGAATTCTTCCCTGCGAGGGTGATGAAACCCAGAGAAGTTGTGGCTGCCCCTGGATCCCTGGAAGTGTCCAAGGCCAGGCTGGACAGGGCTTGGAGCAACCTGGGATAGTGGAAGGTGTCCCTGCCCATGGCAGGGGTGGGACTGGGTGATCTTTAAGGTCCCTTCCAACCCAAACCATTCTGTGATTCCATAATTCTCTGATCCCTGAAATCAGGAGTATTTGCATCTGACCGGGAGCTGGGATTTTGGGAGCAAAGCAGCTGCCCCTGTCCATGGTGCTGGTTCCTGCCCGAGAGCTGCCGGCTCCTCTTGGGACCTCCGGCTCCTTCTCTGTCAGAGCTCTGCCAAAAAGATCTTCAGCAGATTTCTGATTGTTCTGATTAACATCAGTGCCAAAGCAAGTGATTATCGGCTGCATTTCCTTTGGCAAGCACTTGGCTGTAAAGAGCTTTAGTACATCAACATCCCGGCCGTCCCCGGTGTCTGTGAGCGTGAGAGTCACTGAAACCACCTCAGGCAGGAACTTTTCTGATCCAGCCTGAATGTCTGGAGAGTGATGGCTTTGCAGCCAGTAGAACTTCAGTCGGTAGAGTACAAAACAGAATTAATTTGTTGCTAAACTGGATGTGTGAACAGGTCAGACAAATACCATCTTCAACATAAAATATTTATTTTATTTTTAGAACAAGCTGACTTGCAGTGGTGCAGATGTTTTATATGAAGATAATGGCACTCCATTCCAAATCATCCCATGCTGAAACAACCCAAATTACAATAATGTCTGTCCATCAGAATGGGAATCATCTTCTCCAATACCGAAAGCAGATACCTGTTCAGACCTGCATTTTTTTCAGCTCCTTCTGAACTCAAGGAATAGAAATGAGCGTATTCATTCAGAGGGTGATCCTGAAAGAGCTGCCTCAAACAGGCATCCCCCATCCTTATACCAAGGATGAACTCAATCAGCTGTGCAATGGGAGCGGCTGCCTCTGGCAGTTCCTGTCCAAATCTGCCTCCTCTGGATGACTCTGGATGATTTTGTCACAGACCCACGTGCCCATGCAAGATATTCATGTGCCAGGCTTGGTCTTGCTTGTGTTTTCCTTTTAAATCTTGATTTGCTTCACTTCTTTTATCTTTCCAGCAGTGCCTCTTGTTGCTCTCTAATAACCCTGAAGCAATTTCCCAGATACTGTGTTGTCAAATGCAAATCCCAAAATCATATTGCAACCAGGACTATTTTTGTTTTGTTTCCCTCCTCTGACTCTTGCCAAAACAGACATTTACCACTGTCATAAACAAAATTAGGCAGTTGACTTTTGCCTCTTCAAGTCCTCATTATAATGTTAATCAAAGTTACTCAAAGTTCCCAGTTAATTATTGAAAGGTTTAGTTGTTAAGAGGAATAGATATTCAAGGTTGTATTTGTTGTAATGTTTTTCCCAGTTGTTCCCGATTCCCTAACAATGATTTAAGTTACGTCTTTTGGCTCTCCCTTCGAATAAGTTGAGAGTGATGATTGTTTTGTACTTTCCCTGTATACCAGTGCTCTCTTTGGTTGGGAGATGTGTTTTTGTACTGATTTAAGGTGTTAAATGTATGTTTTAAATGTGTTTTTACTTTGGAAAAGGGGTCTGGGGCTCCCCAGTTAACTGAGATCCCTAACTGCCAGTTTCTAAAAATAGCACCTCACTGCTCCACTGTCACTGGACTCCATGGCAACCTTGAATACTAATGAGGCTCCTTTCTGCCAGAAAAGTAACCCCTAGACAACGACTCAGCCATTGGTGGGCAGGAGTGACCTCACCATTTAAAGCCACCAATTGTCAAGGGCCAAGGGGGCTGGACAGGGGGCAGGCAGGGGCGTTCCTGGGCGGGGTTAGCAGGCCATAAAAAGCCCTGTCTCAGGACAGGAGCTGCCATTTTCTCTGTGGACTAGCCTGGGGAAAGCCCGGTGTTGGAGGAAGGCCTCTATTTTCCATTTATAGCTCAGCTCCAACACTGTAGTCCTCTGCCACTGGGGCATATACCATGTGGTAGCCCGGATCTCCAATCTTGGTAACCCGGCTTTTCTTTTTTTTTGGACAATTCTTTTGTTAATAAACTTGATTTTGCTTCCGCTCCTGGACTGAAGGTTGTCCTTATTTCTGACAACCACTCTTCCCACTTTTTTGTCTCACTATCACACACCTGACTATGATGAATTCTAGCAAATTCCCTTTAAAAGTAAACAGTTTAATTAAAGGGCTGCTGCATATCCCTCCCCTAAGCCTCGAGGCTGTTAATAAAGAGAGGAAAATCTTATTTCAACAAGCTCTCCTCTAATTAACATTCTTCCCTGCTTTTCCCAGGACATCTCAAATAAGTAGTGCCACACTGGGACTCAGCTGAATCTCCCTACAGACAGTGAACAGCCCTCCACAATGACATTAAAAGTTGGATAAATAGTAATGTTCAATTTGTGTTAAAAATCAGCATGGAAAGCTCATGTCTGAAATTCCTCACTCCCTCCCTTTCCTTTCCCTTTGACTCTGGTTGTATTTATGGTCCTGTTGTTTAATCTGATTATTCAGGTGCCTCAGTTTAGGTGCCGTTGGTTATACCAGAGCAGATCATTAGGACCAGATGAGCACAAAATAAGATAAAATAACCCCATCATTTTCCCTGCTGTTTAATAAATGCAATGCTGAGCTTATTCAAAACCAGTATTAAACACGACTCAGGTCTGCGCAAATGCCACACATTTCACAGATTTTAGGGGCTGTAATGATGAAATTCCACTTTTTTCACGGAATTGCGATGAAAACAGTCCCAGGTTTCTGAAACTTCTGTCATAAATAAATTTCTGCCTGGTTATTTTAGCTCATGCCTTTCTAAAAATCTGTGAACTTATCCACCTCAGTTCTTGGTGGAGGAGCTCATGTGGTCATCTCAGTCCTGGTGGTGATGTTTTAGTACAAAATAATTAATTTTTATGTATGAATTTATCCTGGTTAGTCTGGCAGGTGAGAGTCAGCTCCCAAACAACCAAGTGCATACAGGGTAAGGTGGGTTTATGACAGACCTTGTAAAGATTGAAGGATACAGCAGAAATCAAATTTCCCTTATTACAATAATGGTATTTTATTCTATTTTGTTTATTTATTTACTTTTGTTAATGTATTTTGATATGTGCCTAAAAATTTCTGTGCTAGCAACAGAATTACTGCAATTCAAGATAGCTACAGCTGGTTTTTTATTTTATTTATTAACCAGCCCCTCTCCTCACACAAAAAAGGAAAAGAACAAGAGAATAAAAAATAAGGGATATATAAATAAAAACTATAGTGAGGGGATTAGTATTCTTTCTTCTACATGGTTCTCAGTCACCTCAAATTATTTTGATCAAACCATAGGAAAACATTCTGCTTCATCTCACATTTATTTTTTTGGGGGTGCAATTTCAATTTATTTTTTAAAATGAAAGCTGCAGCTGTTAAATCAGCTCCTACTTCACTATCAGCCATATAAACATAACCATTTTCAGACACTCCTCCCAGTTTAACTTCATGGTTTCTCCTGCTGTTTCAAGCACTAGAATTTAATGTGGTCAAAAAGTTCAAACTGGAAAATTGCCCAAGAGTGACAAGTGCTTGCCTATGGTTATGGGATAGATGTGAATTTGTTAAAATATCAAGGATTCAGAATATTTTCCCCCTTTTGATTTGATCTCTTTGAAAAAGGAACACATTTTGGTGTCAAAATCATTGAAAGTTCCTCAGTAACAAATTTACAAGGCTTGTGTGTTACAGCACATTACTGCTCAACCCTTGAGGAAATAACCCCAATTATTAGTCCTTTTAGGACATCCCATTAAATGTGAGGGTACAGATGAAAATCCATGGCTCTGGAGAGAGAATATTTTTGGGAGGTGTTCTGATAAAAGGATTTGGTTGTGTTCATTGGGAATTTACAATCATTTGTGCCATAGTTTTCTGTGATATCCCACATTTCACCCCTAATGAATCTGGCTTTGGCTGGAATTATGTTTTATTTTTCTCCAAGCTACTTTTATGCAACTATTTCTGCACTTGTGTTTATTTATTGGGCTACAAGTTGAAACTGTATCCCAGAGATTGTCTTGTACCTCAAAATGCTATTTCAAACCTTGTCAATCCTGAATTTTGCCCTGTACCTGGTAATGTTCTCACAATTTCTTTTATTTTTCCTGCTGCATTTCTGTCACTTCTCATTAACCCTATGAGTCTTCACACTGCAAATTACTCTGGCAATTTTGAGTGGGAATGTTTTGTTTTCTACCTTTTGGGGTTCAGTTAATTGCATTATCCTGCTTATAGATCAGCCATAATTCCTGGAAATGATTCCATGTGATTTGTGGGTTTCCCACCCTGGGCTGAACACAGGTTCATACTCATGGCTCGATTGCCTTGTAGGTTTTTCTACTCAGACTTCCAAAATCAGTAATCAGCATCAATGCGCATTCAGAATTTTAGGAATGATTATCATTTCCTGAATGCATAATCTTTGTGAGAGAAAACCTTGCAGCTTTTGGATATCACAAATTCTTTCACTGCTTTGCTCCACCTTAGCAGCTGATGGGTTCTGTTCAGACATTTCACATCTTCTGTCAACGGTGAAAGTTCTCCCTCCTTTTCTGTTAAAAAAACCCCAAGGATGTGTGTTAGATTTGCTCTCAATCCCTTCAATTTTTTATTATTTTTTATCCTTGAGTTTTATGTCAATAATAGAGGTTATTTAAAATTTCCAGTTAATTTACACTCAAATGTTGTTATATCTGTTGTAAATGATAATTATCTTACCATATGACAAAAAATAAATTATAGAAATTAACTTCAACCAAAAAATAGAACAGTGGTTGTTTTAAGCCTCTGCTTTCTGCTCTGCAAAGAAAAAAATTCACCAAATTTAGTCTCACAGCAACGAAAACCTTGAAAATCCCTTCTTCTTTCTTAATACACTCTTTAGAAAGATATTTATGCCTTTCAGAATAATGTAACTGGGGCACTGTGGCTATTCAGTAACCCTCAAAACAGGGCTGACACGTTAATCTTGGCCTGAGAGATCATATGAGATCTGTGAATGTAAGGTCTGGGTAACCCCTCCTGAGTTCATTTCCAGTTTAATATTTCAGGATGATAATGCTGATTTTTCTCCTCCATTTTCTGCTTCTTATCAGTCTGTCCTGGCATGGCAGAAGCTTTCACAGAGATTTTGATGCAGCTGAAGGTTGGTGCCACCTCACTCCAGTCACTGCCTCAGCCATGCAGTGACCAGGGGCTCCATTTGTCCAGTGGTAGATTTTTGAGTTTTTACCTTTAAGAGCCACTGATTAATCTGGAAACAATCTAAGGTAAATCACCCTGGCTTCACCAATTTTTTTTCCCCACGGTTTTCTACGTTCACCCATTCTGTGAACGTATTTCCAGGTGAATTAGAGGTTTCGTGGCAGAGCTGTTCTTTGGGATGAAGGGGGAATGTCTAAGTGGAGGTTCTGAGAATGTGAAAAGAACCTAAACCCCTCCAGTGTTGTGCTGTGACAGAGATTCCCCAAAACAATGCTGGAAGTTTTTTGTGAAATGAGGAACTGGAGGCAGGTTCCCCTCTTTGCAATCCCAGATTTGAGAAACCAATCATTTCCACTTGCCAGCTCCATTCGTTTTCTCCGAAGTACTCAAATAACGTTGTTTTTCTCCCAGTCAGGCTGACGCCTTCTCAGAGAAGAACATTTTTGGGTGGGACTTAGTTCACAGGGGGATATCAACATTTTGGGGTGTATCTGTACATGTTTAATCCCCTACACTGATTTTCCTCTGACCAGGAGCCGTGAAGGGAGGGAACCTGCAACACGTGGCTGTGGACATTATCAGTGTGGTACAATTAACCACCACAACAAAAATCCAATTATTAAATCTTCTCACTCCAGCTAATCCGCCTGATTTAAGCTACAGTGGGTAATGTTTCTGACTTCCTTAAAGCAGCAACAAAGATATTTTTCCCTCTCTCATCTCTGAAGCTGGCAGACAGGTATTGCTGCTCCAAACTATTGATCCTGCTTCTGAAATCTCATTTATTCTATCTCAGGCTCAACACTACAGCCACCAAAGATGGAGAGATAAAGAGGGGTTATGAATACATTGGTAATGTCCTCACACTAAATTTATCAGATTAAATGATGGATTTAATAACTGCAATGTAATCTCAGATGGGATGGCGTCACTGGGATAAACAAAGATTGTTGCCAACATCATTGATGCTGGATGAAATCGATCCTGGTATCATTAAAATGGATATTTTCTCTCTCCTTCACCTGCCCTACTGACTGAGCCATTGAAATCTCCGTCCTGCAGTCTGTCTGTTCAGCTCTGATTCCTGGATGAGACAGTGCATTCCCTGTGAACTTCAGTCCCTCTTTTGCTCCATCACCAGGTGCCTGGCAGCTCTGCCAGTGCTCAACCACCCTTAGCTAATTTTTCCTCTCCTGTGTGTGATCTGAAGTCTTTAGCACCGTTTCTCTTTGACCAGATGAATGAGTAAGGGAGCTGAAATCTCCACTCCTGTGCAGGATTGAAAGGCTGCACCACAGTGAGAGCCTCCATCACCACGGGCTGGACTTCAGGTCACATTCCCTATGAGCTACTGGAGGCTTTGAAGCCTGTCCATGAGGGCAACTTCTAACGCCCACAGATCACGGGACTATCCATGTATTTAATAAAAACCAATGGAGCTGGAAGGAAAAGTACCGAGGCCAGGCCATGACTGGAAGTAATCAGCATTCCTCCATTGCCTTCGGTGATGATTGAAGGATATTAACCAACCATCAGCTCAGCGGTGCATTAAATCCGTGTTCCACAGGAGGGAAAAATTCCCTCTACAACATTCCCACCGAACAGGCCTGTGGAGCACAGCGTGTGTGCTGCTCAGTTCCCTTCTGCAGCCCCAATTCTGCTTTAGGTTTGGTTTTTTCCACCCCAGGAATGTGTGTCCAACATTCCAGCCTGTTGCCAACACGCCCATGATTTGTGCTTGGCCTGGTGTTTACTGCTGGGCCACGGTTTCTGGGATTTGGGGATATAAACAACACTGATTGCATCAGCAGAAGTGTCACAACCGCCTTGCACAAGGCACAGGGCTGTATTTTAACATATGCCAGGATTTTTTGGGGTTGGTTTTGCAATTAGGATACGTGTTTACTTTATGAAATTAAAAACACCGGCTTTCCAGAATTTGGGATTAAACACGAGAGTCCTGGATTTAAAATCTGAGCATTTACTGATGGGGCTTCCTAGTTCCAACGGTTCCCTCTGTGTTAGTGCTCCACAGCTGTTTTTGCAAATGTGACTGGAACAACCAGAAATTGGGACATTTCTGAGTCCTCACCCGTCCCAGGAACTTGGGAAAAACTCTGGCACCCTGGACCATCAGCCCTCTGCCACCACCCTCAATATCTCTGCACAGATGTCCCTGCTGAGATTGGCCCTCATGCCAGATCTGAGGAGAAAAAAAGGAAGGAAATGAAAGGAAGGGAAGGAAGGGAAGGAAGGGAGGAAGGGAGGGAGGGAGGGAGGAAGGAA
>VZTJ01006073.1:540754-563236 GCA_013397795.1 Orthonyx spaldingii
AGGAAGGAAGGAAGGAAGGAAGGAAGGAAGGAAGGAAGGAAGGAAGGAAGGAAGGAAGGAAGGAAGGAAGGATTTCCACTGAATTCGTACCTTTACTTCTTTTCATTTCTCAGGGCAAGTATGGAAATCCCAGGAAATCAGGGTATTTTATCAAAAGATATCCTCATTTTAATGAGAAAATCTATTTGAAATGCTAATGTTCTTCAGCCAACGGTGGATTACACATAAGAAAATTTAACTTTTATTGACTCTACTGAATACTAGTTTTGTGTTTGTTAAGGTGAGTGGGTGAGATGTATAATTTTTATGCTGAAGGTCTATGTATTTTGCTGTTAATTTAAATGATGATTTTTTCCTTTTAAAACCCATGGCAGCCTTTTTCCACCCTCGTTTTACCCAGTGCTAAACGTTTAGAAAAGTCATAAGAGAACAGGTTCTGATGTAAATTTGGGGGCTCCTGGGACCTGCATTCACACAAATCCATTCACAGCACCCACCTCTCCTATGGATATAAGGGTTTATTCATCCTGGAGAAGAGAAAGCTCCAAGGAGAACCCTTTCCAGTGCCTAAAGGGGCTCCAAGAGAGCTGGAGAGGGACTGAACGACGGCAGGCTCTGGCACAGCTGCTACCACTGAAAAATGAGGTCTTGGGCCAGCAATTCTCTTATGGAAATGTCAATTCAGCAGCCAGTATCAGTCAAAAAAGCAAATGAAATTTGAGATATTCTAGGGAAATAATGGGGGAAATGGAAGGCATTCTTCTGTCTCTGTGGGTAATATCCTCATGTCTTGAAAATTGTGTGTGGTTCCAGTCACGTTCTCATAATTCTGTAAAAACTACAGGGAAGGTCCATCACTGAAGGGATGACCCATCATGGATTGACGGCATTGGGAAAAGGAGCAAAGGAATAGTTTGGAATCCAGCCTGGCAGTGGGACATTTGAGGATTGGCAGTGGGATTGAGGAAGGGAAGGGAGGATGGACACCTGTAGAGTCCAGAGTGATGTGAGCAGTGGCTGAGAAGATGAAAGGGCAGCAAACGCTTTCCTTGTGTGGTAATTCCTCCACAACAAATCCAATTAGTGAGTGTCCAGTTCAAAACAAACAAAGGAGATGCCAGAAAAGGAAATGTGGAACTGTGGAACTCTCGGAAGCAGCTTGGAGCAAAAGGTTGCACAAATTCAAAAAAACGATTGGAGATACTCAGGAAAGGGAAATCCATAAACCACACAAACACTTCTCAGGATGTTCTCGAGGCCTCCATTCACATCCAGGTCTCATCCTGGGGGAATTTAAGGAACTCTATGAAGGAAACCTCTCATATTCCAATATCTGTCCCTGGGAAGGTGCTTTAGACATATTGAGGACAGGATACCAATCTGGGGACTCATCCATAATGATGCTTTGATAGGTTTTACCTCCTCACTTGAAATATTTTTAATTTATTGGGGGTTTTTCTGCACAGAGCAGCACCGGAGTAGGAAGTGAGTACACGAACATGTCTGGGAGGTGAAATAAATAAGATGAAGTGTGGGGAAAAACAACTTCTCCATATTCCTTGGCCGAGGGCGTGCTGGCAGATCACAAGCAGTTTGTGAGAGCAGCACCAATGAACTGTCTCATTCTAAATAAAAAATGACAGGGGGGGAAAAAAACCTAATAAAAAATTAATTCTATTAATTGAAAGATATCTGTTTTTCCAGGCACAGGTTTAATTATTAGAGTGTGCAAGAGGTCTCAAAGAGAGAGGACAAGCCAGTGGGTGGAACACAGGGCTAGAAACCAGTGGAATTCTGTCTTCTCCCTCAAAATGCTGGGAATTTTCCTGTCACGTCCCTTGCTGGTTCAATCTCTGTTGTTCACAACTCAGTAACTGAATTTTGTTTTCTTTGCAGTGCCAAAAAAAATCCCACCAAAAATATGGAGAAAAAATTACTTGGGTCAGCCCCCAAAACTTTAATTTCATAATGAATTTAAAAAGGGAAAAATAATTTTGTGACAACCAATTCATTCATCTTAATTAACCCTTTTAGTTTAGCTTTTATGGAGAATAATTTTTTAACAACATCCTGTTCAAAATTAGCAGTGCGGCATTTTAAGAAAAAATTATTCAAAGGTATCAGCTTCTCACTTTTTAAATTGTGAACGGAACAGGAACACAGTCCTTTAACTGACAGATTTTAAAAAAATATTCTTTGTGAAACAGGATTTGTGCAAAAAGAAAATTTTTAGCTCTCCTGCAAACAACATAAGCCAGAATTATATCCCATAATGAGTTTGTACTACACCAAGCATAATTATGTTCTTGTAACCAGTGCTGATTCTAGAATAATAATACCCAAAATTTTAAGTACATTTCTGAATTTTACCTAAACCTTCTAATTACGTTGAGATTATCCCCAGAATTGAGCTGCTAAATGAGAATCTGATGGAACAGCTGGGAGGATAAAAATAACCCAAACCTGCCCATGTGGTCTGCTTGCCCCAACAGCTGGTGCCAGCCTCAGAAAATACAGAAAATGTGAAAAATGAAGGTGGGTTGGACTAAACACCAGCAGAGTATTTTGACCTCCTCCCTGGGCTGGATTCTGACATGCATGAAGGCTTTTGCAGCTGAGAGAAGCCAGTTGGAATAAGCTGGGATTTCACAGCTCACTTTCCAAACTCATTTATTGATATCAGACTTGAGACCAATCCAAAAACCTGGATCTCACACTGCAGACAACACCAAAAAACACGAGAAAACCTTCAGCCTTTTCACCTCACCCTGTGATCTCTTCACAGAAGATAACCATTAACCAACGTTCCCTTTTCCAGGTTTTCTGCCCTCAGAGCACTAAGCCATGTTTCTCCTGCTATCCCAGATTTGTGTTTACACGGTTCCTCCCTGCCCTGTATATTCTGGGATTGCAAACTTTCTCAAGTCAGATAAGATGGGAAAGCAGCTGTACTGCACCAAAGCTTCCACAATGCTCCATTTTTTCCCCTCACAGGGTTGATGTCCTCCTCAGATTTCTTTGCAGCAAATGCAGACTTTTCCTAGCTGGGCATGACAATCCAAAAATATCACTGTCCTAATTAAGGAGCTCGTGTGTTTTGCATGTTAATGACCATAGTTATGGTTGCTGGACTAAGAACACCAGAGTGAGCTGGAGAGAGGTGACAAATCTTCCCCCACGGTGTGCAAATGCCCTTTGAGCTTCCATGGCTTCTCAGCAGATGATTGCTTTCACCCAAATGGTTTCAGGAGGCAAATAAAAAACTCCCTCTGCCTCTAAATTTGATTCCAGCCTTCTACTGACTGGCATTGAAGTCTGCTGTGGGTTATGCCCAGGGTTAGGTGAAAAAAATGTGCAATTGGCTCATTTCCAACATCACTCCATTTGAAAATATTAAAGTAGTTTAAAAAATGTGCAGCTTGAAGCAGCATCCCAGCCCAAAAGCTACAGCTCCAAGAAGAGAGGGCTGAGAGTGTAGACATGACACTTCTTTCTCCATGTACTCAACATCCTGTTAGAGTTCCAGAAGAATCTAAGTGGGGCTTCTCTGGCTTCCCAAAACCCAAGAGTCTCATCCCAGAATTTCAGCCTTAATATTTTCAGCATTAAGTGATTAATTTTGATGGGAATGGTGTTTCCTACAGCTCTTTAGGACCAGCCTACACATCATCTTCAGATTTTGTGAGTCAACCCAGTTGACTTCTAAAAGATCCCGATAACAATCCCAAGAAAGGTGCAGGGTTAGATGGGATATTGGGAAGGAATTCTTCCCTGTGAGGGTGGTGAGGGGCTGGCAGAGGTTGCCCAGAGAAGCTGTGGCTGCCCCTGGATCCCTGGCAGTGTCCAAGGCCAGGCTGGACAGGGCTTGGAGCAACCTGGGACAGTGGAAGGTGTCCCTGCCCATGGCAGGGGGTGGAAATAGAAAGGTTCCCTTCCAACCCAAACCATTGTAGGATTCTATTCTGTGGTTTTCTTTCTGGGTGAATGATCTACCAGGGTAAACCTCAGTGGGTTTAGCTTTTTCAGCAAATAAAAAATAGTTTCTCTCCTGCCTTGTAAAACCTCTAACCCAGCAGTTCTCAAGCTTTTCTCACCTCTTCTCTCTTCCATTTACATAATATTCCTTCCATTTACACAATATTCCTTCCATTTACACAATATTCCTTCCATTTACACCTCCAGGCTGCCCACTCTACTTGGGCCTCTGGTTTTGTTACAGCAGAATGAAATATTTGCTATTTTGGATAAGGATTACAATAATCCTGCCCATCTGCTAAATATCTTCAGCTCAGCCCTTCCCATGTCCAGCTCCCTTATCAAAGCCCACTGATGTTGTGTCCCTGCAATTCCATTGCCTGGGTGCTTTTGGAGGTGGTTCAATTCCCATTCCAGACGAGAACACCCTGGAGCTAATAAAAAGTGGCTCCCTGCTGGGTATCCTGGTTCTCTTTGCTGCTATATTACCTATATTTCTCCAAATTGTTATTAAGCACATTGCTTTCTCTTTCAACTGGTTGAGAATGTGAATTTCTTCTGCTGGTAGTGTCTCCTTCCACCCTTTTTGGAGTCTTTTGTGTCTAAAGATGACGCTGATGTGCGTTGTCCTCCTTCTTCCCAAGAGAGGAGCTGGCAGAGACTTCAAACAGCACCTCTGACTGATATTAATGTGTGTCTGCAAAACACTCACCGGGTCACCAGCACCAGAAACTCCCACTTTGTGCTCTCCTCCGGAGGAGGGCACAACATTCTTTGCAGATAAGAAGATTATCAGCACCGTCCTGCAGATGGGAAGAGCTGAGTTGCCCGTTCAGCCGAGCTCTGCCCCGAGGCTCAGGCAGTTCCCAGGCAGACTCCCGGCTCTGTCACTCCTCTGGGATTATCCTCCCGGCAGAGCTGGGGGAAAGGAGTGTATGAGCTCTCGTAAATCACTCCAGGGTGAAGTTCAGGAGCTGAGCTTATAAATCCCTTCAGGGTGAAGTTCGGGAGTTGAGGTCTCATAAATCATTTCAGGGTGAAGGTCAGGAGCTGCTCTTCAGCCTTTTCCACTGGAAACCTTGGGGCTGTGCACACAGAGCCTTCTGTGCAGTCTGTGAGTGCCACCAGGGCAGCAGGGACAGAGCTGGAGTGGAGCTGGAGTGGACAGGACAGACGGAAGGGCTGCTGCAGGTTCTTTTCGCACCACCCTGGAAAACCAGAGGGACCCTACAAGGCAGCATCCTGCAATTATTGCATCTGTCCTGCAACTCTTGCATTGATCTTATCCCAGATCTGTCCTGAAGCTCTCAGTCCTCTACACCAGGAGCTCTCTGCCCACCTTCCAAAGCACTGCTGAAAACCCCACAGCTCCTTCCAAGGGAAACCACTCACTCCCAAGCTGTTTAACAACACCTCCCATTCACTCCTTGCCTGAAAACAACACCGGGATAAATCCTCCCTGCCAGGTCAGGGGTGACTTTAGGGAGTGTGGCTCAGCCGACATTTTTCAGGATTAATCCAACCACAGCCAGAGGTGTCTCAAGGGAGCCCAAGTCAGACGTTGGTGTCTGGAGCTACGAATGAATCTCATCCTCATGCTGGCTCTTTCCAAATTTGCCTTCAGCACCGTCACCACTGCTGCTGCACCAACCCTCCCATGAGAATTCCTGCTCTCATCCTGTGAGTTCGTGCATCCATCCTCCAGCTGTGCAGGAGAGTCAGCTCCTGATGGTTTGGGAGCATAACCCCCACAGGCCTTTGTGCTCCCAACACCTTCGATCCCATCTGAACATTCTTCCAAAAACATTAAAACCTCAGTCTTGGGAAGAGTGTGCCTAGAGCGCATTCCAGGGAGATCATGAAACAGGGAAGGGAGAGATTCAGCTGTGGACATGGGAATTACCAACTTCATGCAAACTCTGTCCAGGAAAAATGATTAAAAAGGCCTTTCAATAAAGATCTCCTTTCTCTCCATAAATCTTTTAGCAATTCCCTTTGGGTAAATCCAGTCCAAAGTTTCTCACTGGAGCCATTGACGTTGGCTGCCAATTAAAAGCATCTAAATGGGTACATTTAATTTACCTTTTTGTAGTTTTCAGTGCTAAAAGAGATCTAAGGCAGACAACATCAGAGAGGATTACTCATGTATCCCGAAGAAAATACATTCCTTAAAAAGGAATAAAAAAATCTCTTTGTGACTACCTTTTGGAAAATTCATGGGGAGTTATTCAAGGGATCATACGAGACCAAAACACTGTTACAAATAATCAGAGTATGTTTTTTTTATCTGAGTCAGAGCATGAGGAGAATGACACAAAGACAGCTGCTGTACTAAGGAAGGGGCTGAAGAAACCCTGTGCCTTTTAACCCCTTTCCTCAGTGTCTCAGCCATCAATACTCTGCTTTAGAGCTTCACTACACTTATTGAATTGGCCTGGGTCAAGCTGGCATCCCAGAATGATGAGGCATTTCTGAATTCCCAAGGAATCAGCCATCAGTGCCGAGGATCAATTTTCTGCTCTTGTTTCTTTTCTTGTCACTCGACAGGTGAATCCATGAATGAGAACAAGACACTAATGAGGTTGTAGAGCATCATTTTGCAAACATATCGAGTCCAGAGGCGTAAATGGTCTCTCTTAATGAATCTTCATGTTTCAGTTGTAGTCGGCTCAGCGTGGTAAATCGATAGTGCATGCTGTGACAGCGGGAGCACCGCTGCTCTACACCCAGGCTAAAGCAAAAGTGCCAAGACAAGTGCTCAGGGTGCAGCATCACACAAACAAACCTGGAAGGAACCTCAAAAAGTGATTTAATCTATTCCCTCTCCATGTCAGCCAAGCCCAGGCCTGAGAAACGTTCCTTTAACCTGGGCAGAGCTCATCATCGCACGCTCTCAGGGTGCTGGATATGACTCACATAACTCAGCATAACCACACAGCCACCACGAACTGATCTGCAATATAACCCCAACCTCTCGCTTTTTTCTTTTTAATTATTCCTTGAGGGTGTGTCACTAAGATAAAGTCCAAAGCTGTGCAGATGGGTGTGGGAAAATCCTGTGGATCAGTACAGACTGGGAATTTCCTGGCTGGTAGCTGCCCTGATGAGCAGGGCCAGGGTGCTGTACTGTGCCTCTAAGAATTTTGGTAGCCCTTTTCCCAATCCCTTTTATTTTCCTCGCATCCCTCTTGGGCCAGAAGGGCTGGAGAGAGCAGGAATGGCTACAGGGTGTCAGGAGTGACCCCAGCAGTGCTGAAAGAGAGAAGGACACCAGCCTGACTTACGTACAAGCCACACTGACCCTCCTGAATGCTGGTTATAGCTCATTCCATATCCAAAAAATCAGCTTGGACCAGTGGTTAGGGCGAGGGACCAGGATTTAACTACACAGTCCTTTACAAACAACTTCGATTATTTCAGACAAAGCCTTAAAGGAGCTAACCAGGCCAACTCTTACAGATGCTCAACATCCGAGTTACAAATCCCACGGACTTTTTGATCAAGAGAGAAAAGCCCATGACTCAGAGTTTGGGGTTTCTATTTCCATTTAACTGTGCAGTCAATGAAGAGGGTTAGAGGTGGTGTCTGAATTAATGTATCTCAGGGCATGTGAGTATACTCCTTACCTTTTCTGTGGCTATTCCATTTTCATGTAGCTGTTTTCTAATCCAAAAAGGTGTCATAAAAAAATTTCATTGGCACTGTAATATGCTCAGGCAATGTGGCAGAGAAGAATCTCAGCTTCACAGCAAGTCTGTCTCAAGCACTGACCAATACTGCAGTTTTCAGAAGTGAAAGCACAGATCCTTCTACCTTTTTGTTGGTCTCTACCCTGTCACTGTCATTAGTTTTACTCTGAAGCAGGAGTTATTCTGCTTAACCCTGCTGCAGGTGTATGCTGTTCTCCTCTGGTTTTCAGTGGAACTTGGCCATCCCCAAATGCCACCAGCAGATAAGCACTATCCCTCCAAACCATGCCTTTGAGTTT
Organism: Orthonyx spaldingii; assembly: GCA_013397795.1. Lineage (NCBI taxonomy): Eukaryota > Metazoa > Chordata > Aves > Passeriformes > Orthonychidae > Orthonyx > Orthonyx spaldingii. The sequence goes on from VZTJ01006073.1 coordinate 548,718, forward strand.
ATCTCATCAGAATTAATTATTCAGGTTATTTATTGGGTCAGTAATTAAACAAGCTTGCTTTTGCTGATTTTTTAAATTGGTCATCGTTCACTTTTATCAGTCTTTTTGTTTTAGTACCACAGTGTTCCTGTGGGTTAGGGTGACCAGGTTTTGATAACAGGGGACTCCAGGGTTGGCTTCTGTGAGAAGCTCCCCCCATGTCCAAGGGAGGAAATTCCATCCAACTCCAGAGAATTCAGCAGTGAGCTTGAGCCTGGGAAGAAAGGAGGGGTAGGGGGAAGGTGTTTTGTGATTTGGTTTTCATTTCTCATTATCCTGCTCTGATTTTGTTGGTAATATATTAAATTATTCTTTTTTCCTAAGTCAAGCCTGTTTTTCCTGTGACAGTAACTGCTGAGTGATCTCTCTCTGTCCTTGCATCGACCCAAAAGCCTTTCCTTGTGTTTTCTCTCTCCTGTCCAGCTGAGGAGGGGAATGATGGAGTGGCTTTGGTGGGAACTTGGTGTCCAGCTGAGGTCAGCCCACTGCAGCCTGATTTCTCTGAACAAGCCTTTTCTCAACACTCATTTTCTCTTCATCTATCACATCCCTCCACATCCATCTCCTGCCTCCCTCTGCCCCTTGCAGAAACCTTTCCCTGTCAGCAGTCATTGCTATCACCTAATTCTGGAGATCCTTTGCTGTTTGCTCAGTCTTTTGGGACATGAGGCAGCCAGGAAGAGGGAATGGAGATGGACTCATCACACTGGAAGCTGTGTATCTTCCCTTGAGCTTATAGGATTCCCCCATAATCAACATCAACCCAGCCAGTAACACCTTTGGGGTTTGGTTTCTAATAACGGGAGTGATACAGCAGGAGCACAAGAAAGAAAAGAAGTGGATTCTCCATTTCTTGACACTTCCAGGCACAAACTTCTGACATTCCAGGGAGCTGTGCCTCAGCCTAAGGCTGGATAATGAATTCACTGTGAGAAGACCACAGCCCCAGTAATTTATACATCCTAGACTCCAGTCTATCACAGGGGAATTAATTCCCCTATGAAAGAAATAATCCTTCTCCATTGACTGCAAAAGGAGCAGAGGGAAAACAGCTTGTTTAGGCACAGGTATTCTATCTCTAACTTCATTCCTTAAATTACTGTGAGGTGAATCCCATCCCACACGCCGTGTAAAAGATCAAGGTGAGTGAGATAATGATCCCACCTGGCCCTTAAATCCATGGAAATCACTGAAATACGAGCTGATTCCAGGGACTCCTTTCCCACACAGCCAATTTCTGCAAGAAACCAAAGCCAGCCAAGATTTAAAAAGCACATGCAGAGTTAAATATTATGGTTTAAAAATATTAGAGGGTTTGGGGGAAAGGATTTACATTATCTGCTCCAGAGATAAAACAAGAAATGGGGATTGGGAAGAAAGCACCCATGTGAGTAAATTATCCCAGAGCTGACAGCTTCAAGACTCCTCCTGGTGACAACCAAACCACACCTGCCCCTTAAAAACATAAGACATGGTTTTAAAATATCCTGTGACATTGAAAATCTGACCTGAGACCACGTCCATCACATGGCTCATGACGTGAAGAGCTGTCCCTCTCCATGGGACAGCCCAGTGTGTATCTTCATCAGTCTTTCCTAACTGGAAAGGTTTGCCACAAGCTTGTCACCATCACAGCCCAAGGGACCAGATAGATCATGGTTTCATCCAGTATAGCAACATATTATTTCAATTTTACTCAGACAGCTGTAATTGAAATGGAGTCTCTTCACAAGGCAAATTTCCATATTGGATGTATTTTTCAAGTCCACCATCAGAGGAGAATGTTCAACACGACGACTACTAAATTAGTCAGAAAAATGAATCTAGGGACACAGTCTTACATTCCTCCTCTCAAATGAGCATGTAATTAAAGATTCTTTTTGCATTTTAGTAATTTCAGTCAGCTTCAAGCCTTAGGGCTGTATTCTGAAGTGGAAGATTGATTTTATAGGGGTTTTGATGAAAAAGTGGCCGTATTTTTGAAATTCATTCCCTTTCTGGACTAAGTTTGAGCGAGATTCATCCCCCTTATGATTCCAATGGCTTCACTGGGAATTGATATGAATTAAATATGATTAGTGGTGCCTCATAAATTTCCAGTTACTCGTGTAGTGAGCGGTTCTGCACAGTTACAGGACCCGTGGATTTGGATGTATCTACAACCAGAGACATTGCAGGCTGACAGTTCACTCTGAGAAGACACACCGTGGCACTGGGGGTTTGCAGATGGCCCCACAACCACAAGGCATTTATCAGAATGTTTTGAGCAACCCTGAAGAAAAGGAATTGTGGGTGTTGATGGGCACAGCTCAGAAATGTGTATTCACAGACTGAATTCTGGGCTGCAGCAAAAAAAAAAAAAGTGACCAACAAGTTGATGAAGGGGATTCTCCCCTCTTCTCGACTGCATCCAGCACTGGGCATTACGAAGAAATTCTCCCCTGTGAGGGTGGTGAGGTCCTGGCACAGGTATCCCAAAGAAACTATGGCTGTCCCTGGATCCCTGGAAGTGTCCAAGGCCAGGTTGGATGGGATTTGGAGCAACCTGAGATAGTGGAAGGTGTCCCTGCCCATGGAAGGCTGGAGATGATCTTTAGGGTTTTGTCCATCCCAAACCATTCCAGGATTCCATGATCACAGCTGGTTTGAAATGGCAAAAAAATACACCTCAAACCCAAACTGAGACAGCTAAAACACTGGCAGACAAGATATGGTATAAGAAGAAAACTAATCACATCATCGTGGTGATGTGCTCAAGTTAATCAGGCAATTAGTTCAATAATTAATTAATTGCCAGGAGCAGCATGCTTCCCTCGTGTTTCCAGGCCATTCTAGGGGCCTGATGTTGCAGAGAAGTAAAACCTTAGAAAACAAAGGCTTTTTTAACCTTGCAAAGTCATGGCTCGCTCCTGTTACTTTGGCTAAGTAGAAAAGGACTCTGGGAATAGAGGACTCAGCTAGAATAGAGGTAAAAAACAAGTTGTGTAACCCTGAAAAACAAGCTATTTAACCAGCGCGTGTTCACATCGTAGTATATGGTGGTTGGTTGAGGCCTGTTTGTTGTGATTTAAAAATATGTAGCTGATAAAGGTCTAATTGCTTAAAAAACCCTTTTTTTGCAATAAACGAGCTCCCTTTTGCACCCGCCTGAAGAGTCTGTGTCACTCTGCATCGCCACAGCCTGATCCACTCACACCTCCCAAATAATCTCTGGAGACTGCACACAACAGCGCTCTTCCGAGGAGAGACACAGCTTCGTCAGCCAAGGAAGACCAGGGTCTCACATGCTCAAATCCAAACAGGCTCATCCTCCAGGAACTGATCAGCTCATTGTGTTAAAACACATCCACTTATGAGGCTGCAAATCCGTGTTCCCTCAAGTCTGGCCAGATTTGGAGGCTGGACCCTGCTTTGGATTCCTTTCTCATGCTGCTGCCGTCAGGTTTCCCTGGTACCTCTACTGCAATCAATCTTTTTTGTCTGCTGATGCAGCTCTTGATGTGCCACCCTCATGAATAATCTCCTGGGGATATAAATAGTGAGCTGATTAGAGCCAGCGTTGAATGCTGGCAGTGCCCCCACGATGGCTGAGCTTTCCCTTCAACTCCAGACAGTGCCTTCCTCAAGCCACCTTCTGTGCAAATCCAAAGGATTTGAAGTTTTCCTGCAGTGCTGGAGCCCAGCCTGGCAGGATTCCCTGGCCAGCACACTCCTGGTGCTCCCAGGTGTGCCATGTGAATAATTTTTTAGCCAGAAATCAAGCCCTGAGCAGACACTTCCTTGTGGCTATGTTGAACAATAGATCTGGAGGTCACTCAGGGATATTCAAAGTATTTTGCCACACAGAACTCATTCAAACACACACAGAGGACATTTACCTAAAAAGCTGCCTCAAGTTCTCCTTAATCCATGCAAATGTTATCAGTGATACGAGATATATGTGAAAGTGGATCATGGGTAAAGAACATGTGAAGGTTTTATGGCTTAGCCTCTATAAATATTCTTCAACTTGCCTCCTTAATGTGATTGTTAATAGAACCCTGGCTAGGTAAAAAAAGGAATTTTTTTTTAAGCCTTCTAATGAAAATTATGGGTTTTTTAAAGCTATCTGGCTCTGTTTTTCCCACTTTTTAAACAGTAGATGAATAGAGAAGTCTTGATAAGATTTGGATATAAGCAGAATATAAGGGGTTAAACAGTTTTTAGGATAATTTATCATTTTTAATTATGTACCAAAATCAAAGTAGTGCTGGGTCTCACACTGATAACCATACTTTGCAGGAGTTCACAGGTCACTGCTCCTGTTTCCAACTCAAAACAGAATTCAGTTCAAGCAAATAATTTCAGCCCAGGTTGTTACTGTTTGTACAACCACTGTACTTACAGGTTTTACAGGCTGAACAAATAACCCCAAACCAAACCAAACTGAAGGGAAAACTGAAGTGTCACCTGCTGAAGGAGCTGAAGAACTGCACCAGCTTTGAATTCAGGGTCCTGGTTCTCAGGTTGTCTCTGAAACTCCACACCACGAGGTCTGGGAGCATTCCAGCATCAAGATTTCCATTCATTCCATGATTTTAATGCCTGGAGTGGCCTGGAACCTGACCAAACCCAGAGCACAGGGCACATCTGGGGACACATCACCAGCCCTGACCAAGCACTCCCAGCTCAGAGCATTGCCAAGGGTAAAGGGGCCAGGACAAGTGGGTCCCACATGGGTTTTCTGCTGACCTATCAAAGCTGGACACACCAAAACCCTGAATCCCAGTGAAATCTGTCACCTGGCTCTAGACTTTTATAGCCTGGACTTCTACACCTGAACTTGTCAGCCCTGAGCTGTGTTACTGCTGAAGAACAGAAATAAGTTATTTTTGCAGGGGGTTTTTCTGACTTCTGTCAGATGTTTCCATCAGGATTATCTTCATCTTTCCATGGCTTGGAGCCATTAAACTCCCAACGATTGTTAGAAGTCTTAGGACACAAATTACCACCTGTGACACGATGCTCCACAGCTCACTACTACAACCACAATTTGAAAGAACACTTCTGACACAGTACCCAGGTCTTGCCCAGCCTCATCTTCCCACCCTGTAAAGCACAGATGTGCTGCAGACCTTGCAGATCCTGTACCGTGTTTGCCACGCTCACAGGGCAGTGAGGGAGAATCTCAAATAACACTGTCTTCTGCCCGTGTTTAAGCAAACAAATCCCACCCAGAAAGCCCAACAAGGAGGTTGTTTAAGGGAGCAGTGCTCTCTTGTTGTGTGCAGAACACACCACGGCTCCAGTAAAGTCAGAAGATTATCTGAAGATGCAAACTGGGGTGCCCTGTGATAACACTTCACTGTTTACAGGCTGGCTCCTCACAGGGAGTGTGTTTGCTGTTGGGGCCACAGCTAAAGAAACACATGCAAATACTGGATTTTATTGCAGGGCTCTTTTGCTGTCCAGGAATAGAGCAAGAGGTGCAGGTGGTGCGTTGGGCGGTGCTGAGTTTTGCTGAGTTTTGTTATCTTGGCCACCCCAAAAGATCTCCACTGTGATTAATTTCCCTGGAAATTAATGTGGTGGGTGGCACCGAGATTGTCCTGCAGTGAAACTCATCCTGTTTGTTCTTAATATAATGTTTGGGCCCAACTGGTTGCTCTAATACACAATCCTAATTATCTGCTCTGGAACACTTCTGACCCAGCTCAGGAAAGCCCTGAATAAGTCCCCACAGAGCAAATAGCTTCAATAGACATTTAGCTTTCAGCACTAACTGTAACCTCCCCAATCTCAATAGGATTTGAGTAAACTGAAATTCAGACCAAGTCTGTGGTGATTTTTCCCTTGATTGTGGATAATTTCTTAAAGTGAAGTCTTGGATGATTATAACTTGCGATTCAGAGGTTCCTTGCTAGCTTATCATTGTTTAAAATAATAATAATAATAATAATAATAATTATTATTATAATTATTATTATTATTATTATTATTATTATTATTATTATTATTATTATTTTCTCACTTGTAAGCAAATTGGAAGACTGAGTTTCATCTTAGACTTGATTACAGCCTCAGATTTTGTAGTCATCTTTGATATTCCCATAAACAGAGAGCCTTGGTTTGACCTGAGCATGGATAAACAGTAAAACCAGAACATCTCTAATTTTGCCAATTGCATCTCTGTGTCTGATGCTTTGTCCTGTGGTCTCCACCCTTTCTGCTGGAAAACTTCGGTGGGGAGTGTGGAGCCTTGGTGCAGTGAGGCTCCAGAGCCACCTCATCGATCAGATATGCCTGGAACACACAAACAAACAAATGAAAATTGGTGAAGTGCAGTTAAACAAGATGGGGATGACTCACTGCAGAGCGAGTCCAACCCACTCACCTCCCCAAACAGAGGGAGATGTGGCACAGCTGCCTTAAATTCCCCCTCAGAGAACTATTCCCATGAAAGAGGGGACAGATACTGTAAGTTTTCTAGCCCAGCTGCTCTTGGCAATGTTTTACACCTCCATCACCCCCAGTTTCTCCTGGGAATCTTACTGTGAGTGCCTAAAGGTGGCAGGACTTTAGTGGGGCCAGCAGAGGTATTTGTTTTAAAAAGATCTCACCCACAAAAAATTGGCTGCCTGAGAGCAAAAATCCCCGTAACCACATCCACGAATTCTTGATGCTGTCCTCAATGTTGCCACTGGAATATTTTTCCCTTTGCCAGCCGCACACAGCCCAGTTTTCAGGCTGTCTCTGACTGGAGATAAACCAGTGCCCGGGTGCCACTCCCACCCTGTGTGGAGCCATGGAGCAGGCGTGGTTGCTCTTTGCCACCCCCAGCCAAAGTTCTTGTTTGCTGACCCCAAAGTGCGCGAGGGCAGCAGCACAAACACGAAAAGCTGCCCTGTTCCGAGGGGGCTGCGAGCCAAGGGCTGAGCACAGGGCAGAAGACGCTGTAAAAACACAGAGGGCTGAGTGTAAACAGAGAGCTAAGGTAGCGTTCAGGGAGAAGATTCATGTTACAAATGCCAAGGGTCATGTTTTCTGTTAAAACAAATAAAGCCTCGCTGAGTCCCGGTGAACTTCACTGGGGTTGTGCCAAGCCTTTGATACGCGACGAGCGAGTTCAAGGTGGCACCTTGGAGGCAAAATCCAGGCCCAAACTCTCGTGCCCTTCAGAAAGGTCACTCACCTCTCTGTGAAAACCCTTTCAGAGGCACCAGGTAACACAGGAGGCACCAGCACAGAGCCAGCACATCAGGAAAGTTTAATAAATGCAATTATCTTAACTCAAAAGCGCTGGAGCCTGATGCTTCACTTCCCTCAGTTATTCCCTGTATTATGTCATCTCCTTGGATAATGTTTAGCTGTCCATGAGAAGCATGTCTTGATATGCCTGGTTTTTTCTAGATGGCTACTGCAGCATCCACGGTTTAAAAATCTTTTTTTTCCTTGAAAAATCCAACACCAAACTTCCCTGAGAGGGTCAAAATTCACAGGTATCAGAGGAATGCCACACACTTCAACTCCTTCACTCATTCACCTCTTGGTAGAGAAAATGAGAATGGGACTTTTTGGGATATCATGATGTCATTGGCGTTTGCAGTGTCAGAAATAGGCAGGAACCATGGAAAACCCGTTGTTGTCAATCCGGTTAAATCTAACACGATTTAGTCTGGATTAGGAGAGGGTTTCCCTGTTTTGTACAGTCAGTCTGGCAGATTGTGAACATGGAACTATCTTTTGCTTACAGAGAAAGAAGATTTGTCAGGAAAAAAAAGAAAAAAACCCCATCAAAATTATCTGGAAAATTACATTTATGCGAGACAAATTCTTCTCAGACAGCATTAATTCAGGAGAATGTACTGTCATTCTTCATTCCCCCCAGAAATGGAGTTTTATTTTTCATGTGTGTTGAAAGGACTCAGAACATAACACTTCTCTCCATTAGTGGATGTAATGTTTTGCTGACATATAGTGAGGATGCTTAATTTGCTTGCACAAATATATCCTGGAGGCAGCAGATATGGAAGGAATGCATCAGGCAAGGGAATCAAATGAGCAGCGTAAACCCTGGGATATTCATCAGCTCAACCGAGAGAAATGAACTGCAGCAGCCAGAAAGGCTTCCTTTAAATCTGATTCTTAATAAGGAGGGCTGGAGGAAGAGCTCCCAACCCTAATACCTGGTTGGATTCTTTCTCTCCGAGAGATTAGAGCTGAGTGGAAAGGGAAAAGCAGTGCTGCTCTCATTTCTTTGTGCAAGGAGGATTTTGAAGAGCAGGTTTGAGCTGGAAACAAGGGATATCCCAGCTAAACAAACAGGAGGAAAATCAGTATTCTTACAAGGAGTGTTCACTGCCTGCCAAAAGCAAAAGTAGGCAGTGGCAGAAATTAATTCTTTACAGTGACCTTGGTTCATTTGGGGTGTGAGAGAATGAGCTCACAGGGAGCCCTCAAACAGACAGATACCTCCACAATAACCATGCAGAGAGTCTCTAACTTGTTTTTTTTTCCTTTGGAACCAACCAGGTTTCAGAGATGTGTGATAGACAACTAGCAAGTTTCCTACTAAGCTGCAAAAAACCATCTCTCAGTCTGGGGGGAAGAGGGGGTTTTATTCCCTTTTCCCTGTTCTCCATCACCGTGTCAGAGCCCTGGCCTTGTGATTTGTGTGTTCTTTTCCTGACTGATGCCTGCAGGAACCTCAGCACTGCTGGGATAATCTGGCACAGTCCAGGCACGGGGCAGGGCTACCCAGGCCTGTCTGAGAGCAGCTGGCTTGGACAGAGCTGAACAGACCAAGGCTGTTTCCTGCTGGGATGAAAGATCTCCCTCTCTGCACGCAAGAGAGGAAAGGAAAGGCTGTTCACTTGGGAAGAAGAGTGGAAAATAAGAGAGAAAAACTCACAGGAGCTCTTGTGACTGATAAATCCCAAAGGGTGTCCTGGTGTATGTCCAGTGCTGTGGATCTCAGCTGCACCTTTTGTTGGGCTCAGAAAAGAGAAAGCAGCAACTCAGCCCAGCAGGTGAGAAAAATGGGATCATGCTGCACAGTGTGATCAAAAATGCTCTGCAGGGCGTTGTCTCCAGTGTTTCACCTCCTTCTCCATGTCTGGCTCTCCACAGATCAGAGCCCCTGTTCCCAGGGCTCTTCCCAGCCCCTCAGGACTTCCCAGCACCCACAGAACATAAACCAGCTGGATGGAGCCCCCAGATCCTCGTTAGCAGCACGAAGACAATGAACATGCTGACTTCTGAAATGTTGGCTTTCCTCTTTAATCCTTCCTGAAATGCATGTGGCAGCTCAGGCTTCTCAAAACCGGTTTCAGGAGGCTCAGGCACATCCGGTCTCAGAGGTTCTGGAGTTTTGTCCATGGTGAAGCCAAAGGTGGATAAAAGGATCTTGGGGAGCCATTGAATTATAGAATCTTGGAATTTTTTAGCTTGGCAAAGACCTCTAAGATCGAGTCCAACCATTAACCCAGCACTACCAAATCCACCAACAAACCATGTCCCCGAGTGCCACCAGCAAGCCCAAGCAGACACCTTGGGTAGAGCCCTGAATTTTTTATTCAGTGTTTATTATTATATCTTGTCAGTTTATACCGAGCCTTACAACATTCATCACAGAAATTGGTGAGATTCTAGAAAATCCTCTTTTCAGCTGCTGAGGTCTCAAACACTGTTCATTCTTTTAACAACAGAGGTTCTCATCACCCAGTGAGAAGAAACTGGGGCTTGTTCTGTGGATACCAGCAGCAAATCCTCTGTGTGCAGAGCAGCTCTGTGATGCATTTGGCCAGGCTGCATGAAACGTTCGGTTTCCTGCCTGCTCCACAAAAGCATCAGCTGTGTCACATCCTCTAATGATAAGGTGGAGGCTTTATCTCCCTCTCTAGATCGTGTTTGAGCCCAAGCTTTTATTTAGCTTGGGTAATCTCTGGTGTCAGTTACTGTGTTGGTTTCCCTGCTTCTTGTGCCTTCTGCTGCCAAACTTCTCTCAGTGAGTGTTAGAGGAGATAAAAATCTCCCAGTAGTGAGAGTAAAATGTTTCTTCATGGTGGCCACAACCTGGGATGGAACCTGCCTCCCCTGGGCGCTCTTATTTTAGGAAATGTGGCTGTAGGGATGCTGAGAACTGTGCTGAGCAGCTTTCTGCCCTCACAACACTGCTCTCAGCACCTCCTCTGTCCTCCTTGGCTCTGCAGAGCTCCGGGGAGAAAGGAGGGAGAGCTGCCCCGTTTCCTCTGAGCCTTTGGCACGTCACATACCCCGGAGCAGTTTAACAGTGTTCTCAGTGTAAACAGCTCTGGCTTAATAATGCATGGTTTTCTACTCACCTGAATTCATTCCATCCTTGCCATCCTGAGTTTGGAGAAAGTTCTTGCTTGTTAGTTTGTTTTGCATAGTTTATTTAATTTGGTTTGTTCTTCCTGAGACTGAAGATTTTCTCTTTTTCTGCCCAAACACAAATAAGATTATTATTTTTTTAAATTATTTTTAAGAAAACTGTTTTATCCAAACACTTCGTGAGTGGATAGTCCCTTGTGGATATGTAATAGTAATTGCAAGATTTATTTTTTCTGCTCCCAGTGGCTTTGATTGTGTGAAAATAAAATGTTGAGTACTATGAAGCAATTAATCCTCAGCTCTCCTGGGGGTTGGGTAGGTAATTATTGCTATCTTTAGCTTACAGAGTGAGGTGAGCATCAGGAACTGGATAATTTACCCTTGCCCCAGAGATCAAGGACAAGATTTTAGCCTGCTTGTATCAGGTAGTTCCTTTTAATTGAAATATCCCACTCCTGCTCTTCAGACGTTGCATATTCTGCACTGACATATCCACCTCGGCTGCCCTCACAGGAGAACTTCTCCACTGAAAAACTTTTGGGGACAGCTGGGGACTGAAAGACAAAAAAGAACTTTCAGGCCTGTTGGGTTGTGGTCAACTGGCTTCAGATTTTCCCTTGTTTGCACACAAGGCCACCCCACGCTGAACAAGGGACCTCAAACCACAGGAAAGCACCGATTGTTTACGCCTCATTTTGCAAATAATGAAGTCCTGTAGGTGGATGGAATTGTCCTGTTTGCAAAACACCGCAGCCAGTGTTTGCCTGCCTCTAATCCCCAACGCAAATAACGCACAGGAATTTATTTCACAGCTTGTTGATGGAATGTGGTGCTGTTACTGCATTCAGATGGAGTCACCAAGTGGAAAGCAGAACAGATGCGTTGTGTTGGCTTTGGAGAAGAAGCTAAATGGGGAACACAGCCCCAAGGGCACAGAACAGCAAGCCCAGCCTTCAGCAAACTGCTGCACGACTCAGCCCTCAAATATTGTCCTTCTAGACACCACTGCCTTCAGTCTTTGTATTTCTGATTGCCAGGGGCACAGAGGAGAAAAACACAGGCAGGAAACCACGTGGTTGCTTTTGTTCACCTCCGCCATTAGCGTCCACTGAAATTTCTTACATTTGTATGACATTTTCCCAAGCAACTCTCAGAGAGATGAGGCATTTTGTGATGGATGCCTGGGCACAAATGCTAATTACCTTTGAGGAGGAGGGTTAAACAATGGTGAGGACGAAAGGCAGGGACAGAGAAGATGCACCAGCCCAAGACAGTGATCACTGAGGTAACTGTGCTGCTGCTGATGTGGAGAGGAATTAGATCAAGGCTTTCTCCAATTGTTCATGACTCAGATTAGGGAAAAAACACTTTCTAGCCTGCAATATCAGTTTATTATCTGAGGGCCCGTTCAACACCAAGCAGCTGCCACCTCCCCAGCCTTCCCCCACGGCCCTGAAGCCTAGAAAAGACTTTGGCAGGGAGGTGTTGGATGGAATCACAGTGGGGCGAGCACCAAGCTCCCACCAGCACAGTGAAACGGAGGCTGAACTGCAGCACAGGTTAGCGGAAAGTGAAATAAATTAACAACATCTCCCACAGCGTATCTCAGTGCTTTACACAGAGACAGGCTCAAAAGAGAACCAGGCTTCGGGGGAAATACAGCCTGGTATTGGGATATATGAGTAATTAATACCAGGGAGTGCTGCTGTTCCCACCCACCCAGGGCAAAAATGAAGGTTTAAACCATGACCAGCACTAGACCACACCATAAAACCACAGTGCACCAACGTTTTGAATTCTTCTGGCTCCCGTTTTTGTTTCAAAGAGGATACACAAGGACAAGAAGAGGGCAAAAAAAAGATGCCAAAGGCATGGCACAGGAGCCAGGGATGGGGCTCCAGCGAGTGTGGGGCTTTTCAACCTTCACTGACACAAAGCCTTTCACCACATGGGGAAGGGAATGTGATTTCTCTTCACTGATCCTGGCAGTGTAAGATTCGGGGGCAGGGGATGAAATGAGCAGGAGGTGGGTTCAACTCAACCAAGATTTCTTCCAACACTGTGGAGTTCACTCGCTGCCTTGTAAAAAAAAAAAAAATCAGATTTTTTAGAGAGTTGTCTGGATTTGGTGAAGAATTGATGAGAAAAACATGAACTGGGTCCTGTTTTATCTTGCACCTGCCCTGAGCAAGGACTAACAGCAGGATGATGTCTGCAGGGAGGCAGAGCTCCCACAGCCTGATGTGGTTTCAGTGAGGCACAGAAGGGAGGAGGAGGAGGACCAAAGCGTTACTTTTACTTGTTGTATCCACCAGAAATTCTAACTGAAAGCAGCCGAGCCCCTCATTAATGATCATTTGCATATTAACTTCACACCCCTAAGGATGCAAACGAAGACACAACACACCTCACATGTGGACTGCAGACAACAAAACCCCACCCAGGAAGTGGGATTTTTCCACCTCTTTGACAAGGCCAGAAATCATAGTATAGAAGGAGTTTTTGGATAAAATAAAAGATGTAGAAGAGAGAAGGGGAAAACAGCTCTGGTTTTTGGTTGGGATCAGTCATTGGACTGTGTCTCTCCTCCTTCATTGAATGCAACCAGAGTTACGGTGTTGAAACCAAACTATTTGTGAATGAATCTGTGGAAGTTCTTGTTGAACAGGACCAGGCTTGAGAGCTGAATTGGTTTTAATCAAGATTTAAACCCGGCTGCACCCAGCCCCTCTGATCTCTGAGACCAGCAGGATCACAAGGGGCTTTATTTTCTGCCCTATTTCCATACCCTCAACACCACAAATCCACAGGACACTCGATGATCTGGCCTTTGATCCAGCACAGTCCACAGGGCAAAACGTGGTTCAGACTTTTCCTGTAAAATCTGTTACAAGATACAAATCCTTCAAAATTCCTCTCTGCAAAGAACCCAAAAAGCAGCATCTGCCAATACCTTGCTCCCCTCCTCCTTCCCCCCAAAATTTGTCTTTAACAGGCTACTTGAAAGCATTCAGGCTGCATTGATAAATGAAATAAGGAGACCCCGAGTGGTTATAATCAGTGGGGGGATGCAGTGACCAGCTAATCAGCCCTGCCCCTGTCATTTTAGGGTCCAAACTGAGCTCTCTTTAGCTTTGCTGAGTGTTCAAACCCTTGTACAACTAACTGAGGTCATTAACACCATGTGCCTCTTTTTACACTGGCAATTATAGGCCACCATCAGGCCTACGGTGAGAAACAAGGGAGAGGATTGGAATTTTTCATTTCAAGTGCAGAAGAAAATGGGAAAAAATTATTTTCAACATCAATAATTTCACAACTTTCCATAAAAGTGGGGAAAAAAGATACTAAACTGGTTTTTCCTCACCCTTTGCAGGTTATCTTTAAAAAGTGGATGGTTTAGTGATTTGCTAACAAGAGCTAAAGACTGGATAAAACTTTAGATTTTTAACCATTAAGTGCTTTCCCTAAAAATGGCAACTTTCTTGGTTGTGGCAGTAAATTGATCAGCCTGGAATTAGGGAGCTGTCTCCAGAGCCTCCCAAATATGAGCATTTTGGTTTCTTTCCTTGAGGATTTTGTTTTCTTTCCTCAGCAGGTGGTTTACAAGACAACAAATCTGTCCATCTGTTGCAGCTTGAAAATCTAGCAGGGCTGGGGAGAAAAGAACAGCGAGGAAGGGATTATTTTCCTTATTTTTACCTTTATTTATAGGGCTTGTTTACACTAAAGCAAGCTTAGACCTGAGGTTTGTCTTGACTTGAAAGGAGCATCTCTAATATTAAATTAAATGCTGCTGGAAAGGGGAAAGATTTCCACATTTTTATTAAAAATGAAGATCAGCCTGGTCTTGAGCTGCTCTTCCAAACTGAGAAATCCAGAAATTCCATGTCAGTGACCTACAGCACGGAATTGTTCTGCCGTTTGCTGGGGAGACAGGGCAGAGAGAGGTCATAGAGATCATGGAATTGGGTTGGGATTTGTGGTCCATTGAACGACTTCTTACCAAGCAGTTATTTCACTCAATCGTCATTCCTTTCCTTTCCTAACAGTGGGTCACATTCCCAACAGAAGGAAAGGAAAGGAAAGGGAAAGGAAAGGGAAAGGAAAGGGAAAGGAAAGGGAAAGGAAAGGGAAAGGAAAGGGAA
>VZTJ01006073.1:563840-670192 GCA_013397795.1 Orthonyx spaldingii
GGGCGGTGCCGGGGCCGCCCCGCGCAGGAGGCGGCGGGGGCGGTGCGGGCGCTCGGCGGAGCGCAGCGGAACGGGCTCGGAGCCGCTGCCTCCTCCTCCTCCTGCCGTGCCTCCTCCTCCTCCTCCTCCTCCTGCTCCTACTGCCGTGCCCGCAGCCGCTGGATGCGCGCAGCCCCGCGCCCGGAGCCCAGCGCTGCCCGCGGCTCGGCGGGGCCGGAGCGGCGCGGGGGAGCCGGGCAGGGTGCGGGGCCCGGGCAGGATGCGGGGCTCGGTCCGGATGCGGGGCTCGGTGCTGGTGCCGCTGCTCGGCTGCCTCCTGTCCGCGGTGAGTGAGCGGCGGCACCGCGCTGCGCCTCGGGCAAACTTCGGGCAACTTTGGGAGCGCCGCCGGGGGAGGGCGGCTGGATGAGGTGGATCTGGCTGCTCTCGCCGTCCCCTGGCAGTCCGGGAAACAGCGAGCGCTCGGTTCGCCGCTCGGTTCAGGTGTGCGTCCTCTCCGGGACTGAGAGGATCTCGTTGAGCTGGAGGAATTCCCGTCGGGATTTCAGCGTTTTATTTCACAACCGGCTCCCGGCTTCGTTGCCGTTCGGGATTGCTGCCTTTCGGTTCGCTTTGCTTTCCGTTCAGGAGCTTGCAATGCTTCCCCCAAAATTTGGGATAACGGGATGAGGTTTCCCAGAAGGGACTCAGCATCTGGGCAGGGGGCTCTGGGGTGGGATCTGCCTGCAGAAGTTGGGCAAAGTGCTGCTTTCTAGCGCGGCACAGCAGCAGCCGGGAGCCGGGGATGTGCTCGGGGGTGATTTCCTGGCGGTCGGGTCCGCGATCGGGGCAGCGCCGCGGGTGGCTCGGGACCGGCTGAGCACGGCGGGTTTGTGTCCCCTGTGCTCACACACACAGAGTGACACGGAGCGGGTTTGTGTCCCCTGTGCACACACACACACAGGGTGACACGGAGCGGGTTTGTGTCCCCTGTGCTCACACACAGTGACACGGAGCGGGTTTGTGTCCCCTGTACTCAAACAGAGTGACACGGAGCTGCGAGCAGAGCAGAGCTGAGCCTCCCTGCCGGCAGGACTCTGCACACTCCTCTGAGCCACCCGCTCCAGTGCAAGGTGTCCCTGCCCCTGGTAGGGGGTGGAACTGGATGATTTTTAAGGTCCCATCCAACCCAAACCGTTCCGGGATTCCGCAGTTCTCTGATTTCGCTGAAGCTTTGTTCCTGCAGCTCGTTTCCTTGCCGTGTTTGATTTATAACGAGACTGGGTTTAATTTAGCAGGNCAGTCACACGTGCGAGCAGAGCAGAGCTGAGCCTCCCTGCCGGCAGGGCTCTGCACACTCCTCTGAGCCACCCGCTCCAGTGCAAGGTGTCCCTGCCCCTGGTAGGGGGTGGAACTGGATGATTTTTAAGGTCCCATCCAACCCAAACCGTTCCGGGATTCCGCAGTTCTCTGATTTCGCTGAAGCTTTGTTCCTGCAGCTCGTTTCCTTGCCGTGTTTGATTTATAACGAGACTGGGTTTAATTTAGCAGGCTGGGGTTTGGAAGGGAAAGGTTTGGTGCTGGCTGTGGCTGAGTTTCCCTCTCACTTGTGACCTTCTGCCCCGGTTGTTTTCTCTCTGGAGGGTGAAGCTGCCTCCCCAGCACCCTGTAGGTTGCCCACCAGAACTGGGCTGTGCCATCGGTTCTTGGTTGAGGTCACTTGTGTTTGCTCTGCTGGGTTGGTGACAGTGGCTGTGGTCACAGAATCCTCATAGAGTTGTAGAATGGTTGGAAAAGACCTTAAAGCTCATCTGGTTCTAAAGCCCCTGCTGTGGACAGGACAGCTTTCACTAGACCAGAGCATCATCCTGGTCTTAAAACAGAGTCAGACCAACCAAGCTGAGCCTCAGAGAGTGGAAGTTAACCTAGATGTGTCACTACCTCGTTCTTCTCTCCTTTCTTCTCTCCTTGTCCCTCTAGAAATGAGACAAATGGATTTAATTGCAATTTTTTTGGCTGTCGCCATGAGCCACCCACCCATCTGCATTGCCAAAGACTTTCTTAGGGGGTGAACATGTTGGGAAAATGGATTAAAGTATTAAAAAAATATGACTGGGCAATCAGTTATTTGAATTCTACAGAATCTGCTTTAGGGAAGATCCAAAATATCCCATGTGTGCAGGGCTGGAGCTGGGGAAAGGAGAAGGGGGCAGTGTTCTCATCAGCTGCTGGAGCTGCTCCAACTCTTGCTTCCACCGAAGCCCATGGCAAAATTCCCATTTCTTTAAAGATTGTTGGCATGAAGAGCTCCTCTGGGGCCAGGTCCTGCCGAGGGTGAGGTCACAGGGTTGCTGAAGTTCACTCTGCAAGGGGAGTCAGGATCAGGCCCGGGGTGATGCTCTTGGGTTGCCACCAGCGAGCACAAACCCCGAAAGCTTTGGGGCAGCACAAGGCACAGGCTGGGTCCAATCCTGTCACTGCTTCCTTTCCAACCCCTTTATTATTCTGTTGTTCATGTGCCTGGGAGCTGGTTCACGCTGGTGGGTTAAAAAGATTCACATGCTCCTTATCAGCACTGATCTGCAAGGTGACTAATGCTGAAGTGCCTTAAAAAATCCCTGGCTCCTTTCTCAGCTGAAACCTGGGATTTGCTGCTGGTTTTTAAAGCAAAAGCAGCTCTGCAGTCATAACCTGGCTCTGGGACCTGCCGTGGCTCAGCAGAGTTTGGTTGGTTTGGGTTTCTTTCGTATAATTTATTGCGATAATTTTTATGGGTACGTCCTTGTGGGAAAAAAAACGAGAGCAAGTGGCTGATCAACAAGTTCAGTGCCATAAAATTGTTGCAGCCATGTGGTTTCTAATTGCTGTTATAAACTTTCACCTCTCATCACCCACACTGTGGAGAAAAGGGAACTGGGCAGATCTCATTTGCTCCAGTTCATCAGGCCACGCTCTCCAAAGTCCTGCCTCCTGCCAGGGGCAGCTTTGAGAAGTTGGAATAAAAATGTTGAAGTTGGTGGTGTGAACATGGTGTAAATGCACAATAATCCCTTTTAGAGTTTTCTGTGTTGGTTTTAGGGGTGTAATTAAGCTAATTTTGCCTGAAGAGCTACAAATTAGACAGTTTTTTTTTCCCCCAGTGTGTGTCTAGAACATGAGATGTGGATAATTTGAAGCAGTTGGTGGATTCCACGTGCCTTCAGACTACAAGCTCCCTGAATTAGCCAAATCTGCCCAGCTGGTGTAATTTGTGCTTTTCTTCAGAGCTTTGCTCTGTTCCAGCCTTGAAGTGGATTTGTGATGGTAAAACATAAAAAAAAAAACCCAGATCTGATTCTTCATCAGTCCGAGGGTAAATGCTGGAAATGTGATCAGTGTGGAAAATCAGTGAAATCTGAGCTCACGGGACAACCACTTCAGCTCTGTCTGTGTCTCCTTCCTCACGACATTGACTGAGGATCTGTGAAGTGAGATAAATGTATTTTAACCAGAACAATCACTGGTTTTGGCCAGAAGACAAGGTGCTCACTGGAATCCTCAGCCCAGTTCCTGCATCCAGCACAAAGATCCTTTAGCAATAACAGCATGTGTTTAACAAAGGCCTTGCCACAAGCCCTCCGTGCGTCGCTGGGTGTACGATTTATTCCATTCCTGCTTGCATAAATGCATGACTGACTTTGTTCAGGAGAACCTGGTGCCCAGCCCTGGGTCTGGGTAGCTCTGAAAGTCTCTCTGCCTCTCTAGAATGCTGAAAGTTGTCAGAGGACACGCAATCAGCAATAATAATATGGTGGAAGCTCTAATTTAGGGCAATAAAAGGCAAAATTGAAAAATAGGGAGGAAAATGGTATCTGAGGAAAACAAACCCGTGATAGGTGGAATATTTAAAGCTGTTTCAAGCTGTGTTTTACTCGGGCTCACCAGCATGTGAGCAGGGCGATCCACACCATCATTATCACATCTTCCAGCAGCCCAGAGCTCTGCGTCCAGCAGGGAAACTCCGGACAACCGGACAGGATGGGAATTGTGCTGGGCTGTGAAAGCAGACGGGTCCACCAGGGTGTTATTCAAAACCAGGGATTTTTACCAGGCAGCATCAGGAATCAGTTGGGACCATGGACAGGGAAAGCCGCCTGGGTTGTGAATTTGGGTGTGGAAGTGCATCTCCCCCATTTTACAGAACTTTAAGAATATTCTGGTTCCAACCCCTCCCTGTTGAAGCATCAGCAGTGAGAGGTGTGAGAGCCAAGGGCTGCTCCAGACAGAAATGCGAATTCGGGTGAGCTGCGTTTTGTCCTGTGGTGCCTCGTGGGGCTGACAAAACGTTTTGGTTTTGTTCTCAGTGTTTCACAGCGACTTTGCTGAGTGGTTTTCTGTCTCCTCACACTTGGCTTTGCAAGGAGGGGTCAGGGGAAGCAGAGCAGGGGGATGCTCTCCACATTTGGCAAAGGGGCAAGTGGAGCGTGAGGGAGTGGTGGGACCGTGTCAGGAGAGAGGTGTTCCAGCTCCCCAGAGGCTGCCTTGGAAATGGCAAATATGCAGAGTTTATATTCATTTTCAAGGGGAAAACAGGGAAAAAAACCAGAGAGATTTTTGCCTTTACCAGATGGTCTCCAGCAGAAACAACTGGAGAAGACTGGTGACTTGTCAAAACCAATCTTCCATATGATGTGCTGACAGTCCGGGAGGACTGGGCGTTTTCTGGTGTTTGGGCTGGATTGTAGACACAAATCCCTGCTGGAGATGGAACAGAGGGAAGAGGGGCAGCAGGGATAAATCCCTGTTCAGCATCAAGTGTCCCATTTATTGGCAGCCTGGAGAAGGACACCAGACACAGTAGGGATCAATGAGACTCAAGTTATGATGATCTTTCTTAAAGTCAGACCTGAGTGCACTTGGAGGAGATTTTCTACGTCCTGTGTGGCCCAGATTCAGGAAAGCGGTCAAGTTACCTGTGCAGAATGAAAACTGCAGCTCAGGTTTTGGTGGGGAGCAGGACTCAGCTGGGTTTTGGGAACGCAGGGGGTCTCCCCCTGCCCTCAGACCAGGTCAGCACCAGCGAGGCAGTGTCACCTCACTGCCCAAATGGGGTCCCTGCTGCATCACCCTGCCCCGGGGGACATGGATCTGTGGTTTTCCAATGCCTGTGGGATTAAATATTTCCTGCTCTCATCAGTTTTCTGTGCTGGAAAGAAGAGGAAAGTCATTTGTGAGAATCAAAACCTAGGAAATGCAGCCAAGGAAAAAATCCCAAGTTGGGGCCAAAACCACAGACAAAATGAGCTGGAGATGACTGGAGAGACCGGAGCAGGAGGGGCTGGAGTTCTGACCCGGCAGGATGGACAGACACACGGACCTGCCTGTGCCATGGCACGGATTTGTCCTCCTGTCCTGTGCAGCCGGGCAGGTTTCGCTCCGTGGGTGCTGAGTGCAGCTATTCCACTGCTCCCTCCCTTCCACGCTCCCAGATGTTTGCCAGCAGTCACGAGCTCCCACAGCCTCGGCTGGGTGGGACCTGGGCCAGGAGGGGAGCTGCTTGTGCCTCTGAAAATGAGATCTCAGAGGGCTACAGTGGGAGAAAACCCAAACCTTTCATTTTGGGGTATGAGAGGGCCGGGGATACGATGCCAGCCCTCAGCCTGGCAGCCACCCAGAGCTCACACAGCTCCTGCCGTGGCAGGAGGTGCCGGGCACGGCTGGAGCGGGCTGTTCACCGGCTCAGCAGCTTTCTTGTCACCATTCCCTTCTGGAGCAACGCTTGGCCCGGTGCCTGAGCACCAGGGATTTCTCTGGGATGATTCATCTCCCTGGGCACAACCTTCACCTTTCCCGGGATGCAGGGAGAGTTCATTCATCAGCGCTCAGGAAGTGCCTAGGGGAAGGTTTGGAGGAGGAGATTTGTTGAGGAGAGGAGCTCCCGGGAACCGTTGGTTGTTGGATGCTTCTCATTATAAAACCCATTTATTTGTTCAATGAGGAAAATATCCTTTCCTTTCCTTTCCTTTCCTTTCCTTTCCTTTCCTTTCCTTTCCTTTCCTTTCCTTNAAGAATTTAAATCTTTTTATATGGCAAAGTGTCTGACCTACAGTACTACTAGCTAATTAAATTAGTCAGAAATGTGTTCTTTGTATTATTCATTTCTTCTAGTAGGAAAGTAGAACATGTGATATATAAAAAACCATAAAATTTAAAACATAAATGTAAAGAACAGGAAAAAAATGTAAAGAACAGGAAAAAAAACTTATTAGAAAGAAACTATATAAACCTTTATTTTGCTATGACAGGGCATGAAGGCAAGAGAAAACAGTCTTTAAAGGCACGTTATAAATCACTTTATGATGGTTGAACTATGATTTAATCCCTTCCCTTCCCTTCCCTTCCCTTCCCTTCCCTTCCCTTCCCTCTTTTGGGAATGTGATCCACTGTTAGGAAAGGAAAGGAATGACGATTGAGTGAAATAACTGCTTGGTAAGAAGTCGTTCAATGGACCAAAAATCCCAACCCAATTCCATGATCTCTATGACCTCTCTCTGCCCTGTCTCCCCAGCAAACGGCAGAACAATTCCATGCTGTAGGTCACTGACATGGAATTTCTGGATTTCTCAGTTTGGAAGAGCAGCTCAAGACCAGGCTGACCTTCATTTTTAATAAAAATGTGGAAATCTTTCCCCTTTCCAGCACGCCAGGCTGTTCCAGCACTGCTAGAAAACCTAAAACCTTCTGGAGATGTAAAAAAAAAAAAAAGCTGCCAACTTTCCTTCTGATGAGGATGGTTTTAACACAGCACAAATATTCTCCATCCCAAAACTCCAGCTCTGTGAGGAGCATCCCCTGGCTGTAGCTTTGCCACAAATCCCTTTGAGCCAGCTCAGCCTCGTGCCTGAACCCGAAGGAGGGAAGAGCTGTAATGGCAAAGCACTTCTGTTTAACAATTGCCAATCTGCACGATGAACAGCCCCTGTGAGCCAGGCCTGACCCGCTGGCAGGTGGGGCTCAGAGGGGGCAGCAGAGGTGAGATTTCCTCGCCGTTCCAGCCCTTTCCTCTGCTGCTTTGTGCCCCCCGTGCTGTGGGTGCCAGGCGGACGGGGTGCCCTGAGGTCAGAGACACCAGCCCTCAGCTGGGGAATTCGGAGCTGGTTGGTTCCTGAGTGGATCTGGGGCCGTTTTTGAGGGCAGGGCTGTGTGCTGGGGGCTGCTCGAGGCTGCAGAGCTCGCATTAGTGCTGCTTTGCTGGCACTTTGTCGGGGCAGAGCTGATCTCCAGCACTCACTGTTGCATACAGGAGTTCCAGGACGCAAAGGCCGATTCCTGCACTGTCGCTGTTGAGCCGATGTCGAAACCAGGAGAGGACGAGATCAAGTGGCAAAAGAGGTCAATTCATTTATTAAATTCAGCTTTTGTATACAAAATGGACTCTCCCATGATTGGCCATTAGCTGTACGCCTCCTGCAGCCAATTGGCCACCTGGGTGCATGAGGGCTCGAACACCTTTATCGTTGTTTCCAGAAACAAATAGATTCTTTCTCACGAGAAAGAGGTGTCTGTGCTGTCACACTGCACAGGAATGTTAGAGGCCCTGACGTGGTTTAAATGAACACAGGCACTTCTTCAGTCCAGTGCAATAGTGGATATTAACAGCCTTAAACTCCTCCTTTAGTCACATCAGGTGGATTTCTCCCCCCCTGGGCAGTCCCTAACTCTCCATTTCACTGTTTGCATTGCTGGGAGCTGGAGATTTACACTTCAGTAAATCTGCTTGGTGTTTAAATTCCAGTGTGAGCACAGAATTGTGATTATTTTCTAATTCAGAACCAAACTGGGATTATTTCCTGATGCATTTCACTAATGAGCTGGACAAACAAGATGGGTGATGTGCTTTTGATAAACTCTGCTGTTGTCATGGCTTGGCCCCATTGATTTGCATCGATTTAAAGTGGGGAAGAGGCCAAAGGAATTGAATAAAGAGATCCCAGCTCTGTTTGCTGAGCCACCACCCCCATGATCCTGTTCTTTTCTCAGCAGGGGTGTTCCTACTCCTCTGTGAGCTCCACAGTTGTTTTTTCATCCTCATCCCTGTCATCTCGTCAAGAGGGACGGGGGGGAAAAAATCTATTTAAATACAATTCTTGTCTGGAGGGCAAAATATCAATACTTAGTGTCTCCTTTCCAAAGCTGAAATCCATTGGGTGCCTTTGGAAAAGCCGTGTCTTTGAGGCTCCAGCCTGGATTCTGTATTTAACAGATGTTCCAATTAATACCTGGGGATCTGTGACATCCGAGCAACGTCCCCAGGGCCCTCACAAATGTCCCTGCCTGTCACAGATGCTCAGCCCCGGAGCTCCCTTGCAGGTGGGGTTCTCCTGGCAGATCAGACACCCCGGTTTTGGCTTTTCTTGTTGCCTGGCTGAGTGACCAGGACGCTCTGAGCTGCCTGGGGTCAGCAGGGAAGGCAGGGGCAGTGCTGCTGACCACTCTCAGGAAGGTGGAGGGGTAGGAAAATATCCCCTTTTTTCTCTGAGAGTGAAGCCCTTGCAGATGATCTGTGGCACAGGGCTTGGAAGGAGATGATCTTTAAGGTCCCTTTCAACCCAAACCATTGTAGGATTCTGGGATTCTGTGGTGCTGTGAACACCAAAAATAAATTTACCTCATTCTGCACCATTCTGAACCCTCCCAGACACGGTGGCACATCAGTCCTTAGGTGGACGCCTCTCTTTAGGGATCTTAAGCCTCAAACTGATTTCTTGTGTAGTGTAAGGGTGGAAAAAAAATGAGGGAAATTTGCTGCATGCTGAGCTTTTCCCTGCAGCTGCTTTATTCCTTTTACCCAAAAGCAGGTTTTTATTTCATCTGTCTCCAGTGGCAGCTCAGACTTTGAGGAGCACATCCCCTTGCCAGACAGGACGGAAATGGAATCAAATTAAATGTGCTGGTTGTGATGACCACCACCTCCCCCAAAAAAAATCCATAAAAACTCTGCACCTTTGCACCAAAATGAGAAGCAGCCTCTGAACTGATCCTCAGCATTTTTATTCACTCAGCTTGGAAATGGCCAGGACCCCAACCCTGCTGGAGGTTACACCTCTGCCACCTTTATTTTGCCATGGCCACATCCCCCTCTCATTTTAGGTGAATGTAGTGATATTTTTACAGCTTCTTCCCCGTCCATTTGCCAGGGGAGAGGGGAAATCGTTCATCCTGCTCATGGCTATGTGGGACACGTGTGCTTGCTATTTTTTTTTCATTCTTTTTTTTACTTTTAAGTCACTTTTCACAGCCCTTAGGAGCTTCCTGAGTGGAGATTAAACCTGTGCCTGGTTTAAAGTGCCTAAAGCCACTTCACCCTCCTCACCATCAGTGGCTGGGCTCAGTCCTGAGCTGTGCCTGGTACTTCTTGGCTGCTTTGTTCCCATGTCACTTGGGAAAATTCAGCAAGGAATGATGTGGCTGCTTTGCTCCCCTTGCTGAGCCCTGCCATGTGCTGGGAGCTCCATGGAGGGGTGATGGAGACTTGGGATTCCCTCCCTGGGAGTTCATGGGGTTTTCCTGTTGCCCTGGGGTCATGCCAAAGCATGATAAAAGTACAAAAGAGCCAACACTGAGTCAAGCCACTTGTTTCCTTCCACGCCTGCATCCATCTATTTGGTTATTTTCCATTTTCATCCTGGTTTTTAAGACCAATTTCACTTTTCCAGCCTTTTTTCACAACTGGAACAGGTTGTCTTTTTGCTTGGCATCCTCAGGGGCAGAGCAAAACGCTGCTGCTGAGGCAGTTCCCAGCTTTCCAGGGCTCCAAGAGGAGGCCAAGCACTCCCTGAGGAATTTCGGACGTGCTCAGGTGTGGAGTGCAAGGCTGAGGGCATTTTTGGGGGGGATGTGACATTAAACACATCTGCAGAGCCACGTGGGTCTCAGCCACACATTTAATTCCAGTGTTTCCTCTCAAGGAAATTTTCCACCCTTTCTGCTCTTCTCTGCTCCCCGACTCTGCTTGTGCAGTTTGGTTCTTGCAGAGTTTCTCTGTGCAAAGCTTTTCTCCACCTGCTGGAGGTGATGCTTTGTGGTTGGGGCACAGGAATTGTTGTTCAAACAGTTTCCTTTCCAGCAGCATCTCCAGCAAAACTGAGCTTTGTTCCTCCTTGCCCCTCTCTCTCCTCCTTTTCCTGGGAATTCACACAGCACGGGGTGTATCAAAGGCTGTTTGTGTACAGTGCAGATGAGGAAAGGTTTTGTCAAGAGAAGCTTATATTGGAACGACTGAAATATATATTGATATGTATATTTATGTTTATGCATATAAAAACGTGTGCTTTCAGGTACAGCAGTGCTTCCTGAGGGCTAAAAGAGGAAAAAAAGCTGAGTAGCCATGGCTGTGGGTTGAGCCTGAAAATGTTTGGGACAACAGGAAATCAAAGAGTTTTTGGTTTTGGAGAGTGTCCTGTGGCAAAACCATCACTCCCATCCTTCCATGCCACAGACCCACAGCGTGTCTCCACCAGCCGAGCTCCCAAATTAACATTCACGGCTCTTGTGGGCATTAAACCCCTCAGACTCCCGGCAAACGTGGATTTTTATGAGCTGTCACAGTTCCCTTCCCGTCTGCTCCGTGCTGCCGCAGAAGCGATAACTCTTCTCATCCCCACGAAGGGCGGCTGCTCCCACCAGCTCCTCCCTGCCCCAGTGATTTACTCTCTCTGCAGGTGCTAATTGCTCTTTTTTTTCCTTTTTATTTCTGTAATGAACGAACTTGACAAAACTCAGAACAGTTTTTCCAGACCTGTGAAACGCGTAGCTGGAAGTTTCCTCGCTGTGTTCCAGAGGTAAAGAGCTTTTAGAGCTTTTTTGCTGCCTCTAGCTGTGCTAGTCAGTCCAATAACAAATTCCTGTGTCTCGTATATCAGCAGTCAACCGTGGCTATAAGGACACTTCATAAAACTCTGGTTTGAGATGCTGCTTTTAGAGATCCACCCATCCTGGTCGCTGCTTCTTTTGGAGATGGTTCATTGGTGTCTGCCAGTGGCTGAAGGTGCTCTGGAAGTGTGTGATCTACACTCTAATGAAATTTACACACCGTGAGGAAGGGACTCCTGATGTTGGTGTGTGTTTGTGCCTTCCACCTCAGCTGTTGTTTTCATTTGGATCTTACAGACCTGGGGACATAAGGCAGGAACAACTTTTCAATCTCCTTGAGCTGTCTGCCAGCACAGGGCTCCCGTTGTAACCATACAGTTATTTACCTTCCTTTTCTTAAAATGCACTTTTTCCTGAGCTGCTTTCAGTGGAAAGCTGTTCCCAGAGCCAGACTCCTCTGGTGGTTAAACTGTGTTAGCCAAGCCCTGATGGTTTCATAGACAGAAGAGGAAATGAAGAGTTGGGCCTGGCTGCCTTGGGTCTACTTGACCTGAGCCTCAGAAATGCCTTGAAGGAACCAAGAAAATAATTGGAAATATTTCTAAACCCAGCTACAAAGCTGAAGCTTTGGTTGTCTGTGCAAATTTGTTTGCTGAATGTTGTTGTTAGAGGAAGATAAAGCAAAGGTGGGATTTATTGAGGGGACATCACCCAAAAACACTGAATGCAGTTGTGGAAGAAGAGGTAAGTGAAAGGTTGAGGAAAGGTTGTGTTTTTCTGAAGGGAAGACCCCTCATGCCCTCAACAGCACTGCCCCTACTCTTTGGAAAGAGAGATGGGAAGGGAAAAGAGTCCATGGGAGTGTTGCAGGTTGTGGTGGAGAGCTCAGGACCTGTCCAGGACCTGTGATCCTGGGATCTCCTGGGAATGTGGGGATGAGGGACAGGATGGAGGCTGTGGTGAACCTTGGGCAGGAATCCTGAACTCCAGCTGCAGAGGGGTTGGGAACCACAGCCTCTGGGGAGATCCACTGTGGAATGATCACAAATCTGAGCAGAATCCCTCGTGTGGGATGACGTCTGGCTCTGCTGATCCCACTTGGATCACCGCTGTCCAGAAGCCTCCCGGAGCTGTGGCATTCCCAGGGACATTCCCTGTGCTGGGAATGCAGAGCAGCCCAGGTGCACTTCTCTCTCCTGTATTTTTTCAGCATGGATTTTTTCTTTTTCCCTCTGCAAGTTGCTCGAATTGTGTATCCCCATCCCGTTCCTCTCTGCTGCAGATCTGACAGGATTTGTTATTGCACAATGAAGGCATCATCATCATCATCATCATCATCAAACTGTGTCTTTGATTCTTGCTTCCTTCCCCACTACAGGACTGCTGAGGAGGATTCAAGTCTCCCTTTCCAGAAGGGATTTTAAAATGCTTGGCAGGTTGATGCCCCTCTCCTTTATAGTGATTTCTTGTGTGCCAGTTCACCACTCAAACCTCCTGGGCTGTCAGCTCTGAAAACAAGTATTAAATATATATTGCAGCCCTGGGAGGAGAGCCCAACCAGTCAGAGAGCAACGGATCTAAAAATAAATGCTGATTTCCCTTGCAGAGTAGCCTGGGGGAAAGTACAGGCAAGGAACAGCATCCACTGGGGCAGGCAGCAGGAGAAGGGGATGAACCAACAAATTCAGCTGCAGCTGGAGAGTTTGGGATAAAGCTGGGAAGCTCAGCTCAGTTCCAGACTGAAAATGAACTTTCTGCTGGGGGTGGTCTTGTGGCAGAGTACCTAAAATCCAGCCTGGAAATGAGAAAGATACAGTCCCTTCACTCATTTTTCCTTGTTTCTTTTCACTTTTTCTGCCTACATCCTAAAGACATTGTAATTAGTGTTTGGCTAGATTAGCATTGCTAATTGATGTCGTGGGGATGATGTGGTTGCCCCCTACACACTCTGCACTCGTGACACCATCAGGGAATGGAAATATCTTCTTTTTCTTAATGGAAGTGTTAGGAAAAATTTCTTCTCTGGAAGTGTTGTCAAGTTTTGGAACAGGGATCCCTGCTCAGGGATGTGGTGGAATCACCTTCCCTGAATGTGTTAAAAAAATGTGTAAATGTGGTGCTTGAGGACGTGGGTTAGTGGTGGATGTGGCAGTGCTGGGTTTATGATTGGGCTCTTGAAGGTTTTTTCTGAACTTGAGGATTTTGTGGTTCTAAAGGAAAGAACCAGTGCTGGTGCAGGAGTGTTGTGCCCTCAGTGGGATTGGATGTGGCTGGGTGTGGGGAAGGTTTGTGGCAGTGAGGGAGTGAGATGTGATCCTGTTCCCAGTGCTGTGCTCACCCTCCTGCTCTCCTGTCAGCAAAAACCGACCAAGGTAGAAGCACCTTTAGCAGGAGCAAGGCATTGATGCAGTTATGGATCTGCCTGGCAGTGCAGGAACGAGAGCCGTGTCTGGGTTTGACTTTCAGCCAGGTGAGAGCAGGAGATGGGAACAGGTCATCCTGGAAAGAGGAACATTGCCTCTGGTTTAGAAACTCAAATCCAGCATGCAAATCCAGTGTGGTTTGTTGAGAGAGGGGCAGCACCTCTCCAGGGGTTTGTGTAGTTATCACAGAGTCATGGAATGGTTTGGGTTGGAAGGGACCTTAAAATCATCTCATTCCACCCCCTGCCAAGATCAGGGACACCTTCCACTATCCCAGGTTGCTCCAAGCCCTGTCCAACCTGGCCTTGGACACTTCCAGGGATGCAGGGGCAGGCACAGCTTCTCTGGGCACCCTGTGCCAGGGCCTCACCATTCTCACAGTGGAGAATTTCTTCCTGATGTCTAACACATCTCTTCTCTTGGTTTAGAACCATTCCCTCTTGTCCTGTCACTAACTGCCCACGTGAAAAATTGTTCTCCCACTTTTTTATAAACCCCCTTGAAGCACTGCGAGACCGCAATGGGGTCTCCCTGGAGTCCAGCTCCTCCAGTGCTGTGGATTTACCAGATCCCTGGTGGGAAGGCCCCACTGATGACTCCACTTTTGGCAATCTTCCTCTGGGTTCTTTATTTTGGGATTTGTGTGAGTGCGTGTGGGGAGATGTTTGCATGGCAGGAAGCCCAAAGCCAACTGGAGAGCTCTGCCTGTGACAGGGCTCACTGCCCTCCCCCAACATCACCCCTCGTTTTGAGGGATCCATCCCCAGCGGCCTCAGGCCTTGCTGTGCCAGCCAGGTGTCCTGGGGATCCTGGCCAGGAAGGGAAAGGAGTGTTTTGTTAGGGAGCAGAGGCAGGGAATGGTTTTCATTAGGATGGCGCTGGCTGTGCTCAGTGCTCAGGCAGGGGTCGGGTGACAGTCCCAGCACGGTGTTTCATCCACCAGAATTGGTCTGTTTCCTGTAAAAACACTGGGAGGGAGAGGAGGATTAATATTTCTGGTTGTCCTCATAGGAGCAATAGGGAGTCTCACCCAGATTCTTCACTCTGGGCTGAAATAACAACAGCAAAGCTAAAAATTGTGCTTCCCACCAGAACAGACGCAGTGACCGTCTCCAACCCCACACGCACAGGGACACGAGCTGCTTACGAGGGGCGGGAGGGAGAGAAATCTGAAATTGAGTTTGTACCCTGCCAGTGAGGTCTGCAGCGGGGACACCACTAAATTCCTGCAGAGCTCACCAGTGAGTGACTGGGGCTGCCCTCTGAGACTGGGGCATGTGGGCACTGGGAAAGGAGATTTAATTGATCTTAAGGCCAAGATGTGAGACTGGTCTCTTCACATTCGACCTGTTTGCCTTCCAAAAGTATTTTCCTTAACAGAACCCCTTACTTTTTACTTGAGGAATAACCTCAGCAAGGTGGGTTATTTTGTAAAGTTGAGAGGGAGTGAAGAGTTTTATCCTTGGGGATTTTCATTCTTGGTTGATAGGGGAGAAAAAACAGAGAAGCTTTCCCCCTCTTCTTCCCATCAAGAAACTGGAAATGTTCAGGAGTCCTGAGTTATTTTTTCTTACCAGAAGGGTGAATAAAGAAAGAAAAAAGCCTGTTTTAAAACTTCATTTTCAGGCCAGAAAAATGGCCAGAACGTGCCACATCTTTAATTGATGGCAGAGCCATTTCTGGGAAGGAGGGAAATGCCACGTTCCTGATTCTGTCAGTCTGACCCACTCAGAGAAGGGATCATGACCTGTGCCACCGATCAGAGTGGAAGAGTTTCACTCGTGAAAGTTCTAGCACAACTCTCAGTTTCAATCACATTCAGCCTTGGAGTCTGGGCTTCTCTAACTCCCTTCAACAGCGGCAGATTGAATTGGGGAAGAAAAATTTCAGGTAGAATATTGGACTAAGTGTGGAGTTTAAAGGTGTTTAAGAATCTAAGACAGCCTGGCCACAGAGATCAGGTGTCTCCTGAGGGGGTTTATCAGTGGGTTATGTTTCCCTGCAGAAGGGTGGAATTTCAGTGAAGCAGCACTCCTGGGGGTCAGGAGGGAGAGGGCAGGAGGAGTGCAAGGGAAAAGCTGCATTTTCTTCATTATGTGGGAGACACAAGGAGATCAACGTGTGTGTTCTTGGGTTTCACTGGGAGATGGTTACTTCAGCCTCTAATCCTGCAC
This sequence comes from Orthonyx spaldingii, assembly GCA_013397795.1. Taxonomy (NCBI): domain Eukaryota; kingdom Metazoa; phylum Chordata; class Aves; order Passeriformes; family Orthonychidae; genus Orthonyx; species Orthonyx spaldingii. The sequence goes on from VZTJ01006073.1 coordinate 579,268, forward strand.
CTTGTGGCTGAAATCGTTTTGTTGGAGTTAAAAATCGTGTATTTCCCGATGGAAGTAGCATCTGATCTCCTTTCTCTGTAAAGAAAGTGCTGCTGAGTTTCTGAGGCAGTGCTGAGTTCCTGGGGCAGTCCTGAGTTCCTGTGGCAGTGCTGAGTTCCTGTGGCAGTGCTGAGTTCCTGTGGCAGTGCTGAGTTCCTGTGGCAGTGCTATTCCCACGGGAATTCCCAAAGGATCGCTGCAAACAGCACAAGTTCAAGACCTCATCTCCAGCATCTGCCTCAGCATCCCTTCCCCTGGCAGGAGCTGGACTCGGGGAGATCAAAGCACTCAGGAATTCGGTCACACATCCACTGAGCCCTCGGAATTTCACTAATGGCAGTGCTCGGGAAAATCCTGCCCTGCAGCCACCGCCCTCCCCAGGATAAAGCAGCTTAGCTGGGCTGACGTGAGCCCGAGGGTCCCACTGCGGGATTAATGCTTCTGCAAGGTGTGACAGGGAGGCTGAGACCCGCGTGTGGGACAGGCAGCACATCCCAGTGACTCCAGGGATGTGGGGTGTCCCTCAGGGAACACCTCGAGAGGGGGTGTGACCCACCCTTGTCCCTGTCCTGAGCCGGGAATTTTGTGGTCCCCATCTGGCAAAGCAAGAAGAGGCTGGCAGCAAGTGTGGGTGACTGAGAAATAGCCTAACTCAGCACCAATGAGCATGAAACCAATGTATTACTATTGTTTTTAACTGTATAAAGTTTGGGGGGAAATCCTATAAAACTCACGTTGTGATGGAATGATTTTCTCGGCACACCCGGGCTGTGTGTGGGTGAAATGATTTCTGTTGCACATCCTGGCCATAAATAAAGTAATGCCTTGGTTCTCTAACACTAAAAATGTTGTTGGAGGGTTTTGGATTTTCCCGTAGTTTTCGGTGACAATGGTGTTTGGGAAGAAAGGGCTCCTCAGCCATTGGGGTGGGGTGAATCTGCCAGGAATGGGCTCAGCCTTTGGCCTCAGGGCCCTTCCAGGACAGTGGGAAAACATTTCAGTTGTCCACAAATATAAATAACAACGCAGCCACGGAGATGAAATTAAATATATGGAGACTCTTTGCTTAGGAAATTCCCAGGATTCAGCAAATTGGAACTCCAGCAGGCTCAGGGAACGAGGTTTTTTTGTACTTTTATAGAGACTCTGTGTGTCCTACACGGCTTTTTCTGAGCCATAGATGGGGTGAGGAGAGCCCAGGTGGGGCAGTCTCCAGAGGGTTACACAGGGAGAGCAGAGGGAGTCTGGGGCACAGCCTGGCTCGGGAAATGGGGAATGGGATGCCAGAGTTTGCCGTGTCCCCTTTGCAATCAGCTAAGTGCTCTCGCTCTGATAAGCAAAGTATGATCTTAATTAAAAAGCCATTCCGGCTGGATTTCATTCTTATGCCATTGAAAAGGCAAATTGCTTTGTGTATAAGGAGAAAGACAGTGTGATTGTCTTCTTGTTCCAAAGAGTTTTAATCCACAGTGGCTTGGGTCCCAGGTCAGGGATAATATCCCTGCTTCTCGGAAGAAATGTGATTTTTTTTTTTCCTCCCATCTCCAAGCTATCCCTGCTTTGACTCCTCGTGTTAAGGAGTTCATTGTGCCATCCCAGGGGGATGCTGCACTCTGGGGAGCCAACCTTGATTTTTTTGCTTTTAAATGAGGGCTTTTCAGAGCAGATCTGCACATTTTGCTGTACTTGGATGCTGAGGAAAGCACTTCCCTCTATTTCCTATCCTGCATTTAATTTTGTGGAGCAAAGCCTGGAGCTGGTGCTGGGCTGAATCTAAGGGATATCTGGCCAGGCTTGGTAGAAAACGTGTGTTCACCTGGGAGGGAAAAAAAAGTTATTTAGCTCCTTATATCGGTCCAGGTTTAGCTGTGGCATGAGATGCTGCTGTCAAACACCTCCAGTTACAACTGGCTGATATCAACATGGGTCAGTCAGGAGATGAATGACACAAATCTCCAAAAAGAGCAGAAATAGAGCAAAGTGATGGCTATAAACCCCATCCAGAACTCTCAAAGGTTTTGCAGATTTATAAAAAAACCCCAAAATTATTCACTTTTATTTCATTTATTCACCCACAGGAATATTTCCAGGCTGTATAATCACAGTTACAGTCTGAAGTGTCGCTGTAAATCAGCGGGGAGGGATCACTGAGTTTGATTTTCCTCAAGCTCTTTGCCAGGCTCAGTTCTGGCCGTGCTGGGAGCGGGGGGTGGATGGCTCCACGCCCAGCTTGGGAAAGCTGTGGAAGGAGAACGTTTCCTTCCCTGCCTGCAGCCCTGTGAGCATGGAAAGCACATCCATTGTCAGTGGCAGTAAGCACAGCTATAATTACAGCAATAACAGGCTTTTACATTGGCACACACGCCTCGTGAAAACGTGTTAATGATTTCAGGCTTTTGATTTTAGGCTTTGTTGCTTCTCTTTCCTCACCCTGTGCTGCTGCTGCCGTGCATTCTGTGTGATTCCTTGAGCCTGGGAATTTAGGAATGAAATGAAGAAGCAAAGCTGCATTTCCACACTTGGAGAAGCCACTTTCTCCCAGAAATACTCCCAGCCTGATAAACCTGTGAGGGATGCAGGAGGCACAGCTGGATTCTGGTGCCGGTTTGGCCGTGATTCAAAAGTGTCACAAATTCTCATCTACAAGAACTGGTCCTCAGTAACGTGTGCAGGGCTGGGAATGGGATGTTCTGGGCAGGAAGCAACCCCTGGAGGCAGAAACCCAGTTAAGGGAAGTTAATGGCCAGAACCAGACGATGGTGAACACCATGTTCCCTGCAGTGGGCAAAGCACAGGCTGAGGAACAGCAAATCCTCATTTTTCACCGGGCTGTGGAGCTGGGGAGAGTTTCTGAAAGACTCCTGACCTCAGAGATGATTTTCCTGTTGGCAATAGCCTGAACTGCCTTGTCTGGAAGATCTTCCCTTGCTGGAGCAGCCTCTGCCGTGGCAATGTGAGCTTGTGCTACTGAGAGGCATTTCCAGCTCTGAGGTTCCTCGGGGAAAAGGTCAAGCTCTTCACAGAAGAGTAAAACAACTGGGTTGTGACATCCCAGCCCTGAGGATGCTTTTTGGATCCCCGTTCCCAGTTAAGACCCCGAGGAGTCTGACAAACCACGTGCAGTGCAATCCTCTTTAGATGATGGAGCACCTGAGACAGCGAGTGGGTTACAGTGGGATCCCCCAGCACAGCTGCAGGCACAGGGATTGCACAATCCCTTCGGTTTTGTAACATCCAAACAGCTCCCAAGGGGCAGGTGCAGCCAGAGTTCACTGTGTCCCCAGCTCCAGGCTGGGCTTGTGGGGTCCAGCAAGCCCAGAACAGGTGACATGAATGTTCTGGCTTTGAAGACCAGAGGAAAGCAAAAAAAAAAAAAAAAAAAGAAAAGAAAAGGAATGGTGTCTCCTCCCTGGAATCGCAGGACAGCTCCTTCTTTCAGGGTGGATTTCTTTCTCCCATGAGTGTGGAACAGAGGGTGATGTTATGCAGAGAACAGGGAGACTCCAGGCATCCTTCATTTTTAGTAAGAATAGGATCAGATCCTCCTTTTGTCCTGCAAAAATATCCCCAGGGTGGGACTGGATTGCAGATGAAGATGTCAAACTCTGCTTTTATGGTCACTGGAGCTTTGAGGTTGGATTTATCTGCCCCCAGGTAGGGCCTTGTGCCAGTTCTGGAAGCTGAGGGCTGCAGAGGGCACAGGACCCTCAGAGACCTTTTCTTGGACCATGGGCTCTCCCAACTCTCCTGGAGTGTTTCACCAGGGTCTGGGCAGCAAACTTCAGGCAAAGGAATTGTGCCTTGGGGTGCAATGTCTGTGTCTATTCCTGCATGTACAAGGACCAGCTCGATGTCACTGGTCACTTTTGGCCACCCCAAAAGCCAACGAAGCCAAACCAGCAGCAAAAATCATGAAATCATTCTGAAAATAGTTGAATTTCTCATTTATTTATCAGCTGGATCACAGATGTTTGGCATCTTTCTTCTCTGTGCCGCCAAGGTGATCTGAAGGCTGCTGCTGCTGCTCCTCTGTTGGATGGGATCACAGAATCATGGAATGGCTTTGGTGGGAAGGGATCCTAAAATTCATCTCATTCCAACCCCCTGCTCTCTGCAGGGACACCTTCCACTGGACCAGGATGCACTGACCATGGAAAAAAGGAAGATACTGCAAGTTTCCTGATAAAACCTCGGGAACGGACAGCACCTGTGGCTCCAGCAGGATCAATATGACTTTTCTTTCCCTCTTCTTGCCTACATGGATGGTTAGACCTTGACCAGGCTTTTTCCAACCCAAAGGTGTTCACCAGACAGAAGCGCCCCTAAAGTGGAGTTTTCAAGGACTTCTGTGCAGCAGTTCCTCCTCTGGCAGCTGAGAACATCATTGAAACTTCGTTATTTGATTGGGTTTTTTATCCAAACAAGAGCAAGTGGGCTTTCATGAGTAGAAGCCAGTAGCTACTTGGGAAAATCCAAGGAAAATGTAACATCTCAGTGCCTGGGCCAAAATCTGACATCAAAACCCAGGAAGTCTGTGCAGTTGGAGCTATATTAAGATTAGAGTAATCCCTGGTGGGAAGGATGGATTATTTTATTTGGCAAGTTATTAAAAGCAGCTCATTTTCACCAGTTACCTCCAGTCAGTGGAGTCCAACAACCTGTTTGTGATAAAATGTAACTCCTGCTCTGTTGAACTCTCCTTTTTCAGGGGCTGAGATGGGCAGCCCAACACATTTCCCCTGGTCCCTGCTGTTGTTGGAGATAATCTGGAGAGGGTTATGGATTTGCACAGGTTTTTGGTTGGTGTCCCATTGTTCCTCCCTCTGCTAGTTGGAATTTTCTGATAGCAAAGGCCCTCTGAGCACATTCAACACCTGCTTAAGTTGCCTGAACATGCACCCAGTGGCTCCTGAGATAACCTGAGGGCATCCAGAAGGATGCAGAGCTCCTCTACTTCCTCTTGTGCTTCCTTTCCACACCCTCCTTTGGTTTTTATTGGCCTCTTAAAATTCTTGACGCGGTGTCACAGGACAGATCTTCCCAAAGCCGCGTAAAAAAGGAGAATTTTCTTCTTGTTCTTCCTCTCTGCTCAGTTTATCCAGCAAACACTTGTGTTTGCCTTTTCCCAGCAGCACGCACTGGGAGTTCATGTGCAATTATTTACCTCTTTTAATCCCCAGATTCTCTGCCACATCACTTCTTTTCCAAACTCCGGGCTGCCATGCTGGAGGTCTGTGCTGAGCCTGTTCTTTCTCGAGTCCAGGTTTTGCATTTGGCCGTGTTCAAACAGATCTTCTCAGCCAGCTTTTACAAATGCTCTGAGGTGCAAGTTAGCCAGGCCTGCTAATTTTAAATGTTTATCTCTCCTGGATGCTGTTTAACATCTGCCTTTGTTACTAATGAGCTGGAAAAAACTTCTCTGTCATCACCAGAGCCATGCATGTTGCCCTGCTGCTTTCCAAATGCAGATCACAGTTATTACATGGTGAACTTTCCTCTGCTGGAGTGCAGAGTCTGTAAAATTCTGTTTGTTGCAATGTTTTTGCTAAAAAACAGAATACAAACCCAAAAAACTCCAAGGAAACCAAACTCAAAACGAATCCAATTTTAAAAAAACGGAAAATACTAACTTCTCATTAATTCCTTATTTTTACCAGCTGCAGAGTTTTCCTGATGTCTTCAGGTTCTCATATAATGCTTCTAAGCTTTGTGCTACTTTGTTTGTATTTCTTCATCTATATTTGTCTTAGTTTAGTAAACACTGGGTTGTTGGTTCACTTATTTATTTTCACTTCCGATTCCCCCCTTTTTAATTCATGGTTGAGCTGGGGTGAAGTTTTTCCTCCAAGTTAATCATTTCCATTAGGAAACCATGCCTGGCCTGGATCACCATCGTGTCTTTGGTGCCCTGGCCCTTCCTTCCAGGAGAACCAGGACCTGTGTGGAAAGAGTAACCTGGGCTTGGAGCAACCTGGGATTGTGGAAGATGTCCCTGCTCATGGCAGAGAGTGGAATGAGAGGAGCTTTAAGGTCCCTTCCAACCCAAACCATTCCACGATTCCATGATCGTACAAACAGGACAACCAGGGGTGGGTGGTGAAGGAGGTCCCCATCCTCGAGCTGGTGCTGGTCACCAGGAGGGAATTTTTTGTCAGGCAGCAGAGATCACGAGAGGAGGATGGGTTTTTTTATTACAGAAGCATCGTTTGGTGGGCAGCAGGGATATTTTAACAGGCTCCTACAACATTCTGGTGTTGCTTTCTGGATGACAGGGATGGCAATCTGGCAGTGGGAATAGGACAATATCATTTCAATGGCATCATTCCGATAGCGTTCCCTGGAAAGGTGCAGAGGATGGACAGGGCAGAGCATGGAAGTGCAGTGATCAATTCCCTACAACCATTGTTTACTCACAAACCAACTCCAATAAACATTCTAATCAGCACAGGGAAATTTCCCACAGCCCACAGAGAGGACCCGAGAGGGGAACCTCCTTCATTTCACATTTTAATGTTACCGTGAACAATTTAAGTGCTGTTTCATTAACAATTTTGCAGTTAGTGCAATTAATAAAACCAGAGAAGAAAAAGGAACGTGCTGTATATTAAACTCAGCTTGCAGTCAGGAGAACACAGGCAAAGGGGGATCTCTTGTTTGGTATCACTGTTTGTGGAGCTCTCTCTGTGTTTATAGAACATATTCCCCTTCATGGGGCGTGGATGGCAAGCTTAAGAACTTGGCTGGCTTTTGTCAGTTAATGTTTTTAGAAAATTCTTGGGCTATGTTTGTTGCATGTCCATGTTTGAAACATTCCTGTGGTGGATGCCTTCTGTGGGAAATCTGGGATTTCCAGGAGTGTGTGATGTGGCCGAGAAAACTCTGCTCAAGGTAAAACTCTGGAGAGAAGAGGGACTGGATTTTTTAATTGTTATTATTTTTATTCTTTAATGATGCACCTTAATCCTTTAGGATGGGTTTTGTGGTTATTTCCTCCAAGACATTTTGTAACTAGAACCTTTGTGGCAGTTCAAGCTCTTGCAGAAGGGCCTTTAAAGGAGTTTTTAATCCGCTTGTGCAAGTTCACCTCTGCATCCACAGAACCATAGAAATGTTTAGATTGGAAAGGACCCCACAGACCATCGAGTCCAACCCCTCACCCAGCAATGCCAACTCCACCCCTCAACCACATCCCAGTCCTGAACATCTTGAAGCCATGAGATTTATCCTTCTTGGATGGATAAACTTGGCTGCACTCATTGTGAGTCACCCATTGTGTGGCTTAGCAGGTGTCTTCTTATTCCCAGTCGCATCCCGAATTAAAATCCTGACAGGACATCCCTGCTGGCTGGGGATTGCAGGTGAAGGTCTTACACTGGTTGCTCTTCAAGTACCATGGGGACAGGGTTTCGCGGTGGATTTCACGGTGCTGGGTTAATGGTTGGAATCAGTGATCTTAGAGGTCTTTGCCAGCCTAAATGATTTTATGATTCTGTGATGTCCAGGTCTGTTGTTTGGCTGGTCCTGTCAGCTGTACAAACCCTCAGAGAAAAGTAAAGTCACAGTAGACAGAGATGCTCCCTCTGCAGAAGAATTTCCCTGATTGCCTCCATTCCTTCAATGTCCAAACTTCCTGATGTTTGAAGACAATACAGCCCTTATGTCCAACAAGGAATTCCCAGGAACGCTGTGAAACTTGGTGAAACTCAGTGAGGTTCACCCATGGGCGTGTGAGCTGCTGGGGTGAGTGAATGGAGAGGAACTAAAATGAGGAAATGTTGGGGGTTTTTTTGATAATTCCTTTTTTTATCATTTGGTGTTGGTTTTGCAGGCAAGGCTGTATTTTTACCCTTCTATTTCAACAAGAATATATATCCAAAAGCTATTGGAATATATTGCATCACTTCAGGAGCTGGAGGAGATGAAGGGAGTGCCCTTTCCTGGTAGTTTTCCTGCTTTTCCTTGGGATTGATGTTATTCCTTGCAGTTCATTGTCCCTGTTCAGCTGTGACTCTGCAACACAAAATTCATCTGCTGCACTGATATTTTATTTTGCTGAAGGGTGATTATGTTACTAAGACTTAGAGAAAGGACCTAGAAAAATCACCCTGGGTTCCTGCTCCTGACAGAACTTTCTGTCCTCCCCAACTTTATGCACCTGTCCACCTGCAAAATCAGAATTTCCCAGAGGTGTGGCCTGTTTTAGTTCATTTTCCACAGAGATTGGGCTGAACTCTGAGACAACCCCTTTTACATTTGGCTGCTGCCTCTGTTAGGCTGCAAGTAAGAGAAACAATAAACTGGAACCAAACTTTTGTTTTGGTCAAAGGAGAAGAAGCAAATATTCCATGACAGATTTTTAACTGGAGCACGTGTATCTGTTCTGGGGTAAAAACACTTGAAGGAGCTGGAATCCAGGCAGGGCCAGAAGAATGATAAAAGGTCTGAAAAATGCCATGGAACAAAGAATTGAAAGAACTGGGGATGTTTATTCTGGAAAACGAAACACTGAGGGACAAATCACAACTTGCCTTTAAGTATTTGATAAAACTTCTGCAAATAAAAAGCAGGAGGAAAAAGTCTCCATAACCAGCCTGGGTAGAAGCACAAATTTGGGGTTTAAGTTGCAGCCACAGAAATTTAGAGTTTCAAAACCCAGACCAAATCTTTTTGATGGTCAGCAGAGAGAATGGGTTATGGTTTTTAAGGACACTGTGGAGTCTCTGTCACTGTGGACACTGATAAAGGATGGGACAAAAGGTTATGGAAACCATTACTGGGACTTCTTACTTATTAAACAGGGATAAAATAGTCAAACCCTTATGGACTCTCCTAATCTTCGTTGGGTTTTTTCTGATTGCTAAGAGAAAAATCCCAAGAATTGCACCTTCTCCCTTTACTCTTGGCAAACTCAACATCATTTCCATGCAGAGTCAGCTCAGCTGAATTTGGAAGGGACCTCTGGAGCTCTCCTGGTTGACTCTGTGAAATTTAATTTTGCCGTCTGCATAGCTGCAGCCAGCAGGTTCTTCCTTGGACCTGCAGTACAAACAGACCCGAATGAATTGATAGAGACACTCCTGAAAGTCCTGCCAGGCAGTGTTAAACCATCCCCAAGCAGTGCTTTGCTTCTGATCCTCATTTATCTCATTAGAGAACTCAGTCCCTGGAATTTAAGCCTTTTTTTCCACATTAAACAGATATCTTTGTGAGGAAATCTTGTAATTTAGGCACTTGCTAGTTGTGATTGATTACACATTTGCTTTCTCTCTCTTTAAGTTTAGCTGTTTGGTTTTTTTTTTAATTTGCTTTTTTATTATTATTTTTTATCCCAGCAGGTTTGGCAGACCTTTAATCATCCCTATAATGCCGTTCTCAGTGGTGAGGCAGGGTGTACATTGTGCCAGCCACCTGGAAGCGAGGTGAAATCCTGCCTATTCCAAGGCATTGGAAATCTCTGTGACTTCATTTTGTCTCAGGATTTACCCTGCAAACAGGCTGCCAATGCAAATCTCAGGTGAAAAAGGGGAACACCTGACGGTGTAAATGAACATTTTCTGTGTGAAAGGGGGAGATGTGGCCCCTCTTTGACCTCAAGGTTCTACACAAGGGTGTAGTCAGAAGGTGCTTGAAGAGCAGGTACAATTATAATAACGCAGCTTTCTGCACTGCAAGGGTTGTGAAACAAAACAAACCACCCAGAAAGGTTGTGAAATCCCCATGCTTGGAGGTTTTTTGGGTAGAGAAATCTGTGGCTGAGCAAGAGCAGCATTGGTGAGAGCCCAGCTTCCAGCTGAAGGCTGGACCAGCCCTCCTGAGATCCCTCCCAGCCAACTTTGCTGTAATTCAGGGATTAACCAGCACCAGGTACTGCCTGTGCCGTGCTCACCACGATGCCTCTGCTCATCCTTTCCTTGGGGGTAGCTGGGGTAACCCCTTGGCCAGATTTACTGCTGGACAGGTTGTCAAAACACTTCTGAGAAGGGATAACTCACACGTGTGAGACTTTGCTGTTATGTTGGATGAACTTCCAGCAGCTTTCCCGTGGGGAGAATTGGTTCATCTGGCCGTGGCTGTGTTTGTGCAGGGACAATGGCAGTGGCACCAATACATTTTCAGCATTTTCTGGGCTCAGCCTCTTGCATTCAGCAGCCCAGAGCTGAGTTCTGCTCCTGGCTGTCTCAGAATTGTGTTGTCAGGGCCACAAATCATTGCTCAGGGCCACTGAGAGAGTGTCAGGACTTTCCTAGGCCATATTAGCAAAATAACCACTCTTGTTACAGACTTTGTGCAGGGCTGTGATGTCTTCAGCCTGCACAGAGGGGCTGAGTGCCAGTGTGAACCACCTCAGAAGGGCCTTTGGGATCTGAAATCCTGGTGATCTCACAGGGACCCCTGAGATCCTCCTCCTCTGCTGTCCCATGCTACAGTCAGGGTTTGAAAGGCTCACAAGAAGCAGCATAAATAGGCAGGGCTGGTTTCTATCCAGCAGTTTTCCTTTCCTGCCCCCTCTCACCCTTCTGGAGGTGACTGCTGTGGAAGGAGATGTTCCCTGTGCTCCTCACTGATATTCTTGCTGCTCAGCATGCTGCTGCCTCTCCCTCAACTAACTGATTTTACACACTTGAAGGAGTTTTGGAGAGTCAGCAAAATTTTTTGCCTTCGTTTCGTGCTTTCTTCCCCAGAATCAAAGTTGAATTTAGTTGCTATCTTTTTTCTCGCTTTTTTAAAATTTTCTTTTTTTTTTTTTCTTCCCTTCTCTTTCCAGTCAGGAAACTGTAGCTGTGCTGCTGGACTGCAGTTTCTGGGGGAGCTGTCAAGTGTTTTTGCTGTCTTGATTTGATGTGACCAAGGGGTGCTGGGGTAGAGCCAGGAAAAGTCCAGCTCCTGTTGGAAAGGTGCCAGGCAGGTAGGGGCTGCTGAAGCAAGAGGAGGTGTCTATACAGGGCTCTAAAGGCACCATCAACATCCTTTAAATTCTCCCTCTCTGTCCCTTTTTAAGGCTGTTTGCCCCATCTTTAGTTGTAGACAGGTCTGGATTGGCCACTTGCAGGGGTGTGTGCACACGAGTGATTAAAACAAAGCTCATTCCACCCCCTGCCATGGGCAGAGCCAGCTTCCACTATCCCAGGATGATCCAAGCCCTGTCCAATCTGGCCTGGAACACTTCCAGGCATGAGGAATTCACAGCTTCTCTGGGCAATCTCCTTTATTTTCCATCCAGGTTTTTTAATCCTTGTATCCATTGTTATGGCAGTCATTCCTTTGGCACGGAATCAGGTTATTTACTGAGGTGAGGAAAGTTTAGATCCACTGACTTTCATCTCTCCCCTTCTAAATAACCCCAAACCAAACAATTACCTTATAAACCAACCCTATAGATTACATTGCCATAATTTACTTTCAGTAAACCACATTTTCTATTTTGTGCCCACCTCCACTTGCTGCCACTTTCCATCACTTTTTTCTTCAAGTGGTTTTCAAAAGTCTTGTGTATTTAACTCCGATTAACTTGCTGGGAGCTGTCTGGATCTTTTTTCCTCTCTCTTTCCTACATATAGAAAAAGCTTTACTTTTGTTGACTTTCAGCCAGATGGTGCCACTCCCACCATCCCATCTGAGCACGTTTTTCCCGTCTGAGTGGCTTCCACCTCACATCAGTTCCGTACCCCCGCGTGCCTTCACACCCAGCCCCGTTGTTGTTCTCAGTTATTCAATCGAAATCATTTCCCTGTGTAACTATTCCAGTTTGCATTAGTAAAATGATATTTTCACCTCCAGTTCTTTGGAAAAGCCAGCGAACAGAAGCTGGGGTGGGGCTACATGTGAGTTCTCCTTTTTCGGGTGCTATATTTAGCTTTCTCTTGAATTTCAGCTCTTTGCATAGTAATCTCACTTGGTTTCTTTTCCTGTTGTTCCCTTTTTATTCCCGTTGCTCAAAGGCATTTTCTGCTCAGCTGAGTTGATCCTGACAGCCAGGCTGAGACTTTTAGCAGTGCTCAGAAGTGTTCTGCTCCTTCTGCTGCTCTAAACATTGTTTTCTTTCCAGACCCATCAGCTCCTCTTCCCAGGTGTCCTGATCACCGATGCCCATCTCAGCTTTGTGTGACTTTTCCTCACACCCAATACTCCTAAAGTGAGATTTGAAGTCCTTCTCTTGTTCCCATGGAAAAAGATCCCAACTCTTTTCTTTCCCACTCCTTTTTCCACACAAATTCTCCCTTTTTCTGCTGGCTCTTTGCCGGCAGAGCAGGATGTCTTGAGGAGAGCATTTCAATATTTCACATCTCTGACAAGTGTGGACATCAGGGTACACTGGCACATGGAAAAGTCTTTTAGAGACATTTAAATGCTCGTAAGAGAGAGTGTGAAGCATTTAGAGGGAGTTTGTTACTACTTTGTCTATTTTTTCTATAAGAAAGAAGTTTCTGGAGGCACAGAGGCCAGCCTGACAGTTTTGTTGTGGTTTTTTTCTGGGTTGGGTTTTCCTTAGGTTCTTTTGAGTTTGGGAGGGTTTTTTTCAGTTGGTTTTATGTGGGTTTTTTTTTTTTTTTGATCTTGAGTTTTCTGCCTTGGTTTCTCCATCTGTCAAAAGACATTAGAAATACTACCCATGTAAAACATACAGTGGCATCACCTGGGAGAGGTCTGGTGACACTAAGATTTGATTTTCCCATCAAAGCATTTGGTTTCTGTGTCCTTTACGCTCTTTTATATTTTCCCTTTTAGCCAGACAAAGCAGAAACATCTTCCCTCTAATCTTTTCCCCCCATCTGTGTTGTTAGCAGGTAAGGAATGACAAAAGGAAATGCCCAGGGGAATAAAGCAGAATTAATTATGTGCCTGAACATCTGGTTCACCACAAGCTGGTGCACAGTTTGAGAATGCTGGAAGTTGTGTTTGTTCAGGGATGAATGGGAGGCAAAGCTCTCACCCAACAGCCAAGCTGGGCTGGTGAATCCCTGCAGGCAGCGAGAGGGTTTGATCCTTGCTTCCTTAAAGCCATAGGAAAACAAATTCCTGATCAAGCCTCATCATGGCCCATCCCTGGAAGTGCCCAAGGCCAGGTTGGACGGGGTTTGGAGCAATCTGGGATGGTGGAAGGTGCCCTACCTATGGCAGGGGTTGAAATGAGATGATTGTAATGCCTTTTCCAACTCAAACCATTCCATGGCTCTGTGTTTAAAACAGGGAAGTTTCTGATGGGTTGGTTTGGTTTGGAATGTGGATATTTCCACCATCTGACACTTCACTGGGATCATGTGTTCCACCTGGCACTCAGCTGTGAGCTCACAAGTGCCCATGGTTGGGCTGCAGCCCTGTCACAGCATCCCTCCACGAGCACCACAATGAGGAGGGTGGTGGGAGCTGTCAGAAGAATCAGACGTGGCCCTCAGGCTCAGAGGGAGCCGTCAGAGCTCTCCTCAGGTGGAAGTGCTGCGTGCATGCCTGGTTTAGACAGCGCGGGCGAGCGTGTGTCAGGTCCTGTTTGTTCCCTTTCCCTCTGTGTTTAAGGCTCTCAGGCTCGTGTTACAACCTGTTCAGCCTGTGGCTTTAACTCCCTTTTCAGCCACAAGGAGTGCAACCACATTTTGAATCATTCCTGTGTCTTTATGCTGTCCCTACGCACAGGACTGTGCAGGGGTAATGCTGATAGTTTTGTTTACTGAGTCCAGGAATTTTTACTCCTTCAGGACTGTTAAATTCCTCCTAAAATCTGTGGTCAGGCTGATAAGTCCTGATGAGAATGCCCCTCTTCATCAGCTGCTCATACACAATATTCTATATGTGCACTGGCCATTGGGCACAGGAGGGTTATCAAAATGTCTTAACCCAAAGCTGGCAAACCCAAAGGTAATTAGAAGCTTTCCTCTAGGAGATCCCTGGACAATCAGAGCTCTCCAGAATGTTCTGTTCTTCTGGATCAGCTCTGTCCATGTGTGCATCCTGTGCTGGCTTAGGTCAGGGTCTCTCCACTCGCTCTTGCGTGGTTTTTCCCATTTTTGTGAATCCTTTTTCCCCACAGCAGCAATGTTCCCTATGGTTGTCCTCGCCTTGCTCTGCTTCACACATTTTACAAATGACTTGTCCTTTTGTGTCCCTCCCTCCTCAGCCAGAGGAGGAAAGATGGCCTTGTCCTGATTTTTGTCAGAGAAGCTCTTGAGCTTGGAGTGGCTCCAAACCGCAGGGGCACTTATGACTCCCTCATTATTGGGAACAATGAATTTTTCCTTTGTTCCGAGGTTGGGAGCTCATTCCAGCATGTCCTTCTTCCTGGAAGGCACACGTGGATGCTTCAGACCATCTGTGAAGAACCACTCACTGGAGAGCTCTGATAAAAGTGCTTTATAAACCCATGAGTAATGTACTCATCCACAGCCCTGACTGAACCACTTCTGCTCCATCCAAAAGAGGGAACATTCCTTTTCCCCCAATGTCTGAAAGAACCAAACTCATCTTGTGCCAACACCTTTGTATCTTTTTGTGCTCCCCTTTGTAGGGAAGCAGCCCTTTGCAAGAGAATTCTTTGAAATTAGATATATTTACGGATTGTTCCAGGAACACACCTGGATTTTCATAGAAAGCTCTGAATAGCGGCACAAACAAGCCCTGTTAGGGACACTTGCTTAGAAGGGAAGTGATGTGAGAATAGTAAAATCATCCTGGAAGTTCTCTTAGGTTGGTTTGATAAAAGATGTGGGAGGTATTGATAGCCAAGAAGGTTAAAACCTTATCCCAGCTGTGTGCAAAACGGTGTTGTGGTGGCTGCTGCAAGGCACAGACTGTAGGAAGGATTATTTTATGCATTCATTTTTTCTTACTTTCTGTTTCTTGTTCCTATCTCCTCCTGGTTCTTCTTCAGGATGTGACACTGACTCTAAACCTTCCACTATCCCAGGCTGCTCCAAGCCCCATCCAACCTGGCCTTGAACACTTCCAGGGATGGGGCAGCCACAAATTCCCTGGGCAACCTGTGCCAGGTCACCAGTGGATAATTTCCTTCCTAATATCCAATCTGAATCTGCTCTTTCAGTTTGCAGCTGTTTTGTAACACTTCCCTTTGCTGTCCTTACCAGTGAGAAGATGTGGACAGGATTTGCCTCCTCCCCAAATGTCGTTGTTGAGCCGATGTCGAAACAAGAGGCACACGAGAGAGATTGCTGAGAAAAGGGAATTATTTATTTAAATGCAGCTTTATATACAAAATGAACGCCCACTGGGATTGGCCACAGCCCTCCGCCCCCTGGGGCTGATAGGCCACAGGCATTCACTGCCTGTTCCCAAAGGAGCTCTGAACATCTTATCTTCTGTTTGCCCTAAACAGATAGATTTTCTCATGAGAAAAGAGGTTCTGTGCTGTCACATCCAAACAGCTCCAGGTGAAGTTGGTGCTTATTCCAGCTCTGAGGGTTTCCAGCAGGGATTCAGGGCCAGCCTGGTGTCTGTCACTCCAGCCCTTCCTTTCCTGGTGCTCTGGTAACACCGGGTTCACACTGCATTTCTAGGCACTCTCAGGGCTTTCAGTTCCCCTACAAGTTAAAAGGATCTGCCCATGTTGGTAACCAAAATTGTTGTTCCTCAACTCAAACCACTGCCTCTTTTCTGAGAACTGGAGAACACCCAGTTTGCTTTATCCAGCTCCCTGGGTATAAATAATATCCACTTTCCAGCTTTGCAGGAGGCCTGTGGAGTCCTGTTTTCCGAAGGTTTTGTGTATGTGGTGTGTGCACACAAATCCCAGGCAGTGGGAGAGGTCTAGGGAATGGCTGAATGTGAAGAGAAACCTCAGGGACTTCCCTGGGATTTTAATCAAGCTCTCATTTTGTGACAGGCTCTGCACTCAACTCCCACTTGGCAGCTCCTGGATTTTTCTGGATAACCTGCCAGACTCCACTCCTCTGGATTTGGGATCCCCCTCTGCCATTCCTCCCACCCAAAAACCTTTCTGGGGCCATCTGAGCAGATCTGAGTTCAGATCTGAACGTTGTGGTGGGTGGCCGTGCTGGGTGTTGACATCTGGGTTGGTTTCAGGAGGAACAGAAAACTCTGGTGGCACAGTTGGAGTGAACTGGAGAGCAGGCACGACTGGGTGGGGACACTCTGGTTGTTCAGAGAGAGAATCAGAGCTGGATGGAGGATCTCAGGAATTAAGATGTGAGGTTTTATAGTCCCTTCTGAGCCTGCATCTGAATCAGGGACCATTTTTCCTGACTCAGGGTTGGATGAACAGCAATTCAGGACAGGGGTGACAAGTCACCTGCACGTTCTGCTGGAGCCAAGGACCTTGCCTGAGCAGCAGCATGTCAAAGTTGATGTAACTTGGAAAAAACCCAACCTGTGAACAAATCAGAGCACTCACGTGTCTTTCACTCAAATTCTTCATAGGGATCCTGCCAGGTACCTTCTCCACTTGCTCTTGGAGTGGGATCCACATATTCTCGGGGTTCTCTGGAGGGGCATCATTCTGCTTAGAGGAGCCCAGGTCTGCGGGGTTTGGCTCATTTCACTTTAGATCTTGGCAGTGGAGGCATCCACCCCTCAGCCAGCTGCCTCAGGCTCCCTGGATGGAGCAGCACAGGGCAAGTTTCCTTTTGCCTATTTTAGACACTTCCTTCAGTTTGGAGTGACTCATGGCCTGAAAGTTCCTGCTTCTCTCTTCAGGTGAGGAAGGACAATCAGTGTGAAGACAGATGAAGACATTTACATTACAGACACTTAATTTTTGCCCATGGATCCCCAAATCCCCTTCCTGAGCCCTCAGGTTTAGGCGGGTCTGGATCTGCATTTCCTTTGTATTTCTGCTGTTCCTGTCATTGACTGAGCAGATGTCTTGGAGTTGAATTTCATCCAGAAGGTTTAAATAGTTCAGTAGGTAAATTTTGGAACAGTCTTTATTAAAAAGAACAGACTTCCCTCAAGCAGGTTTCTTAGACCCAAAGGTAACAGGGAATTAAAAGCAGTCAGTGATCAGTAGTTCATGGAAAACTGCAAGATACTTTGCTGCCTTCTAATTTCTAGAGAAGTGAGGTAGTGGAGCCCACTTCTCTCCCTCCATTCCCATCCCTTTCCCTGTCCCTTTTGGGATAATCACTGTTGTTCCTCTCTTCTTTTCCCTCAGCCATGTTGTAGCACTTTGCTCTGTATCTCCCTGTAATTGCAGATCCAAGCACCGCTGCCCTCAGCGTTGCAGCATCCCTCTATTCCTGCAATAACCTGGATTCAGATCCTCGGTCTGAGCTTCCTGGAGAGGAAATTCATCCTTGGCTACTCCAGCTGATAATTTAAAGGAAGGAGCAGCACGTGCTTACCCAGCCATCAGAGCTGTCTCCTACTCACCTGTGAGAATTTAGAAAGTGCTGCCTCTTTTAATTGTTGTGCGTCAATAACTCCAATTCCAGGGTGTCACTTCTCCCTTTAAAACCCCAGTTCAGCTCTGTTTTCCAGAGCTCTATTTTCCAGCAGAGGCATTTGCAAGCTTGTCCCTGAGGAGTGAAGGAACACAGCTGCTCGGCTTCCCTTTCCCTCTGGCTCTCCAAGCCCTTTGCAAAACACTCTTTTCTCCTTGATCTTCCAGCCTCCCCCCCTCCCCCCACAGAAACGGGACAATCAGACTGAAAGAAGGCTCCGAGCCTCCAAGCTGCTGGATGGATTTGGCCAAGTTGCCTTTGTTTGACAGGGCCTGCTTGGATAAGCTGGGAAAGGACATCTGCATTCCTCATCCCATGATGGATCTGTCATTGGCAGGAGCACAGAGCAGAGAGGTTTGAACAGCTGGGTGGGAGTCAGGAGAGCTGGGTATTTGCTTGGACCTCTTTCATTTGGAAAAGTCTCCCAGGGACATGTGCTGCCACCCGTGATCCCAGAGTCCCTCACTGATATTTGGTCACTGAGAATTTTATTCACAACACGAGGGAGGTCACAGGAGAAAATAACTTTTCTCTGTTTAAAAATCACTGGGTTTGCAAGTGCCCCTGTATTGATCCCACAAAGGGCACACAGGAGGTTTGGGGTGTTTTAAATTTGGATTTATCTTCCAGTCTATGTCTGTATTACTGACATTTAACATTTACTTCCCCGTATTGCCGTATTTGTAATATGGCTTTGAAATCTTCACAAAGGTCCTCCAGAAGAGCAAATAATTATAATACTTCATAAATGCTCCCTTTTTAAAATTATTATTTTCCCCAGACCATCAGAGCTTCTGCAGCTTTTGACAGCCTTATTGTTGGAAATTGTGCCACCAATCTCTATGGAAAAAAATCCTTGGTGTCTTCCTTTTCTCATTCTTGCACTTTTACACAGATTTTTGGTTTTTTTGCTCACTCAGAGGGCTTTTAGGAATAAAGCTGTCTTTTCCTGAGGATGTTTAAAAGGAAAGAAACCAGGAAATAATCTGAAAATCTACTTTTGAGACAGAGCTGAATAAAGTTATGGAAGAAAACAAAGCCAGGGTTGTTGTGAGTGAAATTCCTTCAGTCCTGTGTTCCTGCGAACAATAAGTATGGCTGAAAGCCAGAGGGAGGTGATGTTTCTGATGCTTGAAATAAGACCTGCCTGCTAAAATCTTTCATCTCCTTTGTGGTTCACAGGAGAAAGGGTTAAGAAACCTCATCTCCACCTCAAGCTACAGAAGTCGAGTTACAGAGACTCTAGGAAGGCAAATGATGGTCTTGTCTTATTCCACTCCTGTTTTCATAGAAGCAGTGGGAAGGTGGGGATGGTGAGAAATTGTCACTCAGAGAATTGGAAGTGAACCCATGTCCACTTCCACTGAGCTGAACAGAAATGAGTGAGGGATGGGATTTCATCATCTGGAGGCTTTTCAGTGCTGCTCATCCTTTGTTGGACTCCAAATCCTGACCACTGTGGTCACCCTGGTCCTCATCTCTGGAGTCTCCACACGGGGAGCTCCAGGTGAGCCCAGGAACACCCTGGGATGGGGAGAAAGGGACACATCCAGGCTCACCTCCCTTCTCCTGTGGCCTTGCTGTGAATCCCACCTGTCTCTGAGGAGCTGCCACATGTTCTGTGGATATCCTGGCCCTGCTGATGGCAGACAGCAGAGATGAGACTAAACATCTCTGCAGCTCCTCCAACCCTTGGAACTGTATTTAATTCAAGAGTGTACACAAAGGCTTTGTTTGCAGCAGCAGACTGCGCAGTAATCCTCTAACAATCCCTGGGATCCGTCGGGAGGGAAAACTCTCGTTAACAAAGACTTTGGTTACAGCTCCTTGATAAGTGAGAGTTGCTGCAGAATTCAGAGCTGCAGGGAATCACATCCAGGAAAACATTCCCTTCATCCTCCTGCTCAGGGGTCGGAGTGTGAGTGGGAAAAGCCCTGACAAAGCCACCACACCTTGACACGGTGTTTTGGGCATGCCAGGAGGGATCCGTGAGGGGTGGTTATTACATTTCAGCTTCACCCACAAAGGATTTTCCCAAGAAACACAGAAATACTGGATTACAGCTCACTCTCTGATGTTAACATTGGCTAACCAGAGCTTGGCATGCCTTTTGCTTTATATTTACATTTTGGATGGGAAATGGGAATTTGTGTGCTCCCCAGCCCCTTGCTTGCATGGCCAGTTGCCCACTGCAGTGAAAGAGGCCCAAACCCAAAATATCTGCCTTTTCCGTAGGAAAAATTCAAACAAAACAACACAACATAGCAAAAAAACCCCCCTAGAAATGGAGAATTAATAAAGGGAGTCTGCACCAAGCTGTCTATAAAGTCTAACTCAACTTTTCTAGGAGGAATAGACTGAAGAAAGATTATTTAGCCCCTCATCCAGGGAATATCCCCTTTGACAGGCAGGACTCACAGCTCTTGAGGGCTCTTTCCAACCATGAGCATTTTGTCACCTGGGAGGAGAATTAAGGCAGCCCTCATGACCCACCAACAAAAAACTCCACATTTTCTGTCTCCTAAGGATGCCCAAACCTGTGATATTTTTAGATTATTTTTATTCCATTTGCCTTTGTTGGCCTATATCAGTGGCAGCTGTGACATGTGAGGGTTATTGCTGTTATCACTGAGGAGGCTGAAGGAGGGTTGCTGTTATAGAGTTATTTGTTTATTCTTTATTTAATGTGCAAAATGGGCCATAAACTCCAAATCCTCCAGTGTGAATCTGTTTGTTGACCTTGATTAAGTTAAAGGTGTGTGGACATTAAATTCACACATCACTGGCCTTCTCCAGCTAAGTGCTGGGTGTTTAGGTTTGAACCCATCCAACCATGGGCAGGGGAGTGGGATGAAAGCCTCCAGAGCTGGTGTTTGCTTGCTCCGTGTGGACTGGGAGGAATGGTAAAAAAATCAGGTCAGGCTAAACCTTGAGCTCTGACTCAGCTAAAATCGAGGATGATGTGTCCCACTGTCAGAGGAGCTGAGATAGGTCCCACTCTTTGTTTAGAGAATCGTAAAATCATTAAGGTCGGAAAAGATCTCCGAGATCATCCAAAGGATTATCCCAGCACTGCCAAGACCACCACTAACCCATGTCCCCAAGTGCCACATCCACATGGCTTTTAGTACCTCCAGAGGACACTGACTCAACCACAGCCCTGGGCAGCTGTGCCAGGGTTAACTCTTTCAGGGAAAAAAATTTTCCCTAATATCCAAACTAAACTTCCCCTGGTGCAGCTTGAGGCCGTTCCCTCTTGTCTTGTCCCTTGTTTCCCGAGAGAAGAGCCACACCTGGCTGCCCCCTCCTGTCAGGGAGTTGTGCAGAGCCACAAGGGCCCCCTGAGCCTCCTTTTCTCCAGGCTGAGCCCCTTTCCCAGCTCCCTCAGCCGCTCCTGGGGCTCCAGACCCTTCCCCAGCTCCGTTCCCTTCCCTGGACACATTCCAGCCCCTCAATGTCCTTCTTGTCATGAGGGGCCCAAAAGTGACCCCAGGGTTTGAGGTGTGGCCTCAGCAGTGCCCAGCACAGGGGGACAATCCCTGCCCTGCTCCTGCTGCCACGCCATTCCTGATCCAATCCAGGTGCCACTGCCCTTCCTGCCCACCTGGGCACTCCTGGGCACACCTGGGCTCGTGTTCAGCTTCTGTCACCAGCACCCCCAGGACCTTTTCCAGCCCCTCTGCCCCCAGCTCAGAGCCCTGCTTGGGGTTGTTGTCAGCACCCACTTTCCCTAAAAGCTCACAACAAGTCAGCATCAGCACTACAAAATCCAAGATCATCTATATTTTGTTATTTTAGCTACTGGACACTCCATTTCCAGTGGTTTGCCTACCACAAATATATTTTCTTTTGGATTGTATGGGGGGGAAAAAAAAAAGAGATTTAAAAAATTATGTATATAATCAAGTTTACCTGAGCCTGTCACAAGCCCACTTTTCAGAGCAGAGCCTCATTTCTCATTTGGAGGTGAGAAAAACAGTTACTCAGAAGTAAATATTGGGCCATTGAGGTGAATATGCAATCAACCAACTCAGGCATGAATGTTAGTGAAGGGAAGAAGTGCAGTGAAGTATTTGCTGATGGGCTTGGTGTAAAATCTACTGCCTAAAACAAATTAAGATGTATTGCAGAACTGCAGAGCGCTTTGCCAGCCCTGATCAAAGTTAGAATGATATGAATGAATTTACAAAGTGAAAACCAGAGGTATTTATAGATGTGAGATGAATTTGGCAATGGTTTAAGTCCGGAGAGTTAAAACTTCCCTTTGAAAAAGTCGGAATGTTTTGAAAACATTTCAGTCTTTATTTTTGCAGCAAGTGTTCTGTAAATCTCTCACGCTTCCCCTCGTGCTTTTTTAAGGTTAAAATAAAATGGCAAGAAGCACTGTAAATCAAAACAAAATGAATCTATGGTATTTCAGATGAGCCAAGATGAAATTTCCAAAGATCTGTTTCCCTTTGGGGAAAAGAAATATTTGAGAACGAAGACAACTCCAAATAATTCCCCATCTTCTAGTGTTTGTTTTTTTATTTATTTTTAATTTGACTAGAAACCCACATAATTAGTTGTTTATACACTACTAATCAAGGCCCATTCCCAACATAAAGGAAATTAAAGTCTGAACCAGGCATGGTATGAAACAGGGAAGAGAGCAGGATAGGTTAATAGGAAACAGTGAGATACATTTAATGTGCTGAATTATTTTATAATTTTAACCCAAATTTACATCAAACAATTGTTCCTTCAAAGGATTTCTGGACTTTTTGTCTTACAGCCTTGACTGACAAATATGTGAATAGAGCAATAACTCACACCTCTTGAAAGGAGAAAGGAATTTATTTTTTTTTTATTTTTTTTCTCTGGCTATTTCTGATGAAAATATATGATTATCCCAAAACCCTCAGGAGTGAACAGTGAATCAATCCCTTCTCACAGGCAGAGGTTTCTCCTGTGTCCTCGTGATCCATTCCTGAAGTTCACCCCACTGACGTTTTCTCCCCCATCACGCTTGACAGTGTCAGTGACAACTCAAGCCAAGACTTGGCTCTCTTCACATCTCTCCCCTCTCTCCACCTCTTTGCAGCTGGATTTCTGAAAAGTTTTCTCCCTGTTGAATGCTCTTTCCAATCCTTTTAAAAGAGATGGGGTTTGGAGCAGCCTCATTTTCTGGCCATATCAGTGGTCAAGGTGTCCCCTCCAAGCTGAGAGCGTCTGGGTGACAAGGGGACACTGAGATGTGTGTGAGCTCCCAGTTCCCTTCTTTGGATTAAAAATCATCATTTCCACATTTTATGATCGGGGCAGTCGATGAATTCCACGTTGTGAGGAATCCACGGTTAATTACCTGGACATTTGTGGCCACTGCTGTATTACAAACACAATAGAATTAGGGCTGACTGAGGAGAAACCACTTGAGGGGAAAAACTCTTGTCACTGGGAATTTCCTGCTTTTTACCTCCTTGATCTCCTAATCTGCATCAGAGATTCCGTTCTTATTTGATTTGAGGTTTTGTTGTGCTTTGAATTAGCATGAGAGCCAGGAGACAGGGAATAAACCATGAAGCACAGATCCCATTGCTCCTGGCATGAATATTAAAGCTGCTGTCTTCCTGCCCTACATAGCTGGTGGTGTTGGTGAGCCAGGCAGGCTTCCAGGAGCACAGAGCAGCAGAATTGCTCCTGATCATCAGGAAAAAATAGGTTGTGGGGGTTGGAAATGGAGGGAAATGCTGGTTTTTCAGCAGGCTCTGGGTTGCTCTCCCTTCTCTTGAGCGAACATAAAATAAGGTTGGGTGCACGTCTGAGCAGCGGCCCTGGGGAGCTCCAGCTCACTCCACGAGGCCATGAATCCCCGGGAATGCCTCCCTGAGGATGGGCTTTGCTCACTGTCTCCTTCTGTGCCCTCCCTGCAGGCATCCAGCACGCGGCCCGAGTGCAGCATCATGCAGGAGATCGAGGAGGAGCGCAGCCAGTGCTTGGCAGAGCTCACCTGGGACAACCAGACCTCAGGTATGGCAATGCTCCCGTCCCTCCCTGGCCTCCCAGCCTCCCACCTGCCCTGCCCAGGCCATTTCCCAGCCCGGATGCTGCTGGAGCAGAGATTCCTCCAGTTGATGCTCTCCAGCAGGGAGAGGGATAGGTGCCTCCAAAGTTCAGTTCCAGCAGCTCTCCAGGTTCCCTCACAGCCTCCCAGCTGGGAAAGCCTAACTGAGATGTCTCAGTGGGTTCAATCACAGTTGTCCACCGCTCTGAACTGGAATTTTCCCAATTTTTCCTTGGGAACTGAAAGCCTGGAGTTCTCCCAGGCCTTGGATCACTAGGGAAGTCAATGTGATCTCCTTTCACTGCTCTGCCCTTCCTGCCCCATTCCAAAATTGCTCCTGTCCTGGTGGTGAAGCAGAGGGTGCTCCAAGGCTGAGACTTATCCCTGGAATTGGGACAGGCAGCTGAGATCCTCTCCTTGTTCATGGAGCACTCTCCACACCGAGAAATCCCTGAAAGGGTCTCCGGTCTCCTTAACCCATTCCCTGCTTCAGTGATCAGGAAAGGAGGAAGGTTTTGGTGCTGCCCCATCCCATCCCATCCCATCCCATCCCATCCCATCCCATCCCATCCTGCACTGCAGCAGAGCTGTCAAAATCCCAAGTTAAAGCATCCAGGTGGATCCCTCCCCTTCCAAGTGCCTCTCTCAAGTCACCAGTCCCATCTCTGTCCATAAAAGTTGTATAGGGACCCACCCTGGATTGCCAGGATCCAAAAACAAGGGATCATCTTGCAGGGAAAGGGGTGGGAGGATGCACATCCTGCTTGAGATTTGAATCCCTCCTCCTGAAAGGGGAAAAGCAGAAGAGGATACTCTCCATTGACAATGTTTGCAGCCAGGCCACAGACTGAAGGACTGTTCTGATGGAACAGAATCCTGGGACATGCTGATCCCAGGAGGAGCTTCACTGGATGCCAGGAAGGCTTTTGGCCCCTGCTTTTATCTTCTGAGAGATGGTTGTCTTTGATTTCGAAGCAGTTTCAAGTGTCCCTGTGCAGTTAAATGGAGCCGTTTGAAGAAATGTTTTTCTGGAACCCAGTAAAGGCAGAGCTCAGGGTGGATAAAAACATTCATCTGAAAGGCAGCTAAATGCTTCATTTCGTTTTCATGGATATTTAAAGAAATTCAATTAATGCGGTACATTACAAGGAGAAGAATAAACAGCTGAAGTGATAATATTTTTTCTGCTTCTCTGAAATGATTTTTTTCATTGGAAGGTTTAATCCAAACCAGCTTTTTCTCTAACAACAGAATTAAAGCACTGAAAACATTTTCCCCAGTTCTGAAGTGAAGACACACAGCCACATTGCAAATTATTAACGCTCAAGCATCAGCAAGTACATAGAAATCCTTTGGAGGGTTTTTTCCCTGATGGAATGCTGAAATATTGGGCTGGAATAAATCTACATTTCCACCAGTCACTACTCATGAATAGGGCTGAATCAGAAATTGCAGTTGTGAGCACTGGAAAATGTTTTTGTCCATGGAGACAGTACTGGAACTGGCGTGACAGGGCAACGGGCAACGGCTTCAAACTGAAAGACAGCAGGTTTACGTTGGATATTAAGAAGAAATTCTTTCCTGAGAGGGTGGGGAAGCCCTGGCAGAGGGTGCCCAGAGAAGCTGTGACTGCCCCTGGATCCCTGGAAGTGTCCAGCGCCAGGTTGAACGGGGCTTGAAGCAGCCTGGGATAGTGGAAGATGATTTTAAGGCCCCTTCCTGTGTACGAAGTAGTCAGTGTCCATTTACCCCAAAACATTTAGGAGCTCAATACCTGACTTTGTTATCCAGACACTCACAACTGCCCTGGAGCCAACAGAAAAAAACAGAATTGTTGGCTCTTAAATGGGTGCCTATGGGTGGATCAGTGCCTGGAGAACTCTGTTATGGAATTGGTGTGGACAGAAAATTTCCAAGTGCCTACAGAGGTTGTGTTTCCCCTTTGGAGTGTTCACAGCATGTGAGCACAAGTAGGTCAGGGAAGATGTTTTTCTGGAGTGGGGCTCCATAACTCAATAAATGCGGCTGAGCTGTAAAATCAAACTTTGAACTTTGACGGTTGGGGGTGAGGGGGAAGTCTGTGGAGAAATCTCATGAAGGTGATGATACGAGATCGTATGAAGGTGATGACTGTTTCGTCTGAGTGTTACTGGAAAGAAAAGTCCTAGTAAAACTCTCAGGAAAAACGTAATTTTAACCCAGTTCCATTTCCCAGAACAGGAGGATGGAAAGCAATTGAGGCTCTGCAGTGTAAAACTTTGATTTATGGCCAGGTAGTAGTGTTGCCTTCTGCCCTTTCCATGCCTTTGCAGCAAAGAGAAAACCACTTGAGGTTTAACGAGTGATTCGTTATCCTTTCTAATTAAATGAGGGGAGATAAACACAGAGCTTCGGTACATTCTGGAAAGAAAGCTTTGTTTAGGAGCCATTATCAATTGTATTGATCAGAGGGGCTTAATCACAGCTGTAATTTGATGTGTCACACAGATTAGTCACTTGTTAAGAGCACTTGGTGTGGTGCTGAGGCTGATCACTGGCTTGGGATAAGCAGGTAGATTCCCACTGATAAACAATGACATCCTTCTTAGCCCTCTTTTGTCTTCAAACACCCCCTCTCCCTCACAGGGGCTGAACGTGCCTGAAATCCAAGCTCTGACTTCAGATGAAATCTGTGCTTTCAGTGCTGGTTGTAGGCGCCATTGTCGCTCCTGGTGTCACTGGTCCTGGGCCACAGGATTCCTCTTTGTTATCCTGTCCCCCTGCCCCATCTGCAGAGCTGCCTCCAGCACCGGAAGGACCTGGAGCTGCTGGAGAGAGTCCAGAGGAGGCACCAGGATGATCAGAGGGATGGAGCAGCTCTGCTGGGAGGAAAGGCTGGGAGAGCTGGGATTGTCCAGCCTGGAGAGGAGAAGCTTCAGGGAGATCTGATTGTGGCTTTGCAGTATGTGAAGGGCCTACAAGAAGGATGGAGAGAGATGACTTACAAGGCCCTGGAATGCCAGGACAAGGGGTAATGGCTTCAAACTGACAGAGAAGAGGTTTAGATTGGATATTAGGAAGAAATCCTTCCCTGTGAGGGTGGGGAGGCCCTGGCACAGGGTGCCCAGAGAAGCTGTGGCTGCCCCTGGAATCCTGGAAGCATCCAAGGCCAGGCTGGACGGGGCTTGGAGCAACCTGGGACAGTGGAAGGTGTCCCTGCCCATGGCAGAGGGTTGGAAGCAGCTGATCCATGTCAATCCCTCTGTTCCCTGTCAGGAGTGTGATTCAGTATCTGTGGAGTTACTCATACTTGAGATTTCACAACTGGACCTGATAATTTTAAAGCTCTCTTCCAACCCTGATGAACTTGTGATGCTACACCCCAGGGGTCACTAAATCCTGCCCACCTCTGATGAGGAGAAGTTTGTTTTCCAGCACAGGAAGCGCTGCAGAGGATGCAGTGAGGGAGAAACCCAGAGGGACAAGCAGGTGGAGCTGGCAGTGTGTACAGAGGGGAACCAGAGAGCTGCGAGATCAAAGTCTGGGCTTTGAAGGAAGTTTGTAGCTGTCAGAGGACACCCAACAGCCTCTCTGCAGGTCTGCAGCAAGGAGTGTTTTATGGAGTTCGTGGCAGAGCTTGCCCAGTTTCTGGAAGGGTGTGTGGGATGAATTGTGTGTGGGGGCACAGGGCTGGATGTCGTGAGCAGGACTGGCCTTGCACTCCTCTGCCCTGGTGTTTTTTAACTCCATGCCGAAATAACTATCAAAGACATGAAATGGCACAGGTGATTCTGTCAACAAAAGTGCAGGAAAACCAAAAAAACCTTCCAACAGCGTTTTTAGTGTTAGAGAATCAAGGCATTTACTTTATCTTGGCCAGGATGTGCAACAGAAGTAATTTCATCCACGCATTGCCGGGGTTGTGCAGAGAAAATCCTTGCATCACACATGACCTTTACTAGATTTTTCACATACTTATACAGTCAAAACCCAGAGAAATTCATTGGTTCAGTGTTCGTTGGTTCCAAGTTACGCAGTTTTTAGTATTTGGTTTCCCATTGGTTATTGATCCCTTTGTTAATTAGGTTCTCATTCTTTTCCCAGACCAGGTGTCACCGACCGTGCTGGGGTGATGTCTGGAGTTGATGTTCATTAATGGTCGTTATCTTTTGTGTATCTTCTGTGCTACTTCCAGTCTGCTGAGATGCTCAACTCATCAGACCTCATCTGGGGGAACATTCCCCTGAAAAGGAACTTCAATTCCCATTCCCGGGAGCAAAGGCAAACAAAACTGACTAAAGTTACATAAAAAAATTTTAAACTCTGTATCATTTCCAACAGTTCCACACAAGAGTGAATTCTTTACCACTGAAATCAACTGAGACCAGCTTTACATGGGCAAATAGCCATGGCATGGGAATGACTTTTGGTGAGGGATTTTCACTTGATTTTGGGTATCTGTGGTGGTGTAGGCATCTCTTTCAGGATGTGATGAATCCCGTTCAGATGTCTTGTCAACAGACAAAATCTTTTTTTAAAAGTAGGGGGTTCTTAGTGAGCAGCTCAGGAAAAACGTATTTCACAAATGATCCCTGCTCTGGTGTTCACTGGCTCAGAGGGGATTTGGCCAGTTGAGGTGAAATCATGGCAGGGGAGTTGGACAAGGTGACCTTCAAAGGTCCCTTCCAACCCAAACTATTCCACGACTCTGTGTTTCAGAATTCAGGAATGCAATCCCAGCCCCACTGAAAACAGGGATTTAGCTCCAGATGCTTTTCCAGCCAGGACATCTGTCTGCAACACAGTGGCTGCTCAGCTGGTGACGCACTGAGCAGCAGTGGGGAACCTCTCCCAAGGGTTAGGAAAAGGGAGTTTGCTTCCCAGACCCAGAGGTAAATCCCTCTCGGGGAAGTGTGGCTGAGCTCCTGAAGGCTGCAAGGCAGGAATCACCACTCCACTGCTTCCTGCTGACTTTCAGGTAATGGTCCCAGAGCACAGAGGAGTATTTTGGGGGTTGTTTTTAAGGAAGCTTTGCTTCTCCGTGGTTGTAATTTACAAACAGTTCAGCTTAAACTGAAGCACACAAATAAAATGAATGGCCTGGCTTGGAAGTAGCCCTCTCTTTGTTAAAAAGGCAGGAAAATCAATCAGGTCTAGGTCGGCTGGCTCAGCTCATTACCTGTTTATCCCATTATTGCTAATTAATTTGCTCTGCAATCGGATACTCTTTCAGAAGCAGGAGAGTCGCTTAGGGACGGCAGCTGAATAAGGAACCGTGGCTCATGGCTCGGTGGGATGGGCAGCTCTGCAGACCAAGAGCTGTGCAGGAAGCACGGCCTTCATGGAATCACAGAGTCATGGAATGGCCTGGCTTGGAAGGGATTTAAAAAATTATCCCATTCCACCCCCTGCCATGGGCAAGGACACCTTCCCCTAGACAAGGTTGCTCTAAGCCACATCCAACCTGGCCTGACACCCCCAGTCCTTCAGCACTGCACGTTTTATTTGCTCTCCAGCCCTGTCTGTCTTGGAAGCAGAATAAAACCCAAGAAAAAAGTCAGAAAAATGGAAAACATGGGAAAAAAGTCGTGCCAGTCCCCCTCCCAGTGCCTGCTCACATCTGCTTAACTTGCACACGCCTCACACTTGTTGTGAGATAGAGATGTGTCCTGCAAGCCCATCATCACCTTTGTCACATGGAGAAAAATCCGGGTGGGAAATGGCCCATGCCGCTTAAACTCTGAATATTTTGCTGTTCCACAAGCCTAGAGTGGAGGCTGGCTTGAAAAGCCAAATTTGGAGCCTGGGGGGTCTCTGTCAGTCCCCCCTGAAGAAGTCAAAGCAAGTTTGATGGGAGGATAAGCAGTAAACATATGGAGATTAAAAATCAAGCCGGAAAAAAAACCATTGATGAAGTTTAAATTAGGAGCCTGTTTATTCATCACCATCTGTTTATAGTGCAGCAAGATAAGAAATAATTAATAGTTCCTTGCTTGGAAAAATTCAAGTGAATTCTCACCTCCCAGTTGCATAAGCCCTGCTTGGGGAGATGAGGTGTCAGTGGGATTTGTGGGACAATCCCGTTATCAGCAGCTCTGCAGGTGCTCCGTGGCTCCAGCAAGAACCTTGAGGCTGATCCAGCTCAAGAACTCGTGGGAGGGCCCAAAGTAAGGTGGGGAGAAACTGTGGATGTGGCACTTGAGGTCGTGGATCCGTGGGGAACGTGGTTGGTGCTTGGGTTTGGTGACTTTAGGGGTCTTTCCCAACCTCAAAGATTCTGTGGTTCTGTCATTTCAGAGCTGCGTAGAGCTCTCATAAGTCTTCTACCGTATTCATCAACCTCTTCAAAAATCCTGGGACATCTGGGATGACATTGAATGACAACTCCTGGTCTGTTAAATCAAACCCTAAATCAAAACCCAATCAACATACACAAAAAAACCCTGGAGAACAGTTCAGCTCAGTCTAAAATATGTTTGGTCTCTCTAAAGGCAAAAAGACCTGCTGGACTTTTTTCCATGCTGTCTTTTCTTAATTTTTTAATTTACTTTTCCCCTATTACTCCAGTCTAGGTGATACAAGGGACCTCTTATTTTCATTCTTGCTCTGACCAGCAGCACTGGGCAACTCCCAAACACGACATCAGTCCCCTCCATTCATTGACAGGGAGGCCTCTCCTGCAGCAGCAGAAAGTTCAGCCATGGCACACCAAGACCTTAAACCCCAGAGTCCAATTTAGGATCAGTACCAAAGTCAAGTTCCCTTTTATTTAACAGGAATTTTTCTCCCAGTTCTTGGGCAGTGGCCACAGTGCACAGTAGGACAGGTACTTCCAAATGGTCTTTCTTCACCATCCCCTCACCTCTCTGGGACTCTTCCCCAACACTTCCATGTTGCAGCTCTTACAGAGGTGGAACCCACTCCCTGGAAACTCAAAATAAAAAATCTGCCATGTGTTTCTCAGAGGAGAACCTCTGTAGACTGTGCCACAAAAGCTGGCCTCAAACATGAGGAGGGAGTGGTGTTGTCCCAGTGGTAAATCCAGCCTGAACCTGAGAACCAGCCCAGACTTTGGTGTTGGCTCCTTTGATCCAGCCTGAAGCCGAGGCTGTTCTTCCAGACCAGGAGGCTCTTTCTGAGGAAACAGTAATCAGCAAAGTTTTCCCTAAAATGTGGTTTTTTCCTGTCCATCCTTGCTCCATGACCCACTGCCCACCTCTCCAGCAAACACTGCTAATTCCATGTTGAATTTTGGGGATATGGTTTAGTGGTGAATGCTGGGTTAACTCTTGGATTCGACGATCTTAAAATCTTTTCCAACCTCAACAATTCCAAGTTTCTAACAGTGGTCCCTCAGTTTCTTGTCTGAGCCCACCTGAAGTGCAGACACTCACCAGGAACAGGATGAAATTCCAACACAGACTCACACAACACCTCATCACTCCTCTCTGTAGAGCTAAGAGCTGATTTTTGCCTTGGCCTCACCTTTCCATGGATATTAAGACATTCCAACATCTGTTTTCTGCCTTAAAGCACCACAGGGGTGGAGGCTTTGCTCTGGGTTTGCCTGTTGCTGACCCGCCCTGGCTGGAAGCTCCCAAACAAGCAGCAGTGTTTGTTTGACTTGGGAACAGCTGTCCTGGGGCTTGTCGGGATTAGCAGCCACTTAGTGGACATAAAATTGTGTAGGAAAAGGCATTTTAGTTTGGAGGATGTGTCACACTTTGAAATGCCAGCAGAAGTTTTGGTTCCTGGTTTTTTTTAAACGTAGGGTCATAGATAAATGCATGCACACAGCCTTAGCTGTGCAAAGGTTATAGAAATGAGGAAAAAGTGACATTGGTGCAATGGAAAATAAATTCGAAGTATTTTCAAAGCTCTGGGTAATGGCTCAGATTAAATCCATCTATGCAGAGATTTTGTTTCTGTCAGCAGCTTGGGTTTGTCCCTCTCACATCCCATGAGATTTCTGGTTAAAAAAATCTCTCCTTCCTCATCTTTTCTTCTTGTTTTTCTGTTGGTGTTGACCATATCAGAGTTCTGTCATGATGGCATCCACCCTTTTTACCTGGGATAAGTACATTGGGGAATATTGCATACACCGTGAGTTACATTGGAAAAAGAACTCCTAGAGGTTGAGCCGCTCGTCTTCACTATGAATTTATTCCTGGAGATGCCAATATGGGAAAATCCATCTAGCAAGGTACCTAACTTCAAAGTCTGATTCTCTCTAAATCCAGTTGTCCACAACTCCTGGAAGAGCGGAGGGATTTGAGTGAGGAAAGCCTGGAATAATCCTTTAAGCATGCTCTGTGTCAGAGCACTGGAGATCTGGTTTCGAGGCTGCTGAGCAGATAACTCATGGTTTTGGCAATGCCCTTTGTAAAGCTTCGTCTCAAATCTTGGATCTTTTCTTTCAGTTTACATGTTCTGGAATTAGGCAGAAGAGCTCAGCTCACAAATTTGATTTATGAAAAGGGTGTTTTGGAGGGATGAAAAAAGTCAAGTGTTTATGTAGCTTGTTGGATAAAAAAGGCTGAAAGATTACAAATTTCTTTTTTTTTAAAAAAAATGTTTCCTAATAGATGTTGATGATGGAAAATCTCATAGGATTTTCATGCTTAAATGTCATCCTCCAGCAAGAGTCACTGGTGATTTCTTTCACACTGATTAGAATGACTCAGTCTGGGGGCTTTAAGATGAGGTTTCCTTCATATGTCTTTGAGTCAAATTTCTGCAAACATTTAGGAAGAAAGTTATTTTTTATAACTTTTTTAATATATTCCTGTTGAGTGCTTGGACAGCTTCTACTGACAGCCCCTGCAGAAGTACAAACCAGGTTTTACAGTAATTAATGGTGTTCTTGTTACAGAATCATGGGATCATTAAGGTTGGAAAAGACATTTAAGTCATCAAGTCCAGCTTGTACAGAGTGGGAAAAGTAAAATCACAGTCTCTGTCTTGCCACAGATATTGGGGCAAAGCCCAAAGCAAACTCTTTTCTCTTATCCTTCATTTTGGGGTCCTTTTTTGCTTTCTGTGATTGCCCAGGCCCCTTTTCTGCTGAACTGGAGCTGCAAATCCCTCAGTGAGCGATGAGAGAGGAGCATCAGAGCAGCACCAGAGCTCATCAGTGGTGGGAAGGAAATGCCACCGTGGCAGGGGTCACACGCCCTGGCAGGATTGTGGTTTTCCTCCAGCTGGGTGGTTTCTCTGTCACATCCTGCCTGCAGGGCTGGAGGGAGGGCAGGCAGCACAACGGGCAAAAAACACCCAAATTAAACCCAAAGCTGTGTGAAAGGGGAGCTCTGAGGGCAGGGGGTTGCTGCAGAGCAGACTCTCAGTGGTGATCCAAATAAAAAAGGTGATGAGGTGGAGCTGGAGGAGGAGAGATGCCCAAAGGATGCTGGAGTGTGAGTGGGACTGGGGACAGGAGGGCACAGCAGTGACTTTTTCAGGGAAGAGAGGGAGGATGCATTTAGTGAAACCTCAGAGCCAAGCCAACCCAAATCTGTCCCAGAAAAAATAGGGTAAAACCCTCTTCTGCAAGCCCAGGGCAGGATGGGGTAGAATTAAATCCACCAAAGCTACAAGGGAGAAATGATAGGGAGCTGTTTCCATGCTGGAAGCAACCAAATAGGCTGGGACACTTCAGCTTGACAAAGAGATGCCTGAGGAGGGATATTAAAGAGGATTTTATGTTTTTTCTCCCCAGGGAAAGGGATATTGTGGTTAGGCTGTGAATATTTCTGTCTTTGTAAAAGAACTGAGCAACTCCTAGTGAAAGCAGCAATGAGCAGGTTCAAAGTGAATTGAGGAAAGGATATAATTTTTCTGTCAGTGGACACTTAAACTCTGCAATGCCTTGGCGCAGGAGGTTGTGAATTCTGAAAATTTCCCTAGGTTCAGAAGCAAAATCAAATTGCATTTAATTTAAAAGATTTATGGGAGAAAAAGAATCTGTCTATGGTGGTTTTTATTACTTCATACAACTTTTAAATAGAGAATTATCCCTCATTTGGGAGGTCTCTGCTCACTGGAGGCTGTGGTGGCAGTAGTGACCCAAGGCTGATGATGGGTTTTCCTCCACTGGGGTTAAATTCAAGCTGCCTGGGTGGAACTGAGTTATGGGTTGTTGCAGGCACCATTTTTCGGGGTCTGTTTCCTTCAGTCAGGCGAGAGCCCAGCGCTCAGCTGGCACAGGGAGATTGATGCAGTGATAATTGGTGGTAATGAGATGGTTGTAACGAGACCAAGCCACGGGTGAGCACCAAGGCTGGGCTTGTCAGAGGGACAATAAATGTCAGCCCGTGGCTGTTTACAGTCCTGACTCCTGGGAGCTTGGGAGCTGCCTGCTGGGAAGAAATTGGAATGAAAATGAGATTTTCTTGCAGCCCACCAGGCTGTGATGGTGCCCTGGGATAGCTCAGCCTGGCTTAACCGAGCTGTGCCTTTGCCTTCCTGTTATCCCTGTGGGTACTGAGAGCTCCTGAGAGAGCCCAGGCATCAAAGGGGCATCTCTGCATCTGAGCAGGGATTCCAAGAGCAAAATGTGTGTGAATGGATTCAGGAGAGAGCTGGAGTGACTCCATGCATGAGGGAGAGTTTGGTGTGAGGGTTTGGTGGGTGGTGCTCAGTCAAAGGTTGGACTTGATGTTCTTGGAGGTCTTTTCCAACCTTAATGATTCCGTGATTCAGTGGAAGACTGATGTGCTGAAAGGGTTTTTTCCTGAACTGGGGGTTTGCCTGGGTTCAGAGGGTGCCTGGCACCAGCTGCCTGCTGCCATTCATTCCTATCCTCAGCCAAACCGAGTCCCAACTCGGGGCTGTGCCAAAGCTCTGGAATTCATCTTTATTCATGAGGGAAAGTTATTCTCTGCTGCTTCCTAGATAAGCTTTGACCGTGATTTGCTGCAAGTGTAGATATGACTCCAATAAATGGGGTTTTATGCTCCAGTCTGCCAGTTCTGCAAACCACTGTGCCTCGTGAGAATTGACCTGTTTTCTGTTTATTAACCTTTTAAAGGGAGAGGAAACGAGGGCCTGAGCTCTGATGCACTTTTAGCAGAGACAGAGGGAAAGGTGACCACCCTGCAGCTCTGCTGGGGCCTCCTAATCCCTGCAGCCAGGGCTGTGTCATTGATCTTCAGCTGCTTCTGAGCCAGAACCTCTCAGAGGAGGGCTCTGAGTGAGGCTGATGCAGCCCTTGGTGTGCCTGTGGGGCATTTGGCTTGCAGAGAGCAAGGCTGAGCTGCTGCATAGAGGGATCTGAGCTCCAGCTTCTTTAGAGGAGTGAAAGATTTCTCCCTGCAGCCCTCCAGAAGAAAATATTCAGCTCCAGAGAGCACTTCATGAGCTGACAAGGAAGGGCAGGGCAAAGCTGAGTGTGCGGGAGTCGCAGTTAAAATAATTAAAATGGGAAAAACCCTCTTTTCAAAAATATCTATTTATTTATTTTTATAATGACAAGAAATTAAAGACTGCACCTGGATGGCCAGAGGTGCAGTAAGTGCTGCTGACTTGGAAAAACCACACACTTGTTTTTCTACAGCTCCTCCAGATTCACCTGTGATGCTTCCCAAGGCAAAGCACAGCCCCTGGCTGTGTGCATCCCGTGGCTTTTTGGTGACAGGCACGTGAGCAGAGCAGTGCTGTGGATGGAAATGCAGAGGAGGTGTATTTCTGACTCATTTGCACTCGCTGCACTGGGTGAGGATTGAGAAATACCTTCACATCCTTCCTGCAGACACTGAGTGCAAGGCAGAAGACAACATTTATAATTAATTAATGCAGAAACACTTATCAATCCCCAAGCATGACGTGATCAGGCCAGACTTGTCATTTTTGCTATATCCAAGTGATGCTGTAGGGAACAGAGGGATTTCCTTCTTCCAGGGCACATTGTGGCTGCTTCTGCCCTCAGATAGTTTTTTGCCTGCCAACTCCCTGATCCCAGCAGTTTTCCAGGGTAAAGTCTATCAGCTTGGGAGAAAGAAAAGCATTTTCTGGAAGGCTCCTTGATAAAGGTTGTCTGTGTGCTGGGTCAGATGAAAAGGCACAAAGTTTCACCTGATGCTGTGATGGGATGATTACAGCACTGGACTGTGCATTAAAGCATCTTGCAGGTATCAATCTTCCATTGTTTCAATTCTTTAAATCCCAGTTATCCTCTTCTACTCAGTAAAAATAATTCATTTGCCTGAACTGCAGATCATTAGCAGAAGAAAGGCACAGACCTGTTAGAACAGTTTTCCCAGAGAAGCTGTGGCTGCCCCATCCCTGGAATATCCAAGGCCAGGTTGGACGGGGCTTGGAGCAACCTGGGATAGTGGCAGGGAGCTGAAATGAGATGATCTTTAGGGTCCATTTCAACCCAAACCATTCCAAGATTCTCTGATCCTATGGAGACAGGCAGAGTTCTGGTTTCCATTGCCTTCTTTATTTATTGCAGAAATATTTCCAGCACGTCTGGGTCAGCAACGAGGAGGATCGGTGTTGTCAGAGCTAATGGGCAGGTACAAGGTGTGTTTGCAGAGGCAATCATTTGTAAAAATACACTTTATGTGTCTTGCAAGGCCAGTTTCACTTTCTTTTAATATAAAAAAATAAAAGCTTTTGATACAAAAGTGAGCACCTAAAAGCTTTCTTCATGCATCACAGGTGGTGCTGCAAAATGTCAACAGAGAAAAAGATACAGATCAGCAAAACTCTCAGAGTGCATAATTCAGGGCATTTAAAAAACCATCTGATGCTATCGCCTTGTATTTTAGATTCCATTAGAACCCATCCTGAGGTAATGGGTGCACTCTAATTTATTGCAGTTGGTGGAGGAAAAGATTGCAGAACGTGAAACATCCCGCCATGGGATCATTTCCCAGGGAATCTTCCATATCCTGACACTTTGGGAGCTGCTGGCTGTTTGGTGGCAGATAAGTGTGAGGCTGTGGGAACTGAGCTGGGCACCCAGAAACCTGAATGCTAATGAACTCTGCAGGAGAGATGCACGAAGGAGATACCATCAGTTATTCCATTTCTCAAGCTCCGATAAACTCAGCTCAGGACTTCCTTTCAAAAGTTCCGTTTGTTCATGAAAGAAGGAGGGGGGAAAACCTGCAAAATCACTTTGAAAGGGAGCTGAGGATTCTTTTTTGGCTTCAAAGCATTTCTGTGTGCTCTCTGTTGATCTGAGACAGTTCTGCCTCGCTCTGCACAGGCTGGTGATGACACCAGCACCTTCCTTAGCTCGAGTAGTAAAAGATGATTTAAGGGAGGAATTTCAGAGCAGGTGTAATTACCAACAAGTGCAGCCTGACAGGGGCGTTCACAGCTCCCTTTGCTGGCACATGAGAAGTATTTCCTCAACATTTTCTCACCACTTTGTTCTTCACAGCCCAGTCTCTCTCTCTCGTGTGGGGCTGTTGACCTGAAGAGCGCATGAGTCACGTCTGGGGGAGCTTTGCCATCTGATGGGGTGTGACAAATAACTGAGAGCAGGGAGGCTGCGAAAAGGGAGGTCTGCTGACAACCCATCCATCTCACCCAGGCAGCAACTGAAGTGCCTGTCTGTTGGAAATTGAAAGCAGTGGCGGGGAATGTTGTCAAAATTCTGCTAAGAACTCCAAAATGGTGGCATATCGACGTAAAAATGCGTTTGATTTCTTCTTTCTTTTTTTTTTTTTTTAAATTCAGATCTGCCAATTCCTTTTGGCTTCAGCGTTAATGTTACATGATCCAACAGTGCAGCATGCATGGGGTATTATTAATGCCTTTTGAGAAATAAAAGGGCAAAATCAGAACATGATAACTCTCTGGAAAGGACGTGCCATTTTTTTTCCCACGAAAGCTTTTAATCTACCCAGAAAATCTTCAGCAATGCCTCATTTTGACAAAACCCTGGTTTTTTTCTCCCTGTGTTGGTTATTCCTTCACTCCTAGCTTGGATAGCTCAGGATGTGCCACCTTTCCCCACCCTGCCATAGGGATGATTTCCCGGCCACAGCACTGTCCCTGCTCAGCCTCCAGCAGCGTGTTGTGCCTCCTCCCTTATCAAGAACAAAAACTGCATCTGGTGAAGGGATTTGGCCCTTGATTGTCATCCCTGTCCCCTTCCTGCTGTGAGAGCTGCACAATCATTGCAATGGGAAGACAAGGATGCTGACATTTGGGGGAAGCAGAGGAGGAAGGGGACAATGTCTCACAGGTTCAGATCAGGTGTTTTAATGCAACAGGGAGTGACAAGGGCAAGGAGGAGAGGTATTTCATTAGGCATTTCTGCCTTTGTAATCCAGAAGAAGGCACTGTTCTTTATCAAGCCTGATTTGCCTGGTTCTTGCGCGTACCTGCTGTTCTTTCCATACTGATTTCTGGAAAATTACAGTGCTGGATTTCAGGGACTGAAAGTTGCATTTTTAAAGATAATATTTCTGTGGTTTTCATCCCAAAAGGTGCCTGTGCTGGGCTTAGGGGCTCCACAAACCTTTGCAGAGCTGCTCTGCCGCACCCAGCAGGTCCCACTCATGTGTGTTCCACCATCTGCTTTTCTCTCTTCCCCAGGCTGCAGGAGGCAGTGGGACAACATCACGTGCTGGCCTGAAGCAGAGGTGGGAGAAGTCGTGGTGCGGCCATGCCCCAAGTACTTCAGGTTCCTGACCTCCTTCCTGGGTAAGCAAATCCCAAAACAGCTCCATGGCTTCACTCCCCGTGGGGTTTCCCGTCATTCCACAAGGGGAACACCTCAATAAAGAGGGAGAAACCAGCTCTTAGCCCAAGGAAAAGGAGTTTTCCAAGCCATACCCGAATTCCCAAACATTAAAACATCCTCCCTGCGCTTGCAGCACCACTGCTGTGGATCCCAGGGATGCAAAAATGGCTCCTGGTGAAATCCAATAGTATGGACGTTGTGCAGTGAAAATTGAATCAACCTGTGGAATAGTTGTGTTTGTTGTGCAAAATGAGCAGTTTAGCACAATCATTAATTAAGTCTCTGACAGGAAATAAACAAGCTGGAACTGCACGGAATAAAGTTGGGGGTTTTTTTCTGCTGGAATCACAAATTTGGCCACAGGCCAAGGAATTAACCTGACAAACAATGGGCAGGGGAGCTTGATGGAGGAAGTAGTTTAACTCACTGTTCAGGGTGTTTTGAGAAGCTTTAATTTAAAACTCAGGTCCTCAAGGGGCCATGCAGGGCTGATTGTGTCTCCTGGTAGTTTATAGTTATTTTTTACTATTTTTATGATTGTAGCCCTGCAGGCCTTCACAGAGAATGAAGTTCTTTTTCTCCATGAACCAAGCTGATCCCCCACATTCAGAGCCTTGCAGTGCAAACACGGGATCGATTAGGAATGGGAATAAGGATACAATATCATCCCTGTTCAACAGGCCAGGACACTGCACTCATTAACCAGCACACGCTGATTACAGGACTTGCCCAAGGCCACAGTAAAATTCTTTGCAGACCCAGAAGGGAAATTCAAAATCCCCAGAGTCCTATCTGAGTGCTGACTTCCCCATTTCCAAAATTCCCTGGTAGCTCATCACTCCTGTGTCAACACCCAGGGAAAGGAGGCAGAGGCTGCTGTGATCTCACATCTTGCAGGACAAGGCCCCTGTGCACTGGATCAGCCATGTGGAATAATCCCCTGCTGTTCCTGCTCTGCGCCCTCTCCCGAGCACAGCATTCTCTCACTGGGGTTTGTACATCAGCAGAGTTAGGGAAACACAAAGAAAAATCTCTTAAAAACTCCTTCAGATACGTCATCCCACCAGAGCTGAGCGATGAGGAACAATATTGTATATATTTAATTATATAAACAGGTCAAGCATTGGAACAGGCTGCCCAGGGAAGTGGTGAATTTATTACCCCTGGAAGTGTTCAAAAATAAGAACATGGTTTAGTGGTGGACCTGGCAGTGTTGGGTTAGTGGTTGGACTGGGTGTTCTTAGAGGTCTTTTCCAACTTCAATGACCCCAGGATTCCATTATGTATTTGTTGTTGTTGTTGTTTGTTTAATGCGGTTTTCTGCATCCCACTCTCATCCAGGAATTCCAGTCACTGGAAAGCTGCCTGGTTTGTACAAGGGTATGAAGTGATAGAACAAGTGGGAATGGCTTTAAACTGACACAGGGCAGGGTTCGTTTGGATATTAGGAAGAAATTCCTCACTGGGAGAGAAGTGAGGCCCTGGCACAGGATGCCCAGAGAAGCTGTGGCTGCCCCTGGATCCCTGGAAGTGTCCAAGGCCAGGCTGGACGGGGCTTGGAGCACCCTGGGATAGTGGAAGGTGTCCCTGCCCATGGCAGGAGGTGGAACAAAATGATCTTTAAGATCCATTCCAGCCCAAACCATTCTCTGATTCCGTGGTTTGGTCAGTGTTTCATCTCAACATAAATCACCCACTGACAGAGATCGGATGAACAACAGCATGCAAGAGCCTCTTTCTCCTCAGTTTGGGAAAGCACAGGGTGAGTTTCTTTGGAGAAAGTGGAGTCAGGGCTTAATTTCTGCTGTTTCTAAGGCAGGGGTGTCAGTATGAGGTTGATGTCCAGAACCCCATTAATGTTCACAGAAATCTGGTCAGTGCTGGCTACACAAGGCTCTGTGGAGGTACCTGACCAGCTCCTGAGGTGCCACGGGCTATATTGATGAATTTCCTGTGGACAGGAGTAGAAATGCAGGTACTGAGCTCACAGAGAGGCACCCACAGCACAGACACTGAGGGCTCCATTCGGGTTTTAACCATAAGCATCTGGTACTATCTGATAAATGCTGGGGGATCTAAAACCCACAAGGATTCCTCAGCTGGTGTTAAGATACCTGTATTCAGGAAACCCAGTTTCCAACCTGGAATGGCATTTCTATCCACTGGTTTTTGAGTTTTCCATAAATGAACCTATCTCTGAGATAGTTTTACCATCAGAGGTAAGGAACAGGCTCCTTAGAGGTGCAGTTCAGCTGGGTTTTAGATTTCCACTCCAATATGAGTTTAATGCCATTCATAAACCACATTTTTCTCCCTGTTTGCAACCAAAAGCTTGTGGAGTGGCTCTGGCAGATGGGAATATCTTCCAACAGGGGTGAGTCCCACCTCAGCAGGGCGCAAACACAACAACTGATGCCATTCCCAAAGCAGAAGCTGCAGCTTTGGTTTTCTCTGAGACAGACACTTTGTACAACCATTTACAAATGGGGACAGCAGAGATGGTCTTAAATAAAGGGAGGGGAAGATTGCCTCCTGTTTTATAGGATTTGTTGCAAAATTGATGCCATTAAAGGTTGGGAAGCAGCTCTTCCTTTGTGGCAGTGTCATTGAAGAGCTTTCCAGGAACTCAATGATCTGGGTAATGTTTGTGTTGTACTCTTTGATCCCTTTGCAGGAACATGAAAGCTTTTATCAAGTTGTGAGCCAGAGAAACTCATTTTGTGTATTTACAGCAGGAAAAGGGTGAAATGCCAGGAAACAAAGAGTTAATGTGATTTTCCTGCCTCATGGAGAACAAGCTCTTCAAATGACTAATATCCCATCTCATGGTGAATAAAGGATAAAATATCTCGTGGCATTTAAAAACCTTAAAATGCCTAACACTGTCCTGATGTCATTTGACATTAATTTTTTATGGCATTCACAGATCCAGAAAATTTTCATTATTTCATGACGTTCATCAGTGCCATATGAGGGAGAGGCATGAAAGTATTTTTGGCACCTTTCCTTATTAAAGTTCATTTCTTTCCACCCCTTGACCAGCGTGTTCCAGCTCTCTTTCGAGACACGGAAGATGACATTTGTAATAGGGATTTCTGTCTCACAGTTTCTCCAAAAGCAAATTGTCCACCATGCACAAATTAAATTAGCACTGACAGTTTTTAAGCTTCAGTTGTGAGATTAATTGACCTAAGGGGGTGAGGATGGGCATTACGAAGCTCTGGAATCCCACTGAGTGAGTTGAGATCCATCTGAGTTTCAGGCTTGCCAAACTCTTTTTTTTTTTCTCTCATGCTCTAAATTTATTTCCCCTCTCCTTTCCCCTCCTTCATGAACAGTTTTGATTCTGCATTGCTTTTGAAACTGGAAGAAAAATTGAATAAAGTGAGGATAGGGATGAGCAGAGAGCAGCAGATAAAGAGAAGACATCACCACTTCTCTAAAGAACCCCAAAATGAACCATGCCCATTGTTTATTTGCTACAATGGTCATTAAAAAAAAAAAGAAGTTGAGTGTGTTTTTTACAGAGGTCTCTTCACTGAGAGCCCTTGACCTGCTCAGGTGCTCTGCTGTCCAAATGTGGCTTCATATCAAAAAGGCAGAATTACCTAGAGAAAAGGAGGCTCAGAGAGGGCACCACCATCCCTGGAGTGCTCAAAAATGTGTGGATGTGGCACCTGGGGACATGGTTTGATGGTGGCCTTGGCAGTGCGCGGTTAATGGTTGGACTTGATGGTCTTAGAGGGCTTTTCCAACATAAAAAAAATTCTATGATTCTATGATTTATTTGCACCTGAGGTGTCACAATGCTTGTGCCCCACTCCTCTGAAGGATTGGTGCTACACCTCCACCTCCACCCAAAAATGTGCATCTTTTTCATGTAAATGTTTCCTGGAATCTGTGATTGCAGTATCAAAATATCTAATGAGAAATTTGTCCTAAAGTTTGACTAAAAGATCTGCTTTTATGATAAGAAAAAAAAAAACCAGTTTAAAAACAGTGCCTTATTAAGGGGAACGTTGCTATTGTTAAGGAGGGGGGAATTATCTGTATTTATTATGGATCGGGATCTTCACACTTAGAAATGAAATGTGCAGGAAGGGGAAAGGAAAATACAGGAAAATTGAGTATTGCCCCAAAAATGGGGTGCAGGAGGTTTCAGGGCAGTGGACATGTGGCAGTAATAAATGCAGGCCAAGAGATGTGAAAAACAACAAAGGAAGAAAATTAAGACTGTCTCATTTGAGATGCTGACCCAAAGCCACAGGTTCTACTATGACATGAAGCTATGAGATACAAAACTATAAAATAACATAAAACACTGAGCAGAAATTGTACGGGAAAAATGATCTTGTGAGATGATGACTGAGGCAGAGAAACAAGTTGGGAAAACATCCTGTCATGACTTTCCCTACAAGTTTTTCCCAGCCCTAAGCACTTCAGCATCCAGCTCAGTGCAAGCTGGATGCAAGTTTCAAGTGTTTCCCAGGAACAGTGGGGCAGGTCAATAATAAAAATGAAAGTAGAGATGTGCCAGTGGGCTCAGCGGTGCCTCAAGAACAGTAAATAATAGAAGTGTTATTGCTTTAATAGTTTCTGCTTGAAAAAATCAATTTATGTCTGTGGAATATGATGATAGAGAAGCAGGACGGGTTGCTGGGCAGAGCACACCTCTCCCTCTGCTTTAAAAGCTATTAAAGAAAAGGGCAAGGAAAGCAAGAGGGGGGCAAAAGTGAACACCCCAGAGCCGTGATTGACCTCAGATCTCTTCCTATGAATTCAAACTCCCATTGAAAGCCAATAAGAGGGATTTTTCCAAGAAGATCAAAGAGGTAAGACCTCACCTGTAACACGAACTCTCAGATGTGTCTCTGAGGTTGAAGTGTGTGTTTGAAACAGATGAGAGGCAGAAAGAAATTAAGAAAAAAAACTTAAGAGCGAGGCATAGACAACAGCTCCGTGCATTTATTCAGTTCTTCTGTTCAGTGTTTAGTTCTTACCCAGATCAAACACCTCTGATAAAGGAAATGCTCTGGTTTTATCTTTGTTCCCCAGACTCCTCCCTCCTCTTCTGCTGTGTCATGAATAAATCATGTCACAGGGAAGGAAATTCCTCTCAGCGACAACAAGGAGGTCTCGTGGAAGGTTCTGGCGCACAGCAGGGAGGCTGGAACTGGACTTTCAGGTCCCTTCCAACCCAAACCATTCTCTGATGAGTCTGTGATTCTAAATTCTGACACAAGTTTTGCTTGTGCAGTGTCCGTCCTGGAAGGATTCCAAGAATATCCAAAAGGCTTCTGGTCATGCTTCCATTTTAGGTGACTCCACCTGAGCAGGAGTTTTGGGCCAGGTGACCTCCAGAAGTCCCTTCCAACCTCAACCATTCTGGGACTCTGTGAAAGCAGGACACTGAGTTCCTGCAAGAGGTTATTATTATGAGGTTATCATTAAAATAAATGAGAGTGAGTTGTGGCTTTTTCAAGTGAAACTTTTTGTTTTGATTGTTAATGGAAAGCCTCATCTCATTGCTTTTAGGAACAAACGCACCAGTTTGACAGTGGTAACATTGATCAAAATGAAATACTAACCCCACAAAAAAACCAGATTAATTAATGGCTTTAACTACTAACATGATGAGGTATTAGGAGATTAGGGGATGAGGTATTAGGGAAGGAGGGGACTCTGTTCTCTCCAGGACCTTGAACCTTCTTTTTCCACAACTTGGAGGTGAGCCTGGAGCACAAACCTCCTGGCACTGAGATTTTTTCCATCTCCCAGTGAATCTCCTCCACTTTACTTTGCTAATTACCTG
Organism: Orthonyx spaldingii; assembly: GCA_013397795.1. Lineage (NCBI taxonomy): Eukaryota > Metazoa > Chordata > Aves > Passeriformes > Orthonychidae > Orthonyx > Orthonyx spaldingii. The sequence continues at coordinate 623,247 of VZTJ01006073.1, forward strand.
TAACTGAGTTTATAAACCCCTGGCCTCCTTTCTCATTAGATGTCCAGGAGTACAGCTTGAAAAGTTTTAGCCCCAGTCTGATAGGAAACGGGAAAGTTTGGGAAATCTCGTGAACTTTGGAAGGCTGGAGACAATTTCCAAGTGCAGAAACTTTGTGTTTTCTGATATTGTCACTTAGATTTTCAATGTACTCTACTGGTGCTCATTTTAGGGAGAAAAATAGCACATGCAACCTCTGGTGCTTTGAAAAATTTGCCTTTCCATTGACAAATAATCAGATTTTAATACCAACATCTGTGGAAAACCAAGAGCCAGGGAGATGACAAGAACAGGCTCTTTTTCATTAGGGGTCTGTGGCAGAGCTGGGATTTAACCTTGGAGCATAAAAATCTCAGTGCAATACTTCGGTCTAACCTGAGCCTGTAAGGCTCAGAGGAAGAACTAAGCTTGTGGGGCACTCTCCCAAATTTTGTGCTCATTTTCAGTATAGAAAGGAATATTTTAAACAGTAGTAATTAGAAATGTTATTTGGTCTGAGGACAGGCATCATCCATCGCTTGAGCCAAAACTGTGGGGTGATAAAATCTTTGTTTTCTAACCTTGTACCTGTTGTGCCTCTCAGACATCAGGCGAACATGAGAGTTATCGGAAAGGTGCCTTGTAGCACACCACGTGTGTGAATTTGCATATCTAAAAGTGACATGAGCAGCAAAGGGTGGGAGAAAAACTTCTTTGGGAAGCAAGTCTCCCTAAAATCAGAGTAATTTGTGTTATAATTTTTTCAACCCCATTGATGCTGTGTCATTGTGCTTCTCTCTGCCTTGGTTTCCACATCTTCTAAAGCATTAGGACCATTTTTGAAAGTATTGAGAGGGGTGAGAATTCTAAAACAATCATAAAATTGTGAGGAAATGCAATTAAAAAGAAGAAATGGAATAAAATTAAGCTGAAGGAAGCACACCTTTGTTCACTGAGAATAAGAAACAAATCACAAAAACCACTGTGAAATCTAAAGCCATCCCCAAACAGAGAGGAGGAGTTTTGAGCAGGAAATGGGAAGCAATGAAGTTGAGATAATGGGATCCATTGTAACGAAGAAGAAATAACAGAAATTGCACAACACCTCAAAAAAAAAAAAAAAAAGAAAGTACTGAACAGTCCTGTCCTTGATTTGTTTGCACAAGATCCTTTACGGTCCCGATATGAACCGTGGCGAGAAGAACTGCAAACAAGGAAAGCCTGGGAAGAGCAGCCCACGGAGCTGTGCTGAACTTTCTTCTTCTGGAGCAGCTGTGAAAATGAACAAAAGCACCTCGAGAGCCCTCCTGGAGCTCAGATCTGTTGCAAAAACAGATTAAAGGGGCAAGTTTTAGTGTCAAAATGCACCTGTCACAGGGATTTCAGAAGGGACTTAAGGCAGGGGATTGTCTGCTGCTGAGTTCAGTGCAGAACAGGCCCATGGTTGGGAAGGTGTTCAGATGACTCAAATGTCACAAGTTGCTGGAGGTGATACTCAAATATTTTCATGGCTCACAGCTGCACAACTGATTTGCTCCCATTTGCAGGGGTTTTCTTCCTCTTGTGTGCAAGGAGCTCCATTGTTGGAAAAGTTTGTAAAACTCTATGAGCTTCACTGGTGTCATTTTTCACCCTAGGAAGCAACTTTTGACTGCTGTTTGTTCTTTCTGGTTTATTGACCACTTTTCCAGTTTTGTGTGATGAATGGCACCAGTGGGATGCCACAATGATGGGACCTGTGTGAGGTGGGCAGGGTGGGGATTTGTGGTCAGAGGAGGTGCTGGGGGAATTTACAGTGTGCTGGTGGATGGATTTCTACTTTTTTATTTCTTGACAAACTCATATCTTGGCCTTTTAGGCCACAAACCTCTTGGGGTAAGGTTTATCCTGAGTGCTGGTTTCTCCTCGTGTTGCTGGATTAAGCCAAGGTGGGTTTGAGGTCCAGCTGGGACAGGAAGCAGAGATGTTCCACAAAGTGAGAGATGCTTTGCACTTCCAATCCCAGATGGATCAGGCAGTTCTTGAGTACCAAAGAGCCACGTGAACTCCAGTTTTGACAGCTTTGGCTCAAGGAGTGAGATGTGCTTAAGTTAATTAAAGCTCTTTTTAGCTGGTGAGAGGCCCCAGGCACTCAGCGAGCTGGAGAGTCCAGGAAATCTTCCTTCCCTGGAGTATACAAGTTAAAACAGGCAATACAGGTTGTCAGTGTGTGGTTTTTCTCCCTTCACAGCCAAATTTTGAAGTGTTTTGTTCTCAAACAAGAGTGCAGTACATTTCCCAGGAATCCCATTTGGTCAGGGCTCAGCTGTAGGCAAGGTCTGGGCGTGGAGGACTGGATTCAGTTCCCAGACCCCCAGCCTTATCTGCATCGTGTGAAATGAGCACTTTACCTGTGCCTCTCCTGGCTTCTCACAGGCACAGTGAAGGACATAAATACTTCACTGCTCTGTTTAGATAAAAATTTTCCAGGAACAAAGGCAATGTGACAATAAAATGCTCAAACAACACTGGTGCAGTGCCAGCAACCAAAGGTCTGGGTGCAACTGCCATCATGGTACCACCAGAAGAGATGTTTTGTGTGCACTTCTGTATCAAAATGGACTTTTTAATTGAGGTCTGGACTTTAAAACGCAGTGGGTGCCTGCCATTTATGAGTTCTGTGTAATATGAAAAATTAATAACAGGGGAAAACATGGGAATTTTACTTAAAGTGTTACAGAATTGTGCTCTGGCACAAAAGGCAGAAGTTTGCTTAACAGCAAGCTGAAGATTTCTTTTTAAATCATGGTTTTCTCTTTTCCTGCAGGGAATGTGACCAGGAATTGTACAAGCCAGGGCTGGTCAGACGTGTACCCTGCACCCTACGCCGTAGCTTGTGGATACGACTCCAACAGCACTCCGGGGGAAGAGGTTTGTAAACCTGCATGGGTGGACATCAAGATTTAACAGGCATCAAAACCAGAATCATATCATCTTCCCATGCCCGATTTTTCCCCTTCCCACTCTGATTCCTCCAGAGGGAACGCTCCTCTTGAGGATCCTTGGAAGCAGAGTTCAAGTGTTTGGCCAAGGAAACGATCTTCTCTTTGATGTCACAGACTCATAGAGTTATGGAATGGTTTGGGTTGGAGGCACCTTAAGGATCATCTCATTCCACCCCCTGCCATGGGCAGGGACACCTTCCACTGTCCCAGGTTGCTCCAAGCCCCGTTCAACTTGGCTTTGAACACTTCCAGGGATGGGACATCCACAATTTCCAGAACCAGGACCTGAGAAGATCAGACCATTTGCTATGTGATGCCCACACATAATTTCAGGTGTTTTATCTTCCATGGTACACTTTGAAACAAGCCTTCCACGTTTATATTTATCCTTAAGTAGATATGGTGATTCCAGCTTTTCTAGGGCAACAAAAGCAGATCAAAAGGGATAACAGGATATAACTGTGCTGCCCTCCTGATCCCAACCAGCTAAATATCTAAACCACTTTAGGGAATACACATTTTCATGAAATTTTACTAAATTTTGGTAGAGAATCCAAAAGCTCTCTGTATACAAATTAGCAATAGCTGACCTAGGTATAATTAGCTTTACAGAGCATTGTCATTCCGCAGGAAGGAGTTCTTCACTGGTTTGCTGCACGCTGAGACATGAAGGGTAAAGTCTAACGAGGATGACAAATGTCAGAAGCAAGATTCACCTCACCTAACTCAAAGTTCAGCACCTACTCTAAACCAATCACCTGCAGCAGTCCCATAGGCAACAAGAAAACTCTTATGATAGAAAAGAATTTTATTTCACTGCAGTCGTATGTGGCAGTGTTTATATTTTATATAATGGAATGTGTTTATATTTTTATATAATGGGTTAATGTGTTTATATTAAACCTCTGGCCATGCTTTTTTTCCCTGTTTTATGATGTATGTCAGTGTTTGTGAGTGTTGGGCATAGGAATCTCAATAATTAATTAATTAATATGTATTTCTGGTATTTAAAGAGGGCTTACAAGAAGGCTGGAGAGGGATTTTTCACAAGAGCATGGAGTGATGGGACAAGGGGGAATGGCATTAAGCTGAAGGAGGGCAGGTTAAGAAGGGATTTTAGGAAGAAATTCCTCTCTGTGGGGCTGGTGAGGCCCTGGCACAGGGTGCCCAGAGAAGCTGTGGCTGCCCCTGGATAACTGGAAGTGTCCAAGGCCAGGTTGGGCAGGGCTTGGAGCAACCTGGGATTGTGGAAGGTGGAAGGTGTCCCTGCCCATGGCAGGGGTGGAATGAGGTGAGCTTTAAGGTCCCTTCCAACCCAAACCATTCTATGACTTGACATGGTGAGAGGTCTCTGTGCATGGTCACGCATTGCCAAGGCACTCAAAGAGTTAACAAGGGATCTGAGCAGAACTGAGCCAGCTCTGGGTGTGAAAGAAAACAGAAAATAACAAAGGGAGAGGTGCACAAAGAACTTCAGGGCTCTGCTGAAGCGAGCCTTATTCTGCCTTCGAGGTCAGGCACCACTTCACATCCTCAAGTGTCCGTCCCTCAGACTGAGCTCTGTGGCTGCAAAAACCATTGTTCCTGCTCTGCTCTGGACTGATCTCCATCCTGAGCTCTGCTTTGTGTTCCAGCTGCACAGGGGATTTGGGAATTCCTGGGACGTGCTCCGGCCACCCAGTGGATTGCAGCGTTGCCAGAGCGCTGCGTTACCAGGAGAACCTGCATTGTGTTCTTTTAATTCTTTCTTAATTATTTTCCCTTGATTTCCACAGTTTTGTCCTGCTGTTAAAGTCCAATTCATATGAAAGGTGGCTGAGGGGGGAGAGCATGCCTATGTAGTAGTAGCCTATGAAGAAGAATAGATTTTTGTTTTGTTGTTGTTGAATTGGCTGTCAGTTTGGGGAGTAAGAAGCAAAGGGAATAGGAAAAAAAAAAAAACCCAAAAAAAAAAAAATAAAAAAAAACCCAACAACAACGAAAAAAAACCACAGCCCGCTCAGTACGAGGTCCAGGAAAAATTGATAACCTTCCAGGAGTAAAATACTTCATGAACTTTTGATCTCAAGTCAGAAACAACATGAAAAAATATGAAAAATAAATCTCTCAAGGAAGCCCTGATGACTTTGGGCTGGGTGACATGAACTCCAAACACACTTGGCTACTCAAAGACTTTATATCAGTATGTCTCTTCTTTTTCTCTCAAAATTGGAAATGCTTCCCATTGTCAACCAAGATACTAAGGGACAAACATTGGGGTTACTGAACAGAAACCAAGGAAAATAAATCTCAGTTAATCTCAGTTTAGCACCTATCTCAAATAATTGTTATTATCACACTCCTGTGAAATTAAGCAGAAGCTTTTAGAAGTCAGAGAGGCAATGATGAAGTTGCCAGATTTCATTCTGTAAATCAGTCTGGGTCTGCAGTTAGAAATCCAGGCATGCTAGCCTGCATTGCCTTCACTTATCTACATCCCTCTCTTTTCTAAGAAGAGTATTTTATAATCTGGACCCTGAGTGAAATTCCAATTCCATTTATGACCTTGGTTCAAATTCTCTGCTTTGATATCTCTAAAATAGGAACCGATTGTCATTAGCAAGTGCAGTGAAGTGAGAAGTCCTTACGTGCCATTTCCAGAACAGAGATGACCCCACACCCTGCATTAAAGCTGAATGCAGATCCATCCCTCTCTACACAAGAATGTAGAGAATTTTTTATTCACCATAACAAAATGGGGAAAAAAAGCAGAGAATTGGTTGTTGAATAACACCAAGAACTTTCTGTGCTTTCTCCCTCCTGGGAATAACTAAGAAGCAGAAAGCCTACTTTACTCTGCTCTCCTAAAAGAAATGTGGGACAACCTCTTCCTTCCTCCCACAGTCACCTACCACGAGCTCCCTCCTCCTGCTGGTCAGGTCTTTCCTGGAACATTCCTGCTCTGATGCCATCAAGAAGGAAATATATAATGAGAGAAAGATAAAATCAACATGAAGGAAGTTGACCACTTTTATTAGAGAAGTCAGAGCTGCCTTTGGGATCCCAAACTCCAGGAAGGCTGGAAAGACGACTTTATCTTGGGGATGCTGATGGATGAGAGGCTGGACTGCATGCTGACCATGTACACCTGCAGCCCAAAAATCCAGTTGTGTCCTGGGCTGATCCCAGAGCCTGGGCAGCAGGGAAGAGGAGGGATTCTGCCCCTCTGCCCCGCTCAGGTGAGACCCCACCTGCAGAGCTGTGGGCTCAGCACAGGAAGGACCTGGAGCTGCTGGAGAGAGCCCAGAGGAGGCACCAGGATGATCCCAGGGATGGAGCAGCTCTGCTGGGAGGAAAGCCTGGGAGAGCTGGGAATGTTCAGCCTGGACGGGAGAAGCTTTGAGGTGACCTCACTGTGGCCTTCAGTGCCTAAAGGGAGCCTGCAAGGAAGACAGAGAGGGATTTTTACAGGAGCCTGGAGTGATAGGACAAGGGGGATTGGATTGAAATTGAAAGAGAGTAGGTTTGGATTAGATATTAGAAAGAAGTTCTTTGCTATGAGGGTGGTGAGGCCCTGGCAGAGGTTGCCCAGAGAAGCTGTGGCTGCCCCTGGATCCCTGGAAGTGTCCAAGGCCAGATTGGACGGGGCTTGGAGCACCCTGGGATAGTGGAAGGTGTCCCTGCTCATGGCAGGGGGTGGAATAAGATCTTTAAGGTCCCTTCCAACCCAAACCCTTCCAGGATTCTGTGATTCTATATTAGGTAGCTCTGGGCGAAATCTGCAAGCCAGTGGGGCAGAAAGCAGCAGCCTCTCCTGTTCCCTACTGCAGTGAAAGTCCCTCCCTGCCGTGCAGGTGAGCGAGGCTCAGCCATGACCACACCAAACAGGGTGGGTTCATCACCACAGCAGCCTCCTGGCTTCATGTGGGCAAGACCAGGCAGATAAATTGTCCGGAAACCCTTGAATTCTCTGTTCAGAGTGAGCCAAAGCTCTCAGGGACAAGGATTCACTGAGTGGGGCTGTAAAGACGCGGTGTTTTAACCAACTCTGAGATCTGTGGTCGGAGATATGCCCAGAGTTATCTCTGAAAGCTCTCGTGTTTCAACATCCCCCAAGCTGGCTTGTGCAAATGCTAAACGATTGCAACTCATCCCAGCCTGCCTGGTTCTGTAAAGTACCAAACACTTGTCAAAGCCTGTGAAAATAACACACAGAAATGTCAACTCTCAGTCTTAAGGAAGAGTGTTTCTCCAAGCAAGGTTGCTTTAGATTTTCTGTCTAAACTGCTCTTTGTGGTTTTGGTTGTTTGGGTTGTTTATAGAAAATGGTGCCAGGGAGCGCAGAGAAGGGTCAACCAAGAGCTGGAAAAAATTAAATTTTCCACAAACTAAGATTCTCATAAAAACTTAGATTATTTTTTTAATTTGTAAGATAAATGTCTAAATACTTTTATCTTTTGATTTGTTTGTCCTTTTTTAAAGCTGAAAATCAAAATATATTGATTTAGAGTGTTGCTAGAGAGCCTTGGAGAGCTTATTTGCCCATTTTATTTAGACTGGGATTCCCCATTGGATCCAAGCCCTGTGGTGCCCCATGTGCAGAGATTCCCTCTGTGTGCTAAAGCCACGAACCAATTTCCAACTCAGCGCATATTTCTGAGTTAGCATTTATGTGATTTCAGTGAGAACGTTTGAAGTCTTTACTTGCCTAAACACGGTGTAAATTCCACAAAAACAAACCAATTTCCCTGACAGTTCTGCCCTCAAACCTCCTTAACAAAATGAGGCTCACCGTACTCACCGTGTCAGACCCAGTGTCGTGCATTTTTGTGTCGTGCAACTTTCGTCACTCCTGTTCCACAAGGTTTTAGTCTCTGCAGGTGTCAAATCAGCCTCTTTCCAGCAGGAACCTGTCCCTTGTGTAACTCTAACCTGGGTTTGGAGGGTTCCAAGCCCTGCTGCATCCTGTTCTCCTTACTCACACCAGCGGTGTTTGAGTCGTGTGCGCTACTGGATGGGATTTTAAAGGGTGAAGGAGTTGGAGGTGTTTTAAGAGAATGAGAAGGATGATTTCCTTGTCCCAGCAGTCAGTGATGCTGTGTTTAGGAGTGCATTTTGGGACCTCTTTAAAAGCCTTGTTTTCTTTCCCTCACACCAGCAAACGGCATTCTACGGAACGGTCAAGACCGGCTACACCATCGGACACACCTTATCCCTCATCGCCCTCACGGCTGCCATGATCATTCTGTGTCTCTTCAGGTAAGACGACGAGCAGAAAAAAGGCACAGGGAAGGGGATGACTCAAAGGCAGGTAATTTAGAGGCTGTACAGGCTATGAGTGTTGCAGGAAGATGCCCAAGATTTCCATCAATCTGCACTGGATAGGGGAGGAAAGTTCCTCCGTCTTTCAGTGTCACTGGATTTTGGTGTGTATTTTGTGGCCTTTGTGTGAGAGTTGTAACCCAAATCCAATTATTTAGGTGGATTCATCTCACCAAAGGCAGATTGTTGCATGATGGATCTCTGTTAGAGAGTTACAGTCCACAAAATCCCAGTCAGAATTCTGTATGGATACCATGGAATTTCTACCTAAAGCAGGTATTCAAAATGGTATCCAAAATTGTATCCAAAAATGTCCAGGTTCTCAAAATCACAGAATGGTTTGGGTTGGAAGGGACCTTAATTAAGGACTTTAATGATTATCTCGTTCCATCCCCAGCTATTAGCAGGGACACTTTCTCCCAGGCTGCTCCAAGCCCTGTGCAACCCGGCCTTGAACACTTCCAGGGATGGGACACCCACAGGTTCTCTGGACAACCTGTTTCCTCCCAAAATTTTTTTCACAAACATTTCCTGCTGCCACTCTATGGCAAGACAGAGACACCCAGAGCCGTTTCAGAACTTGTTGGTGTCCCTGAGATGAGCGCGAGGGTGGCAGAAATGATGTAGGGCCTTCAGGAGACCCAGGCCCTCATGGATGGATGGGCAGATATTCTGCAGCTCATCAAGTGCCATTAGAATCCCAGATTGCAGCAAATGGATCAATTCTTGCTCTCTATTGTTTGTAATAGGTACAGGCATCTAAATTCGGGTGCCTCCAATGAAGAAGCCTGAATATAGGTAATCTGTTATAAAGTTGTTTATTCAGAGGGAGAACAGCACCTCTGTGGGATGGGAGAACTTTTTGGATGTGTTTCCATCTCCTCAAATAGGACAGAGTACATTTCCTAGGATAACTCTCACACCAAGGCTGGCCCCACCCTTGAGGAACTTTCCACTTCACTGTCCACTCCTCTTACAAGGAGGAGTCAATCAGACACAAATGCAAATTATCCCCACAAGGTACAAGGTGCCAGCCAGGCTGGTGAAATTGCTGTGGATCCTACTCTTCCTTCCTGGGAAACAGCTTCTCTTGACTTGCCTTTGCCTGCAAGCACAGAGGACTCGGCTCAGCCCCCTTATCCTGCCATCATGGCAAGGAGATCAAGAGCTCAACCTCTGCCAATGCCGGGTGGCTCACTAAGAGGTGGTAATTTGATCATGTTGCTGAGTGAGGTCTGGTGTGGTTCTGGTGTCTGTAGTGCCCATTTCCAGACTATTAGGCCTTTCACTTCAGCTGATGTAAAGTCTCACTTGAAAAAAAGCTCCTACTTGATCAGAATTCATCTTCAAAATATGAGCGGGCAAGGGAGAGAAAAACTCTGGTGTAGTTCTCAGTATCATTAACAACCGGTCATTTTTAAGTGAAAATAGAGTTCATATTGCTCCAGAAACCCTGTAATATGTGTTAATTCTGGCTACAGATGCTAAGAATTTATTTGCCTTCTTGAAGAGATGTTTCACTTTGAAAAGAATTATTGCAGCAGAAACATTCTGTAGAAAACAGTCCTTTATCATGAGCACAGTCTGCTCAGTCAAAACCATTTCTTTTCCAGTGGAGAGCAGTGGGATGGACCTGTTTTCTGTCATTCTGTATTTTGTCCTGTTTTTCTGAGATTTGAAAAAGCAGCAGCACTGCTGCAGATAGGTGCATTGCCACGTCCTGTGGATTTAAAGAGGCTTAAGTGGATTTGCGGTGATGTTCATCAGACCAGAGCTTGTCTCAGGAGTTCCAATGTTTGACTGTGACTCTGTGTCGTGGTAGAACACTTAAGAATAAAAATAATGCTTTTTAGAAGATTTGCTATTCAGAAATGTTTCATTTTTTCCAACAGAAAACTACACTGTACTCGAAATTATATTCACATGCATCTCTTCATGTCCTTCATCATGAGAGCCATCGCAGTCTTCGTAAAGGATGTCATCCTGTTTGAAAGTGGGGAGTCTGAGCACTGCTTTGTGAGCTCAGTAAGTAACCTTGCACTTCGAAATTTCCACCTCCTTTTGTTGCCCCTCTCAAACAATGCACCAAAAATTACCTTGCAAATGTGTGTGAGGTGGTATTTGGGGAAGAGTTCAAATCGTTTTCTTGTTTGAAAGGAAAAAAAGATCCATGATTGCTGCCATTGAACTTATATGGAGAAAGAATAATTTGATTATCAGAGTCCAAAATGTATATATTTATATTTTATATCTGGTCCCATCTGAAGTTGGACTTGATGGTCTTAGAGGTCTTCTCAAACCTTAACAATTTTATCAGGTCAAACTCACAAGTCTACAGGATTTTGAGGCTCCTCCCAGTCCTGTGTTCATCTCCCACCCCCATGATAATTTCTTGGATATCCTGGTCAAAGGAGACTTGTGTTTAGGGATTCACTAAAACCTTTTCCTTCAGTGAGGATGGGAGTCAGATCCAAATTCACACAACTAAATTTAGGTATCTATGGGGTAAGTAACTACACAAGAGCTACGTGTATAAAATGCATCCATAGTCAGTGGGGCTCTAATGAATCTGTTAATTGGTCTGGAGGGCTGCTCAGTCCTTTGGGAGAAGGCACCTTCATGTGGGTGACTCTCTGGGCTCCACTGACCAGATCCCTGCAGGACTTCAGGCAGGAAATCCATGTGCAGACATCATCATCCATTCTTCATCTGAACCAGTATCCCACACTCGCTGTCTGCAACTGTGAGATTTCCCTACTGGGATGATAAATAAGGGGAATAAAGGAGTTGGGTTATTTTTTCCCTTTCAAACCCAGTGTTATCAGCTCAAGCAAACATTAAGGAGGGAGAAGGGCTGTTTATCTAAAGGCCACATTGACGTAAGAGGACACCAGTCATGAATAAATTCAGGCAGGAAATTGAAATCACCAAAATGACGAGACGTGATCAGAAGTCATCCAGGGGAAAAAAAAAAAGAAAAACAGGAACCCGCCATAGTAAATTCAGGACATTAGATGAGCTGCTTGCTGATAACAGCAGGGGACTGGGCACAGCACTCCTCTGGAGCTGCATTTTATGTCATACAGCACCAGAAAAGATTCTCTTTTCTTTTCCATCCACTCAATTTCTTCATTGCTTGTTGGCTTTTCTGTATCCTCACCCTGAGGCCTGTCCCTGCTGTTAAAATGACCTTTCTGAGCATCTCTCAGTTGATACCCAGAGCAGCCTCCTCTCAGCTTTTCCCAAGAACTGTGTGCAGCGTGATCCGTTCCCTTTGGAATGTCCCTGTGTGCTTCTTCCTGTCTGTGATTCACTAGGATCTGTACTCTTGGAATGGGATTTTCTTGTGAAGTTCCATGAGTGGATAGAAAGACATGGAAACTGGAATAAATTACCACAGATAATGGTCAATGCCAATTGGCAGGGGAGCCAAGACAGGACAGGCCGTGGAGCTGGAACCAACCTCTCATCCCTGTGGGAGTTTGCACTGGATTTTGCTGGATCAGGACTGAGGCACAGATGTAGAGAGATGAGTGAGAAGTGTTTGCTTCTCATCCATCCACAAACACTTCTGGGTGTAAATGCAGGAGTTTTCCTGCAGAATCCACAGCTCCCGGAAGCCGTCGCACCTTCAGGTAGCCCCATGGCTGCAACATTTTTGTGTTTCTCCCCATCAGAAGATTTTTGAGTTAATTGCCAGCTCAAGGTGAATGGCTCTGATGACACATAATGGTTATAAAATTATGTGGGACAAATCTGTCTCCACCACATCGGACTGAGCATACCCCGTGCAAAAATCTGCACCAGTCTTGAACCAGCATTTTGAACAACCTTTTAATCACAGTCTAAAAATACTGACACCAAATGCCTCTCCTAGCATTCATCTGTTAGGAGAAATTGTTATAAAATCCGTTGTGTTCCTGTGGGGTTGGGTCAGGTTGGCTTGAGTTAAATTTGTGCTTTGAACTTGCAGGATAAAGTTTGATTTGGGAGACCTGGTACTAATTCATATACTCAGGATTTTATACACAATTCACTGAAGGTTTTGTGTGTAATGGCTGGATGTGGCCTTGAGCTCGTTCAGGCTGAGGAGAGATTTGAACAAACAATTTGCTGAACGCTCTCACTGCTCTGCTGGTTTAGAACAGGGCAAACCCAAAGCAATAAAATGTTTCATTAGAAGAGAAAGTACCGCACTCGGTTCCTTTAGGGAATGAAAGGATAAAGACACCCCCTTTCCAGAACAGATTTAAGGTTATAAAATCCAAATGAATACAAACCTCTCCCAGCATTTCTGCTGAAGGCACCAAACTCCTCAATTTGTTATTACCTGTTGCAGTAAGAAGACTTAAAATTATCTTTTATGCTCTAGTCACACAAATCCATTAAGCTCTCCACCAACGTGTCAATGCTTCAATCAAATAGTAACTCCAATACATAAAGATGTATATGTAATTAAAAAAAAAAAACGAAAACAACTTTTTAATAAGCTTTACTGCATTTTTACTTCATTTTACCTAATCTGGGAAACTTCAGGCATGGTGTTAACTCTGTGCCATTTTAAACTCGAATAATTTTGGATTGCAATGGAGTTCAACATGAACAAACACCCAGAAAAAATTAATTTCTTGGGCATTTCTACAGCCCACAGTGCCTGAGAATGTGGCTGTAAGCATTTCAGGGCAAGTGCAGGCAAAATATGTGTGATGAGCATCACGGAGTCATCGTGTGAGCCAGCTCTGGGTGATGTTTGCAGAGTGACGTGTGGCATCCGTAGCCTCCCTGAGGTCCTTGGTGCTACTTTAAGGACTTTTCCTGGGGGAAAGAAAAGTCTTCTTGCTTGGGTGAAAAGATCAGCCTGTTTTCATTGGGTAAAAAACCTGAGCTGATAAACAGGGCTTGTTTTCATGACTAAATGCAGCAGGTTTAAATGATGTTTAAACCCAGAATCTGCACAAGACCCCTTGTCCCACACCAAGGAAACTCGGTGGCTTTGCAAATGTCCCTCACTCCTTCTCCTCTTCCCAGGTGTCCAAATCTATTAGATTTGTTTCTAGGCACCGTGTGGGTCATTTGGTTAACGGAGAATCCTTAGACCGATCTCTTCCAAAAGTGGATTTTTTTGTTTGTGGGATTTTTCAGTAAGAAACAAAACACCGTGTGAATTTTCTTGGGCAGTAGCATTTTCTTGAATTTTGATTTCTTGAATTTTCTTGGGGGGTAGCATTTTCTTGAATTTTGATTTCTTGAATTTTCTTGGGGGGTAGCATTTTCTTGAATTTTGAATTCTTGAATTTTCTGGAGGGGGGATAGAAACAACAGAGGGGTGCGATGGCCACACACAGACACAGCCTATTGCTCAAGGTACCATGAGCAGACCAAACCCACTCCCTCCCTCTCTCTCATAAAGTATTTATGTGGCTTTTTTATTGCAATTATGTGTAACTGAATCATACCATTGGCTTAAATGGATTAAAAGCAGGCACCTGCTCCAGTGTGTTTGTCAGTCGGGGCTTTGAGCCCTTGGATGTCGAGATGATCAGGCTCAGAGGGCTCTGTGGCACCACGCACTCAGACTTCTTCAGTAACTGTTGGGTTTGACTCACTCAGGTTGTGTTCTGTCTCACTAATTGGTCATTTCTGACGGAAAACTCTCTGCACGTGGCTTTGTTACATCCGAAAATTGCTCATAATGTGTGAAAAATTGCACCATTTGCCAGCCTGGATTTGTCTTCATTTTTTCTGTTTGGTTTGTTTTTTTGGTTTTTTTTTCACTGCCAGACTCAAGAGAACAACTTAGAATTTTTAGTTTTTCACACTGATTTCCTTAGGTTTAGTGCCCTTCTATCTTGGCATTCCCACGCTTTATCTTCCCCTTTCCCTCTCTCCCTGGGGAACACCCTGGAAAAAACAACAGCCAAAACAACAAATGTGGGAGAAGGATTGAACTGAACACTTCAATTGTCGTTTCATTTAATTTTTTTGTGGGTTTATGGATAGGTTTTGATATAGTTTCATTGCTGTCACATCTGGATGGCACAATAATGATGAACCACTTACACTTCCAGCCTCGCTGAAGACAAAGCCAACAGTTTGCTGTAAACAAAGATCAGGTTCTACAGATTAAATTCAGGCTGACTTTTTTTCTGAGCTCTGCAAATTTGCCCTTGCTGGAGATTCAGCCAAGGGAGATCACATCATTAATTTTTTTCCTCTTGTATTATTCCAGTAAGACAAAAAATTCCAACAGAAAAGCTATTCTTTGCAAAGGAGAGTGGGAGTTCAGCAATTGAGAACTTACACACATATCTCATATTTTCAGAGTGAAAAATTGGGGTTTTTTCATGTTAATTCCCTCAGGACAAACTGATAACAGCTACAGGCCCCTAAATGAACTTTATTTATGGAAGGTGAAGACAGATACATTTTCATTTCCAGCACTGAGGCTGCTCAGATCCGTGTGGGAGCACCACGATACGCAGGCTGATGGAGAAGTGGAAGAGGAGAAGACTTTCTATGCACTTGTGTTAAAGGAAAACAAATATTAGAGAGTCAGTTTTTCCCTTGGGTTATATCCCCTGGGAAAGGCAGCTCTTCCCACCTAAACAGAGAAGGGGTGAGCCTTTCTTAGCATCACAGATCAGCATCTGCTCACCTGGCATGACTGGCTTGAGTTGGACTTGCTGTCACAACACAAACCTAATGCCTTGGTCAGCATTTTTGCCATCAGGTTGAAGAGATTTGCATCTTCCAGACAACTTCTGTGGCCTATTATCCCTATATCTGTTGCTATCTCCATATCTGATATCTGCTGATCACTGCTACAATCTAAGGTCTGCAGAAAAACAGAGGGGAAGGAAAATAAAAAACAAGGAAACAAACAGAAAAAAAAAACCCAACAAAAAAACCCCAAACAAAACAAACAAAAATCCCACCAGAAAAAAAAACCAAACAAAAATTCCACCAAAAAAAAACCAAACAAAAATCCACAAAAAACCCAACCAACCAACCAAAAAAACACAAAACAAGCAAAAAACCGACCAAAAAAACACCACAAAAAAAACCAACCAAACAAACAAAAAAACCCACAAAAAAACCAACCAAACAAAAAAAAACCACAAAAAAAACAACCAAACAAAAAAATGCAAAACAAAACAAAACCTCATGAGAAAATCGCGCTAGAGCAAGCTCCTGTAAATCATGCAAAACAACAGAAAGAAAGCAAGGGGAAGGAATGGAGGCATCCTGGAAATATCCCAGGAGTGAAGGCAGAAAGTCAGACTCTGGCAGAGCTCTGCAGGAGGAGTTTTCTTTACTCAGGTGTGACAGCACAGAGCTCTCTTTCTCATGAGAAAATCTTTCTGTTTATGGTAAACACAAGATAAGGTGTTCAGAGCTCCTTTGGAACAGGCGGTGAATGCCTGTGGCCAATCAGCCCCAGGGGCAGGGGGGCTGTGGCCAATCCCAGTAAGCATTCATTTTGTATATAAAAGCTGCATTTAAATAAATAATTCCCTTTTCTTGGCAATCTCATCTCGTGTGCCTCTTGTTTTGACATCGGCTCAACAGTGACACTCAGGTGACTCTGTAATCCTGGACACAGCAGTGCCACCGTCATGGGCTGGCACCTTAACACACAGCAGCTCCCAAAAAAGAGGGACAATGGGAAAAGTGTGAGGAAGGGCTTTATTAAAACCCCATCTCTTTTTAGTTACTGCCTTGTGGTTGATTTGGCTTATCACTAAAGTTGTGCTCAGAAGTGCCATTATCCTGTGATTGACGAGCACAAAATAGGGTCAGTTAACCTATTTACCAAGATAATTCTATTTTTACGTCTAAACTCAACTCTGAGTTGTCTGACATCCAGGTTAGACCAAGCCAGAGCTAATCAGCATCTCAGAAATACTCACAAGACGGCTGCCAAAAATCAAAGAATTCCTACGAGACAAAATAGAAAGTCTGAGTCCTTCAAAACTGACGGTTACATAACCCCTGTTAAAACCAACGAAGGGAAATTCTTAAATAGCCTTGAGGATCACAGCCATGGGGCTTAAAGGTGCTTCTCATGGGGAAAGCAGAGGTAAGAGTTCCTTCCTGAACCCAACAGGACAGTGTTGGATTTGAGGAAGCCTGTGTGGGAGGTGGGCAAGGCATGAAGTGCGGCCATGTGCACCATGTTTTTTGTTGGTGTAAACTGGTGCAGCTCCATTTATTTAATACAAAATTTACTGGTGCAGCTCCGTTTATTTAATACAAAATTTACTGGTGCAGCTCTGTTTATTTCCTACAAAATTTACTGGTGCAGCTCCATTTATTTTAATCAGTGCAGGATCAGCCCCTGCCATGCTTTGCACATGAAATTGAGCCTGTCTCATGTAACTTCGTTGTAAATTCTCACCTTATGCCTGGAAGTTTTCCAGGCCAAGTTGGGCGGGTCTTGGAGCAGCCTGGGATAGTGGAAGGCGTCACTGCCCATGGCAGGGGGTGGCAGTGGTTGTCTTTAAGGTTCCTTCCAACACAAACCATTCTGGGATTCCATTTCTGTAAATGCCTTGCCATTTTCAGCTGGCTTTCAGCTGGCACTGAGGAAGTGAAAGCACAGAGAAAAGCTGAATTTATCTCTTGGGACTCTGGATTTCATACGGATTGAGCTGATTCTGCAGAAATAATTCTCTAACCAGAGAAACAATGCTGCATCCAGGTTCAATGGCGGCCCAATCGTGTTGCAGGTGGAAGAGGAACAGGAAAGAAATCAAGATTGATCCAATAGGTTGTTCCTGATGGGAGCAGGAAAGCCTTACCTGGCTGAGGCAGGGTGTGTGTGCCTGGGTCAGGCTGTACAGCCCAGCTCATCCATCTGGGAATGGCATTTCTGTGTTAGGAAGTGGTAACAAAGCCACGAGCCCAGACACAAATCCAGGTTATAATGGCTTCATGAATTTCCCAGTGACAGCTGACATGGAGCAAGTATTCCAGGGCATGCTCTTAGGGCACATGAAAATGGAATGGATTGTGACCTGGAGGAAAGCAGGTTAGGATAAATTGAATTAATTTGCCAGAGCCAAGGCTTTAGAGTGCACTTGCATAATGTTTCTGAGGCACCACGGGTGCAGAGCAGGAAGTTAAGAGAGAAAATGTGGGTTTGGAGCCTCTTCTCCCTGTGCCCGAGACAGACAGCGACCAGGAATCCGTTTAAATTGATCTGTCTGTACTTTTAAAAATATATTTTTATTAGACTTGAAGCCTCTGAAGGGTCCATTATCAGGACGTGATATTATTATTCCCATGAAGGTTTTATTTGTCATAATTCCTTACAGATGATAAAATGTCTTTCAAACTGAAGTCAATGTGATTCCATCATGAGCCACTTTGCCTCTGTCGAGATGGCATTTTAAGAATTTCTTGGATCACATTTCTTCATTCATAGATATTGTTCTTAACATCCTAAATTTCTGTGCATCTTCCAGGGAAACCTGCAGAGCCACCCACTAGTGCAGCAATTTATTGTTTGAAATTCCCTGCTTGTCACACTCTATGGGAGGGAGGGAGGGAGGGAAGGAGGGAAGGAGTCAAAGGCACCCAGTTGATTTAGGAGGAGTTTTCTCATTTGAGTATTTGAATACAATTCACTTTCATGATAGAACATAAACTTTGTGGGGCTTTTTTTATTGCCCACTTCTTTGAATCTGGTCTACAACTGCAATTAAACTGAGGGAAGAAATGAAACTGATGCTTTTTTGCCGGGCAGTCTGGCTTGTTTGTTTTTAATTTGCTTTTTTTGCTATTGTTACACAAAAGGTTGGGTGTGCTAAACCTAAGCATAAGTTAGTTTCTTTTTCTTTTTCTTTTTCTTTCTCTTTCTCTTCTTTCTTTCTTTCTCTTTCTTTCTCTTTTTCTTTCTCTTTCTCTTCTTTCTTTCTTTCTCTTTCTTTCTCTTTTTCTTTCTCTTTCTCTTCTTTCTTTCTTTCTCTTTCTTTCTCTTTTTCTTTCTCTTTCTCTTCTTTCTTTCTTTCTCTTTCTTTCTCTTTTTCTTTCTCTTTCTCTTCTTTCTTTCTTTCTCTTTCTTTCTCTTTTTCTTTCTCTTTCTCTTCTTTCTTTCTTTCTCTTTCTTTCTCTTTTTCTTTCTCTTTCTCTTCTTTCTTTCTTTCTTTTCCTTTTTCTGAAATTATTTTTTCTTCTTCTTCTTTTCCTTCCTACTTACATTTTTCTTTTACTTTCTAGTCTTCTTCGTTTCCTATCTTTTTGTTTCCCTGGCTCAGCAAATTGATTTGACCCAAGAGCTCATTTCTGGAGGAACAGTCACCCACTAGGGAACTGTTCTATTTCTGCCCAGGGAACAGGGACAGGATGGGATGAAACAGCCTCGAGTTGCGCCAGGGGAGGTTTAGATTGGATATTAGGAAAAATCTCTTCACCAAAAGGGTGCTCAGGCATTGGCACAGGCTGCCCAGGGCAGTGGTGGAGTCCCCATCCCTGGAGGGATTTAAAAGAGGTGCAGATGTGGCACTTGGGGACAGGGTTTAGTGCTGGATTTACAGTTGGACTCAATGATAATAGAAGTCTTTTCCAAACCAAATGATTCTATGATTCTGGGAACTAAAAGTTAAGTTAAAAGCAGAGAGAAATCCCCCATCAAAACTAAAAGCACATTTGGAAACCGGGTCCATCCTGACATCTCCATGGCACATGCACAGAAATTAATGAGCCGTGTTTAGCCATGGACAGAGCAGCTGGATCATAAAATTATCGGGAATATGACACTTAGATGAATTCCAGTGCCATGGTGGTGAGATGGGGAATTAATCATAGTGTGTAATCTTACAAGCAGAGCAATTATTGGGTTATTGGATCATCATTACAGATTTCAGTATATTTGGTTAAGGTGGACGTCTGAACAGACGAACTGCAGTGGGAACAGCTCAAAATTGATGAATTCCTGAATATAATTATGATTTTAAGTGTTTAAAGTGGAACTATGGTTATGGAGATGTAGGGTTGGGCCAGCCCCTGAGCTGGAAGTCCTTAATTTCAGCATCTCCAAAGCAGGCAATGCCTGCCCAGTGCTACCCCATCTTCCAGGTCATGAGTGGGATCCAGGAAAAGCTTTTAAATAAGATTGAGGAAGCCGCTTTGACCAGGCTGGGGAGAAGATCAGCTCTTGCTGTGGGCAAATGCAGCATGAGTCACTCAGCAGCCCTTCCCACAGGCTGTGTCTTCTGGGCACCATAAACGAAAAGTGCTGCATAGATCAGGCACTGGGAAAATGAGTTTTCATTAGTCTTCTGTGGAACAGACCTGCAGAAATCTCGGTGTGAAGCCCTCCCTGCTGCAGTGCTGCTGGTAGCCCAGGTAACAGCACCAAAGTACCTGAAAGGGGATTTCGAGGTCTTCAGGTTTCCTCACTGACTGATTGAGGCAAATCTGAGCCACACTTTTGCTGGAGGCACTGTCCCACCTTCATAAGTAATGCCAGGAGCTGCATCACTGCCTAGGATTGCATGACATGTCTTAAAGATATCTTTAAGCTGACTTAAATGTGTCTGGGTGCCCTGCTCCAAACCTTCCACAGCACAGGAAGCTGCAGATTTTATGGGTACAAGGAGGGAACACGGGGTCTGCACAGAGCAGGTCACACTGGGGTAGGACCTCCAAAATGTCCCTTTCAACTCAAACTATTCCATGATTCTGTACAAGGGGAGGGACAGGCCGGGTCTTGTGATGGGGATTCTTGTGTTTGGGGCAGTGAGACTCCAGTATTCCCAGTCCAGCTGTGACGGGTGGGGTATCACTCACTCAAGTGCCCCCTTGTGCTTCTTTGGTCTAAATCCTTCCTGAACCCAAGTCCTAAACCTGTACCACACCATATCCCTGCTAAAGAAGTCAAGGGAGGCTTGTGTTGGCTTTTCTGTGGAGCTGATTGACTTTTTTGGTAGAGTTTTATTGCGTTCACAGGAGGCTGATCATGGATGTGTGTTGGGGGTGTGTGTTCCTTAAAAACTCAGACCAATTCCTGTCCAGCTAAGCTGCTCATATTGAGCTCGAGAAATTCATCAGCTGCTCCAGACTGCCAACCTTTAGGAGTTATGAACGAGCAGAGTTGTTGCCACTGAGGAGAATGATAAATGTATATTTAGTGCAGATTCAGCTCGCAGCTAATTACTGCCTCCAGCACCTGAACTGCATTTTTCTAGGTGGGTCACAACACTGATGTCATCACCAGCTGGCCCACCTAAAAACATGAAGAGAAAGATGTTTGTTTCAGGGCTAACATTACCTGAAAGTATAAACTGCTACTGGGCACAAGCAAAAAGCCTGGCAGGGTTGTTTCTCAGCTTTCTTGTTTCCATCCTGTGGCCCTTCTCTTTGCCTCTTTCTCTTGAAAGCCCTCGAGCAGGTCTATGGCAGGCCCCATCCTCAAGCAAACTTCTACAATAATCAAGATTAAGTTTTCTTATTGACTGATGAGGAATTTGAAGAGAAGGACAAATGTGTTGGGGTCAGAGAGTTTGTCAAGAGGGGTCAAGAGTCCAATGCCTCGTTGGCTGGAGGCAGAGTCTTCCCCACTGTTCAGCCACTGGAAGCAGCTGTGGAAAGGGAGGGAAAAGCAAATGTCCCATGTGTGGTGCAGCTCCAAAGAAGGGGAGAAGGGAGGAGCCACTTGGGTAGATGTGCCATCCAGCAAGTCAAGGGAAAAACCATCTCATGCCACATCTCATGTGGATGTGAGCAGGGCAGGATCCCTGAGGAAAGACAGGGAAATAAGCTGTAAATGAGCCTGTGGAAGAAGAGAGAGCAGAAAAAGCAGTGATGTCATTCAGCTTTTCCCCTTGAAAATGTCTGCCCTAAAAATGTCTTTCAGCAGCGACACATCGTGAGGTCTGCTCTTTAGGAGAAAATAAATCAATTCTAGGGGTGTAATGGCTCATCTCTGCTCAGTGTCTGTCATCTAAAGGGTCAGACAGCTTACATAAAGGAGGATTTTATTCCCCAGCATTGTAACAGCCACTCTGAGGCTGAATTTAATCCATCAGGAAGGTGGGCACCCATTACCAAGTGCTGTGTGGAGTAAGGCTTCCCAAAAGCCAGGAAGGGCTGTTTTCCAAACGTGCCACTGTCAAAGAGGATTCAGTGGAATCCTCGACAACCAAACTGCACCTCTCACAGAAATATCTGCTTTAAACTCACCCACTTGAGGCAACAGTAGCAAACCCAGGCAGTGGAAAAAAAGTCATTATTTAATTTTAAGGAAAGGACAGTGCATCCAACTCTGTTCCAGTGCAGAACATCCCCGTGCCACAGGGGATTCCTGGCTGCAAGATGTCACTGCCATGTGCTCCAAGTGGTGCACAAAAAGGTCTTTTCTCCAGGTAAAACCAAAAATTCCAGGGGTGGTAGGAACTGCTCAAATAGGCAAATATCCCTCAGCAAGGAGCAACGAATTGATCCGCTCCAGGTCCCTCAGAGAAGAAGTTGCCAAATCCCAGCTGCTGCCCTGGTGCTTGGAGCAATAAAACCATAGAGTAATTAAGGTTGGAGAGATGTTGGGGATCATCGGATCCAACTGCAAACCTGATCCACCTCAGCTTTGTCACAAGGGACTTTAAGAGAGGAGTTAGGGCCAGAGGCTGCCACAAAAGCGGTGTTTGCCAGTACTGGGAGAAGAGGGGATGGATTTGGATCTGCAATTCCTGCTGCCACACCATGACTTCAGCACAGCTTGACAGCTGTGCAATAGCTCTCAGATTCAGGCTGGAAATTCCTTCCTGAGAGTCTCTGCTGGGCAGAAATCACCTGCACTTTTTGTGAGCAGCCTTCTCTTGTAAAGCCTTGCAGTCCCTTGTGCTGAGCTCCAGCCTCGGCCATGAGTTCAGTGTAACCATCCAGAAGTGATCCCCTGATGAACAATCCCCAAAGGAAATCCTTGTTTTACAGGGAGGTGGTTGAAATGCAGCAAATCTGCCCCCTTAAACCTCGTGTCTCACCTGGGAGCTGCTGAACTGGGGCCACGCACGGAGAGAGTGAAACCATAAAGGAATTCAGCAGCCCCAGGAGGGCTGAGTGCCCTCACACAGGTCCCTGCTGGCTGCAGACACACCAAGCAGGCACTCAGGCTTTGGGGGAAAGGAAGGAGGGGTGGCAATGTCACACAGCCACAAAATCAGGGAGAAAACAAATGTGTGGTGATGCCAGCGGGATGAGGCTGCTGCATCCCCAGCTCAGCCCTGTGCCCCCTGCCCTGCCTGGCAGTCCCTGAAGTCACACACAGAATATTTTGAGTTGGAAGGGGGTTCACTGCCTGCTCTGCCTCCCCCTTCCTCCATCACCACCCCTCAGCACGTCTGTGGTTATGCTGTGCCTCACAGGAGGGAGCTGATGTGCACAGAAGTTGATTATCAGGAGCCCATCAGGGTCCCCAGTGTCACTCACTGATGGGTTTAGGGGAGGGCTGAGGGTGGGGACAGTCCCTCCCAAAACATGTGGCATTGAAAACCCACTTTGCACACTTCTCTTTTCAACCAGTGTTTCACAGCAACTGCCTTCAGCAGGAGGGGAATGGGGAGGGAAACGGGGTCTTGTCACTGGTGCAAATTATTGCTCTCAATTCAACCTTCTACACAAGCAGGACACCAGGGAAGGGCCTCTAGCCAGGGAGTGAAAACAAATGCCCCCAAAAATGCAGGGTATCACAGAGGCAGCCTCACTGAAGGCAACAGGGCAATTGCTGAGCCAACATCTCGAGGATGTGTAATGATGCAGTGGGTGCAAAGTGTCAGAAATTTCCATTTTTATTTATTTCTTTGCTGAGGGAACTGTTGCCATTACCTGTGCTGCAGAGAAATCTCCATGCAGTGAGTTACGGTGTTTAATTATTCATTTCCTGAAAAAAAACAATTCACCTTCCCTTTTCAAATCTCTCCCCTTCCAGTGCAATAAAAGCTGTGTCTGTTTTTGTGTGCTTACCCTGCTTCTCCTGCCTATCCTTTAGTTTAAAAATACATATCCCTGTCCTTCTTTTCCTAAAGAGGAGCAACTTTTTGCAGATTTGGCTTTTCAGCACAGAATTAATTCCATGAGGAATACAGGTGCTGCATAAAGCAATCCCAAAGATACACCCAGAGCAAGGTTTCCTGGTAATTTGGTGTCGTTCCTGGGGGAATGTGCTGCAGTTCACCACTGTCCATTTCTTCTTTTCCAGGTGGGCTGCAAGGCCATGATGGTTTTCTTCCAGTACTGTGTCATGGCCAACTTCTTCTGGCTGCTGGTGGAGGGGTTGTACCTTCACACCCTGCTGGTCATCTCCTTCTTCTCGGAGAGGAAATACTTCTGGTGGTACATCTTGATTGGCTGGGGTAGGCATCTCCTCAGGGGGGGATCCTGATTGGCATTTTCAGCAGGAATTCAGCACGGAGAGCTGGGGAATCAGGTGGGGCAGAGATGTAGAGTACAGCACCCAGCAGCCCTAAGTCACAAGAAGGATTTGGCGGCTGCTGGTGGATGAGAGGTTGGACACGAGGCCAAAATGCGCCCAAAAAACCAAGTGTGCCCTGGGCTGCATCGAAAGAAACGTGACCAGCAGGTTGAGAGAGGCGACTCTGTCCCTCCGCTCTCCTCATCTGAGACTCCACCTGCAGAGATGCATCCAGCTCTGGGCTCCCCAAAATCAAGAGGACGTGGAGCTGTTGGAGCAACTCCAGAGGAGGTCACAGAGCTGCTCCCAGGGCTGGAGCCCCTCTGCTCTGCAGCCAGGCTGGGAGAGCTGGGAGTGTTCAACTGGAGAAGGCTCCAGGGAGAGCTCAGAGCCCCTGCCAGGGCCTAAAGGGGCTCCAGGAGAGCTGGAGAGGGACTGGGGACAAGGGCTGGAGGGGCAGGACCCAGGGAATGGCTTTAAACCGACAGAGAGTAGATTCAGATTGGATATTGGGAAGGAATTCTTTGATTCTGACTGAGATCCTGAAGCTGATATCATGCACTGACCTTAAATTGTAAGGATGGATCCCAGCAAAGCAGAACTCCTGGACTGAACCAGGCACTGCAGCCCACCCTTCGGTCTGTTTTACTGAATTCAGGCCAGGCAGCTGAGATCCCATCACCTGTGTGCTGATGCTGGTAACCTTCTGCTCACTGCATTGATGATTTCTTCAGCCTTAATGCAAATCTGGTCTCAAACACATCAAATAAAATAGAAATAAAATCACATAATAAGATAAAATAAAATAAAAATTAAAATACAATAAAATACAACAAAATAAAATAAAATAAAATAAAATAAAATAAAATAAAATAAAATAAAATAAAATAAAATAAAGTAAAATAAATAGAGCAGAACAAGATAAAATAAGAAAAATGGCAAAGACAAGAGAATTAAGTTCTTCACAAAGTAACTCACAACCAAATTGCTAATTATGCAAATTAATCCTACCAGATCAACTTCTTTTATTTCTCCAAAAGGGAAACAGAGATCTTTTCTCCCCTTTATGCCATTTAGTTGAAGACTTATATGTAAGCAAGCAAATAACTTTCTACTGCCTGCTCTCGATAGCTGAAACTGAGAAATAATTAGAGCGGGGAAGAATCTTGAGAAGAAAAGATAAAATAAAACGGAGCCATGTCCGGGGATGCGCCTGAACTCGGGATTTGATCAATTATCTGTGGAGTAACTTCCACTGAAAGTGACAGGAGCTACGCTCCGGTTCACACCGCAAAGGAGAGATGATTCTCCGTGCTCTGGGCAGAGGGAGGGGTGATGGGAGCAGGTCTTGTTTCACTTAATCAGGTCAGACCTTCATTAAACTCATCTTGTGCTCTGGATGTCCTTTATTGAAGCTGAAAATGCACGAAGGTAATGATTTAAATCAAAGGGAATTTCTTGCACTCCTAACGTGTCCTGGTGTTGCTTGGGTGCAGAAGGGCAATTCCAGAACAAGGCAGGTGCTTGAGGGAACTTCTGGCCTTTCAGTCATCCATCATTTGCCAGAGCATCGGGGATGGATCTGGAATGGATTATGCATGAATTATTCATTTGGATGCACTAATTGCAGTTCTTACTGACTTCAGTAGGATTGCACCTGGAAATTGCTGGTGATAAAGTGTGCACAGTGTGTGAGTGACACAAAGAGACGTGTCCTTCCTGAGATTCCCAACCTCAGTCCAGTCAGAGACAAGAGACAGAGGAAAGAGCCAGCACAAGGATGGGACAAGACCACCCAAGCCTGGCAGATCACGGAGTGAGGAGCAGAGGCAGCTTCACCTGGCCAGCTACAGACAGCTCTGTGAGACCCTGGCACTCCAGGCTCCCTTACAGGGCAAAAGAGTCCAAGGATATTTCATATTTATTGTCCTAAATCAAACATTTGATGTAGCTGGATGAGCTGTGTGTGAGAAATACATAATTTTGCCCCTTGATGCTAAAGAGAGCCTGTGGTGACCTCCTCCCACACAGGTGTCCACACTGTAGGAGTCTCAGATGATCCCTGTTCCTGGCATTTCACCACTGGAAGTTTTCTACAGGCACTGCAGCAGGAATATCAAGGTGCTGGGAGCAGTTACAGGGAGCTGCTCTTGCACGGCAACAGGGAGGGAAAGGCAGTGTTGCTTGCTTGGCACGTGGGGGTTGAAAACGCGAAGCATTTTCCCACTCCTGAGGGAAGGCATCCCCTCAGTCACCCAGGAGTCACAGACAGCAAGGGAGAACAGCCCTGAGAAATTAGGCAGATTTTAAATAATCTGGTAATGAAATCAGATAACCATTGGATCATGATTTCTGACAGCAACACCATCTCTTCTCTCCTCAGGTGCCCCCTCCGTGTTCATCACTGCCTGGACTATTGTCAGGATTTACTTTTTCGATGTCGGGTAAGCTTGTGCACTCAATTATCTTTCCTTTATAATTCTGCTTTCCTTTATGGCCAAGGAAAGGTCTGCAGCCTTAGTAACCCACAACCCAGCAGCAGTGGGACCTCTCCCCTGCCGCCAGGAACCAGGAAACCCTCCAAGGTCTCCTCGAAATGTCATTTCAGGCCAGTCACTCGCCCCCTTTGCTTCCCAGTACTTCTTTGCAGGAAATTTGTGAGCAGATCTTGATGGTTGCATTTGGCCCCAAGCTCAGAACAGAGAGCTTTGCCTCCCTCAGAATTGACACTAAATGTGCTCATGTAGCAGGGAATTAATAAACTCACCCAATTCCTTCCCACAGAAAAAGGCTAAAAATTCTTTATTTTTTCCTCAAGCAGATTTTAGGATCTATTCTTCTTCCCTTTTAACCTAGCAGCAGCCTTTGGTATTTTGTATAAGAAGTAGATAGAATGCAGCTCAGAAAATGAGGCAGATACCAGAGTTATCCAAGGATATGTGCAAGTAAAGAGGATTTGATCCTGAAATCCTCATTCTTGCTTTTATTCAAGCAGTCAAACTGCAGTAATTGGAAAGGGTTTTATAGGAAAACACCCCAGAGAGACGCAGAATCAAGTCCTTATTCTGTCCTCAGTGTTCATTCCCTCACTCCTTGCATTTGCATCCTGGAGTTAATTCCATTTTCTCCCGTTCATTCTTCCCCTCCAAATGTGTCCTGATTTGCCCTTTTTTTGGTACGAGAAGCAGCTCGGATTTCTCGTTGCATGTTTGATTTACAGTCACGCCAGCACATTTCCCGAGGGCTACTCACTTCCTTTATGGTTTCACTCTATCTGCATACAACTGACCTTATTTACTCTGTTAATAAATAGCCTCTACAGCGAGATAGAAACAGGAGGATTTAACCATTCTGGATACCAATTCTTCCTGCTATATATTCCCACTCAGCTCCAACAATTCTTAATAAAAATACAGATTTATTTGCATTTTCTGGAGGCTTTAAAGCCCTACATTTTAGTGCTGAGTAAAACAGAGCATGAATTTACAGAATATATTCATACCTAACTTGTTTTTTTTTTTTTCCATTACCTGCAGAGAAAAATTACAGGAAATTAATCCAGATTCAATAAACCCCAATTATGTAAAATTGGTTAAACAACACTAAACCTTTATTTAAACATTTTAACTTCAAGTGAAAGTGACCTTCATTCAGACTGTCTCAATTTATTTCAAAAATGAAGTGCACTAGACGTAATTAGGGCCACTTTAATTCTAAATGAAAGGGCAGCATGCACCTCACTAGAAGCATCTGTGTGTGAGCAATTTGCTCCATTTCCCTTTAGAGTTGGTGCAGATTCAGTCATTGTAGTCCGTGGAGTGCAATTTTTATCATCCTAAAGTTCATGCTTAAAATAGGTCTGGGGAACTGTGCCCTGAAAGTGCCTTTCTTCATCTGCACTGCCAACATTTGGAATTAGAGGAGCTGAATCCGGGTGGAATTGTCTACAGTAGGCCCCACTAATCTATTCCTACCATGAAAGCAGCCCAATTTCCATGAATGCTTTCCTAGAAACGCACCTTCTATCACCTGACTGTGCAGATAAATGTGTCCCAAGCAGTATCAGTCATTTCCACATCATTCCTTTCCTCTCATTTCCTCGTTGGCTTTAAACTGCAGTCCCAGGGAATGGTGGTGTGTGAGGACAGTTCTGGCTTCAGGATGAAATAAATCCCACCCTGGACCCTGTGGAGTTTTCTAGCTCAATCCATAGCTCAGGTGCAGCTGACTGGATTTAGTGGGACCAAATCCACCACTGGCTGTTATCTTTCTCAGAAGGACATGATGGTTTGTGGTTTTTTTCTTCCTGATGGTGCCAATTTTTTCTGATGGTGCCAATTCCTCTGTGCTTATCAAACCCCCCTTCCAGGACAGTGGAGAGCACTGGAGCTCTCATGAGTCTTTTCATAGATTTTGATTGATTTTCATGGTTTTGATAGAATTTCCCTGTAGCAGAGCTCAGTGAAGGAGAAATTAAGAAAATCACCATCCTCCCCCATATTCACCCTGCCTAACATCCTCCAGCCCATTCCATGGCCAAGGGGAAAATCTTGGCATTAAGTCTGGGATATCTGGTGCCTACCAGTGCTCACAGCCACTGCAAAGCAAGTTTTGGCCATTCCAAGTCCATGCACACGAGGTTCAGTCCTCTTCACACGACCCAAGCTAACAAAACAGCTTTTAGAGAAAGCTGAGAAGGTTACAGACCTGCTTGCTTGCTGTGCTTGATGTTTTAAGTCTGGCTTTGTTTCTTTTTAGGTGCTGGGAGGAAATAGTGGAATCCCCATTCTGGTGGATCATTAAAACTCCTATTTTGGTGTCTATTTTGGTAAAGTATCAGCACATTCTGCTGGCTGCAAAGCCATCTTTAGTCCTACGTGGGGAGGGGCAATGGGGTGTTGAGAAGTGTCCTGTAAATGTCCCTGGAAAATGCACTGACAGGTAAAATCCCACTGGACATTGAACATTTGCCTTAGGATGAGGGAATTCATCCTCCAGATAAACACCTTCTCCTTTAGTATTGGCCATGGGAGGAGTTTGAGTGACCAGGTCACCAAGGCGGAGCCCATGTGATGGAGCTTTGTCCACCTCCATCTCCTTGGTGGAGTGTCCATGGGAGCGTGAAGCCAGAGGAGGTTGAGGAATGTGGTTGGACATCCAGCAAAGACTCGTTTTGCCTAAGGAATCAGTGGATGCCTGAATTCCATCAGATGACCTGTGCTAGGAGTGGTTTTGTTTCTCTGAGCTGACCAGGATGACTTGTCCAGTTGTAGCTGTCAACACTACAAAGTAGCATGAGATGAGTCCTACCATCAATTTCCACTTAGATAAAAAGGGAGTGGATGAATTCCCTTAGGAATTTGCCTCTTGCATCCAGTACAGGGTTGCATTCCAGCTGTGTATTTTTAGTGTGAATTCTAGAGGAGCTTGGCTGATTTCCAGAAAAATCAACTGAAGTGTTTAATTCTCTGGATATGATCAATCCTGACCACAGAAACCAGGCCGCTTCTGAGGAACTCTGGGTCCTTCCATCCTTGTTGAACATTGCTTTGTTGGGCATGGATCCAAACCTTAAAATCAAATGAACTGGAGTTAAACTTAGCTTTGAGTTTTCTTAAATGAAGTCAAGGATGTGGGAAGGGAAGCAAAAAAAAATTTAAAAAGGCAACAGAAATCATATCAAATATATCTCTTTTAAACAGAAATCTTTTCTTAGACATTCTTCATATTTCACGTACATTATGACCTTTACAAGAAGACTTTTTTTTTTTTACTGTAGCATTTGTCATGCAGGGATTCCAAACTGAAAGTTTCAATAATGACATCTTGCTCTGTTTACCTCACTGAAAAGAAATACAGTGCTTAGATGACACATCTCCTAATATTGATGTCATCCTAGAAAGCTCTAGATAGTATTTTCCCTTTCCTTAGATAAGCTTTCAGTCAAAAAACACATTCTATTATTCTCCTTGGATCAATGAGTCTGTGTTTTCTTTTGGCCAATAAATCTTTTCCTCATTGCCAAACAGAATTTATCCAGCAGATCCTGATTTTCCTTCAGCAGATATCCTATAAATCTGTTCCAAAGCAAGGGCGTGATAGCCACTGGCTGACGAACAGCAGGATTCTCCAGGGGATAATGCAGCATTTCCTCCAAATCCATGGGAATGCAGTTGATAGCTCAGTGTAAGGAAGAGAGACATATACAAGATCTGTAAGATCTTTAAGCTACATGAGATATATCTTATATACAAGGTGTTAAGCACTGGGAACACATCAAGTACCTTTGATTATACTCTAGGTTGAAAAAATAATTTAGACAGCATCTCCAATATCCTGATTCCTGTATCTTCTACTATGGAATGCCAAGGTTATACTAAATCTATAAGGCACACTCCACTGCCCTGGGTCCATGTTTGTTCTTGACCACTCCAAGCCAACACAGTCAGAATTTAATTGCTGCATTCTTGCCTTCCTTGCTGCAGCTTGTGTGTTATCAATGCTCATTAACGTAATTGATCTAGATAATGCAGGTTTGAACTAATAAATTTCACTTACCACCAAATCAGGCACACAAACTGTTTTTATGAGGAAATAAATGCAAACAGAAACTATGATAAATGGCTCAGGATAGATGACAAGTGATTAAGCAATGCATCATAACCAAGAAATGCAATTAATATCCAATCACTCATAGGCTTGGAAAAAAGAGTGTCTGTTTGAGAGATGGGCTTCAGTCTGTTTTATTCACCTTTTATTGTGATAAGTGTAGGAATTGCTGGAAGAAATCTTACAATCTATTTTTGCAGAGAATCAGATTGGCTGGTTTAACACAATCCCTTCCAGCTGCTGAGCCTCTAAAGATCAGAATCATTTGCACATTCACTGACCATGAAAGGATAAAGAAAAGGGTTGTGTGCCAAGCTAAAACTGAACTAAGTCCCCAGAAATCTGTCATTGCTTTTCTGTTGTCTGTGTTGCATGAGTAACAGGATGACTCAATGGATAGGACCTTGAAAGAAGCAGATTTGCATTCAATTCATGCCATCAGGACGTTCCCATTCCTAGCGCCACACCTTTGCTATCCAATAAGGTTCACATTGCTTGAGTACGTTGGTGGCGCACTTTGACATTTTCTGGGTGAAAAGAACCACCTAAAATCTGGGTATCAGCCAGACTGCTCCAGTCCAACATCCCAGGAGGGAACGTTTCTCCCTGTGTTGGTGAGGTCCATCCCTTGCCCCACGCGCTCTCCAGACAGGACATGGCCAGTAGGATTGAGTAGAGGCCCGCGGGAGTGGATTCTGCTTCGTGTTTTGGTTTGGTTTCCCTGGCTCACCACGCTCAGCAGCCGGTCCCCTGTGCTGGGATGTCCTCCAGCTCTGACTGCGCCGGGTCCCGAGGCTCTGTCCCCGCCCCGCCGTCGGCGTTGGCGCGCAGCAGGACGTCGTGCGGAGCTGTGCTCGATGGGCTTGACATCATCATACTTGGGATGTATGACACGAAGTCCCAAGCAGGCTGATGTCAGGCCCAAGATGCCATCCTGTGTCGGTTTTCTATGTGCTCCCCCCGAGCGGGGCTCTCTGCTCACGGCTCGTTAAGCAGCAGCTCGTCCCATGGCAAAAACATTCCAGGGAAAGAATTCCCCTCTAGTGATGGGCTCTTTTCCCTGGAGAAAAAGATTGATGTTTTACCCCTTTCTTCCCACCCAACAGGTGAACTTCATCCTCTTCATCTGCATCATCCGTATCTTGGTCCAGAAGCTGCATTCCCCAGATGTTGGGCACAATGAAACCAGCCAATATTCGTAAGTTCCGGACTTTTCCAACCCTATCCTGTGGTTTTTGAGAAACCTGCTTGGCTGCTTGATAGTTCATTATTGCATCTCAGTTCATGGTTGCATCTGTCTGCACTGATCAGAATCAATTAATTTTAATTGCTTAAAGCAGATTAGACATCAGAAAATGGAGCATTTGCTAAAACAGCTGGGCAGGTTTTATGTCAGTTTGGGGCAGGTGAGAGGGATTTCTCCTGGGATTAAAGATGAAATGAGACTAACAATAATGATCATGAAGCAAAATATAATTTTCCTTTGAATATTTAATATTTATTGGATTCTGAAGGCAGAAGGACCCTGATGGAAAACAAAGGGTTGCTCTCCGCACTGTATGGGGTTTTTTTTCCTGACCCTCAGTTTCAAAGAAAGAGAGATCTAGAAAATTACCACATTCAGTAGGACCTAAGACAAATTTTCCTTATCCTAAAGCAGATCTCTAAACAAGATCGGATTAATTCAGTACAGTTCTCTTCCCTGTTGAGAAGGATCACTGTCTCAGAAGTTTTGCCTGACTTAATGCTTTTATTCCAGGGATATGAGGTTGACCTTGACGGGGCTTTATATAATGAACAACATGCAAGAGAGATCAACATCTCTCTCAGTAGCCAAGGCTGGTCTTAGCTGCATTATTTTAAGAGTGAAAGAAATGTCTCTCTGCAAGGATTTATTTTGGCTTCAATGCAAATAAAATAAAAGTCCAGACCAGATTATTTCTGACTCTTCCCACTGTTCTGGCTCCGCTTTTCAGCTATCCTGGATATTTATTAAATGTTTCCTAGAAAAGAATTAAATTTAAAAAGTCCAGTGTCTGCATGGTCACTGCTCATAAATCTTTGTCTTTGGAGGGAGCTGTGCTTGTGGGCACCCTGAAAAATCTGAGCTCAGTTCATCTTCCTGCAGGATGGAAAAAAATAACAATATGTTCCTTAAATCCTGCCCAGCCACGGCACTGAACCTTTCTCTCTGGTGATGGTGAATTATTCATTTCATCTGCCTCGAGAGATTCTCAGACTTATGAAGGGAAATGCCAGTTTTTGACCTCAATTTTCCCGGCAGCAGCCAAAGCCAATTACCTATTTTTCTGTCATCACAACACACCAACATTACCAGACCCCAAGCTTTCTATCTGTTTCCAATTGGGAATTTTATCTTTGCACCCCAGTTTGCAGCAGGTGTGTAGATTAAATCAGCATATTTAAATATGTTCTAGTACCAAGCAGTGTCCTGGCACTGCTGGCTCCTGCTCACCTCAGCAGAAGTGCTGCCAACGTGCACCTGAAGGGTTATGCCCAGATTATCTCGGAGGTCATGCTGGGCTTTGGGTTCAGGACACGTTTTCCAGTGAGGTGGGAGCTGCCAGGAAAGCTCTTTTTGCCTTGTAAATAAACACAGGGCAGCTGTTGGTACAACACAGAGTTCCCCTCACTGACCTGCCCAACAGGGGGTTCTGCTGAAGGACAAGTGATCCTCACACCTACAGCTCCTCACCTCCCTTCACCACCTGGGAAGACAGCTCAGTTCCATAACGGAATGAACCAGTTGCTCACTTCACAGAATCACAGAATCCCACAATGTTTTGGGTTGGGAGGGACCTTAAAGCTCATCCAGCTCCAGCCCCCTGCCATGGGCAGGGATACCTTCCTCTATCCCAGGCTGCTCAGAGCTCCTTCCAACATGACTTTAAAATTTTGGCTTTCCAAGCCATGTGAGGTGCTTTAGGACACTTCCAACACTTGCTTGGACCTGGCACAGAGGACACAAGACCTATGGGAGATTTGTCCCCTTGTACAGTGACATCCAGCCACCAGCCACATTCTCTGGGGCATCTGGAGATCTCTCTTGACTTTATTCACTGCAGTAGGTACAAGGCACCACACTTTCCTATGGAAACAAATATTAATTGTCTGAAACTGAAGGCTGGATCCCACCAAGGCGAGTTCTCAGTGTGGTCTTAAGATTTTTGCTTTTAGACAGCAATCTGTGGAGACTTCTGGGCTCCAGAGCCTGGGGTTTGCCTGCAGGACCCAACAGTTCTTAGCAAAAAACTGCTGCTGATGAAACGTTGAGGGAGCTGGGGGTGTTTAGCCTGGAGAAGAGGATCCTCAGGGTGACCCTATTGCTCTCCACAACTCCCTGAAAGGAGGTTGGAGCCAGGTGGGGGTCGGGCCCTGCTCCCAGGCAACGAGTGACAGGATGAGAGGACATGGTCTCAAGTTGTGCCTGGAGAGGTTCAGGTTGGACATCAGGAGGAGTTTCTTCACCAAAAGGGTTATGAAGGACATTGGAATGGGCTGTCCAGGGACGTTTGCGGTCCCCATCCCTGGAGGTGTCCAAGGAAGGCCTGGACGTGGCACTCAGTGCTCTGGGCTAGGGACAAGGTGGGACACAGCTTGGACTCCATGGTCTTGGAGGTCTTTCCCAACCCAAATGACTCTGTGATTCTGTGTAGGCTCCCCCTGCCAAATCTGAGACAAATCTGTTTTAAACTAACAGCATCCTGGATATCTCATTTGCATTTCTCCCTCCTTCTCATGTGTATTTTATGTTGTTTATTCTCTACAAACGCAGCCTGCTGACATGCTGACAGTATTGCTCAGTTCCAAAAGGGTTGAGTTTAGCTGCAGGCTGGAAGTGCAGGTGTGCTGCTGACTCCCTCATTAATGCTGCAGGCAGGGAACTGGGCTTTCATGTACTGGAAGCTCTAAAAACAAGTCTCCCAAAACAGTTTTCTGGAAATGACAGGGGCACGTGCAAGAATGGGACAGCAATATTTCAGGCAAATACAATTTGTCTTCTGCTGCAGAAAACTGGAGCAAAATTAATTTCTCTCCATTCTGTTCATGTCCGTGGATCAATATTGTCATCAAAGCTCTCTGAGGAACTCTTCCATTATGACTTCAAGGAGCGTGACTGAAGTGTTGGTTCACTCTTGCCCCTTCCCAAGGACAGGAGCAGGTTCCATGCAGGTTAATGGACACGTGTTTTCCCAAAATTACCTGTCACCACATGTATCTGTCGGAGAGGGGGGGTCTAGGATGTGCTGGGAATGAGAGCAATGAGGTTTTTGAGAATCCATGCCTTCCAGCAGATTTAACCAGCCTTAGACAATCTCCCAAGCAGTTCTGCCTCCTGCACAGCCAGGCTTGAGTTTCTTGAGTAAAACTACCCTGTGACTGGGTGATGATTTTCCTGATTGCAGAGTTTAGGTGGAGGAGTCTTTTAAATATCACAGAGCCTTTGTCTTGATGCCAAAATAAAATATAAAACTCAATATCTGATGAACCTCAGTGTTGGGAGCCAGAGACTGGTGTGAGGGGTTGTACAAATTGGAGGAGGAGGCTCAAGGTTTGTCATTTATGTCCTTTTCATTGCCACGGTCCAGCCAGGAGGGAAAATATTATAATTAAGGCCCCAATGTGGTCTGCAATGATAAGATAAACATTTTCTGATCCACTGGAGGTTGCAAACAGCATCTCTGTGAACGTGGTACACAAAGGTAGCGTCACATCTCCTCCTCTAGGCTGGTGTTCCTCAGAGACTGGGGAGAGAGCAGAGATCTCTGCAAAGCCATTATTGACACTGAACTGCTTGGAAAAGGAGTGACTTTCTCATATGTCAGGAGCTGGGGGAGTTAGGGCTTGGTGATACCAACACGGGTCCCACTGGCCAGAGCTGCTGCTGGGAGTGAGGAACAGGGAACAGTGGTGGTCACCAGAGACAGTGACAGGGACAGCCCTGTGGCAGAGCAAGGCATCCAAGAGAAGTCAGATTTTGGACCCCTGTGAGCAGGGATGTGCCTGCTAGTGAGGGATGTGGGAAAGGCAAATTCCTGTGAAGTTCCTCAGCTTCCTGCAGCCTCTCATTTTGCCTGGGATGAGCCACAGCCTCCAATCACAGCTTTAATGTTGAGCTGCCTCTGGGCCAGACCCAGGCAGAGCTGGAAAGGAGCTCTGGGAGACACAGGGATGAGCATCCTCTGCACAAAGCTGCCACATCAGCCTCCACTGTGGGCTTGTGCAGGTGGCAAATAAATGAAGATGGTCTGAGAGGACTGAGCCTGATGAGGCTTTGGAGGTGAAGGGCTGGCAGGTGGCAAAATGAATATTTCCAACATCCCAGCCTGTGCTCCATTTCCTCCAGAAGCCTCTGAGATAGGGGGAGATGCCACAGAATGTGAGTGGCCAAGGGAGACAAAACCCCCACAAGCATCCTTGGACCCTTGATTTCATTTTCTTTCTGCCAGCTATTTTTTAATAATGATTATATTTAATACATTATCATCTCTTCCTAATTAGACCCCTGATTACCCAGCGTGATGCCATTAAGCACTAGTGCTGTTCATCCCCCTCCTTTGGAGACATTCATTGTGCAGTAGCCTGTCATTATTCCGAGCTAAACATACCATTTCTCTCCCAGAAGCTGTAATTTTCAGAAATCCCAGGCAAACAAAGACATTGCTAGATGATGATATAGCTTGTGCAGATGAAAAAAAGATCTCTGGTGGGAGGGGAAGAAGAGAGAAGGGAGAAAGAAATACCTCCAGTGGAGCTACTGGGAATAAAGATGTCACATTTTATGGTGCCACCACATCTGAAATCACCAGCCATCTGCAGTCTGTGGGACGAGGAGAAATAATAAATGTTCAGGGTTGCACAGAGCTCAGCTGCAGGATCTCTCATCACCTTACCCTCTTCCCTATCCCTCCGTGACTCATGTTTGTCTTTCCTACAGGAGGCTGGCCAAGTCCACTCTGCTGCTGATCCCTCTCTTTGGCATTCACTACATCATGTTTGCTTTCTTCCCTGATAATTTCAAAGCAGAAGTGAAGCTGGTCTTTGAGCTCGTGGTTGGATCGTTCCAGGTAAGCCACATTTTGGGCCAGGTCTGTCACCAGGCCTGTCACCAGGTCTGTCACCAGGTCTGTCACCAGAGAGAAGTGCAACAAGCTTGAAATGGCAATGAGCTGGTTTTTCCTGGACATGCCCCATACTGTTCTTGTACCTTTGTGGGAAAGCTGCTCACTCCAGTCTGCCCAGGACGGAAAATAAATTTATATTTTGCTTTCCAGAAGGAGATTCTCTCTCCTCATTTTAAGAAATGAAAAGAAAATGTTCCTCTGTACATTGGTCTCTTGTGGTTTTTTCATACTTAAGGGAGAAAAATAAGCACCTCAGTTCAGTTTTTATGTTATTGACACGTCCAAGGCCAGGGTGGATGGGGCTTTGAGCAGCAATTTTCATTCAGTGGTGAGTGATTAACCTCCCTGTCTGCATCATCATCACTGCACATCTGGCACCTGGAAGTGTTCAAAAAATGTGCAGATGTGGCACTTGGGGATGTGGGTTAGTGGTGGGCTTGGCTGTGCTGGGAGAATGGTTGGGATTGATGATCTTAGAGATCTTTTCCAACCTGAACAATTCTGTGATCGTGTGATCTCTCCTTTGAGAGCTGAGTGGATCCACTCTCTCTCCTTGTCTGTAGCGCTAAAAGCCTGTTCTCTGCTTTCCCCAGGGATTTGTGGTGGCTGTTCTGTACTGCTTTCTCAACGGAGAGGTAAGACCAGACCACCAGCATTGCTTGGGTCGTGTTTGCAGCTGGGACAAAATCAATGAGTGTGCAGAGTGGATTGAGAAGTGCCCCATTCCTGATCCTGTTGTTACAATATTGGGGGAAAGCATCCAAGTCAAATCTCTCACTCCAGGAAAACAATTTAACCATTTGCCTGACAGTTTTCAGCACAATTAATAAAAACTGTTAATAAACACATCGGGACTTGTGTGTGCACTGCTGAACCCATCCTTTCCTCATGGGACAGCATCAGCAGAATTCCTGTGTGGACTTGCACAAACCCTGATCCCAAGGGACCACCTTCAGCAGGGCAGGATAAATCCCACCTAAGCCCTGTTCATGCTTAGTGCCTCAAGGAATCCTCCCCAGGATCACAGCCACTGCCAAAATCAGCACAGCCATTGGTGTGACTTGTTAGGCACAGAGAGTGCAGGTGAAGGTGTTTCTGCCTTCCAGGCATTATCTTGGCTTTCCCACAATTTCAGTCCTGGGATTCTCATCCTGAGATTGTGCTGTCCCCATGCTTCCTCATCCCAGAGTCCCTCAGACATAGCTGTTTTATCTAATTTTTGCTGGTATCTAAAAATTTGGTCTGGAGGGCTGCAGGAGGGGACAAGGGCAGTGGCCAGGTTTGTTCAGGATTTGAATTGGGGCGGTGTAAACCAGGTTATTTCTGTAAACTCTTCCAGCAGGAACAAGCAGCTTCTGTCAAAAAAGGCACAGCTCTTTTGACAGCTTTGCAAACAAGCTGTAGTTAAATCATTTCTATTTGGACCAAAAACAGGGAAGTGAAAAAAAAAAAGCACCTTAATTATACTCACAAAGCATTGCCATTGAAGTTAAGTAGTCTGGCACTTTGTATCAATAAGAAATTCCTTTCTGATGAAGCTTAGGGATTTCTGCTCCAGTAATTTACTGTCTGAGGTGTCCCGTTTTTTTCCTGTGTGGTTCAAGTTCTGTCCAGGCTGAGTTTAGTGGCCTTTGTAAAGTAATCCTTGGCCCCGTGGTGGGTGGGTTGCCCATGGCTGCTGACACAACCAGGTCAGAACAAGCCCAAGTGATGCCCTGTCTGCCTTTCCTCTCTTCCCCGTGCCCAGGTGCAGGCTGAGCTCAAGAGGAAGTGGCGGAGGTGGCACCTGGAGCGGTTCCTGGGCTCGGACATGAAGTACCACCACCCTTCCCTGGGCAGCAACGGCACCAACTTCAGCACCCAGATCTCCATGCTGACCAAGTGCTCGCCAAAGACGCGCCGCTGCTCCGGCTTCCAGGCCGAGTTCTCTCTGGTGTGACGGGGACAGAGAGGCTCCCCAGGCACTGAGCATCCAAAAGTGAGACACGAGGATCCCCGGGGATCAGCGATCCCGTGACAAATCCCTGTGAAATGACCTGCTCCGCATGAGCCAACAGAGGACACACAACTGGAAAAGCCGCTGGCATCCAGAACGAGATGGGACAAGCCAAGAGGCGGAGAAACACTTTTGCTCTCCCTCTGGTCAGGCCTTTCACTCTTCAGTTTCAAGCCCTCGGGGGTTGATAACTTTGAGGAAAGGTCCCAGTTGCTTGAGGACAGCGTGGGAGATGCTGATGTGTCATAAATAATGAAATACAGGTGGTAAGGGAGGGGAGAGCCTCAGTCCTCAGTGGCTTTACCAGAACTGGCATCTCTGAAACAGATAAATTGCACTTTTGTTTAAAAAAAAAATGAGCCAGTAAAGGAGAGACAGAAGCAGGAAGCAGGAAAAAAAAAAAATACCAACAAAAAAACCAAACATATGAATGTGCCAAAATTCCTGTGGATAAGAGGTGATGATACAGCACCAAAGACGATGTTGGGGACACGAGGAGAAGGGACAGGAGGAACATGAGCAGGAAGGGAGAGGCCAGCACACGGCCCCCGTGTTTTACACAGGTGGAGATGAAGCTGCAGCCCCAGGAAAGCGCCTTGGAGAATGCCCCAGCATGTTCTGCTCATTCCCCACCATCCTTGGGAGCAGAAACTCTCCAGGCACCCTCGGGTGCCCCCTGGGAGAGCAGATCTCTGAGAAGGACCGGCGTGAGGACGCCCTTCTCTGCGCCGTGTTCGTGACGTGGTGTTTTGCTTGGTTGTGTTCCATGAACAGGAAACCTGATTTGCATGTATAAAACCCAGGGCCAGGTGCCAAAAGAGGAGCACGGCTGTGTTTTTTCATTCTCTTTAAGTTCTCCCGTAGATCTCGGTGCATCAATGCACCCAGGGTCATCAGGGATCAGAGGAAAATAATTCGTTGTAATTCATTTGCACTTGCTTAGCACACACTGCCAGGAAAGGGAGATATAGGGCCCTGTAATCCTTAATTGAATCAGAGCCTCCATAAGGAGCCACTCTCCAGATGAAAAAAATTGGAGTCACAGCAGCAGGTAAAATTGCTTTCATCAGAACAAGGTTGCCTCAGCACACAACTGGCACTCCAGGAGTGAGGAAGGGTTGAAGGAGCTATTAAATGGATTTCTTCTTCAGCTTTTGTGGGGAGCTTTCATCCTGTATGAAGGCATTGTTAGATCTTTAAGGTGTGTGTGTGCATTTTACCTCTTTTCTGAAGGCCTGTTAGTTTCCTTCTAGGGGTAATTCCTACTTGAAGAATGCACATGGATCCCATTAAAACCAAGGGAATAGGATATTTTTAATTCTTATTTTCATGGTGGAGAGGCAAAGGAGAGATGTTAAGCCCAGTCCTGCTCATTGAGGCAACCCCACAAATCTAAACTCAGTCAGAAGACAGAAAACACACAGACAGAGATTTGTGTCCCACCCGACTGCATCAAGTGGGGTTGAAAAAGTTTTATGCAGAGGGTGGGAAATCCCTGCCCAGCTCATGTCTACACTCAGTAATTGGGCTGTGCCATCCTACTGAAACCTCTCCTTGTGGAGGAGTGTCTGGGTCACCAGCACGGGCACCTGGAGAGGAAGGTGGGAGCCTCTTTCAGAGTTCAGAGACCTCAACTCACCCACTTTCGTTTCTCCACAATGAAATGCAGTTCACTGGAGGGAAGCATCTGTAACTTGGTGGGTTTGGGGGTTGTTTTTCTCACTTCTTTGCTTGCCTTAAGCCCCTGTGACACCAACAAACCACGCTGAGCCCAGGAGGGGACTTGCAGATCAGGACATCCAGTGCCTTCCTGAGTCCTGACAGGGCAGTGTTCTGTGCCATAGCCATTCCCAGAGCCTGTTATCAGTTGAGCTGGATGCTTCCAAAGGATTTCTCCAGGTGTGGGACTGAGAACAGCATGGGGGGCTGGAGCCAGTAAGAGGCATGAGAAACTGTGATACACCAAGGGCAAACTTGCAGTTGTGTTTTCAGTGAGCTAGCTCAGCTCCTGTCACAGTTCAGCCATGGCCACCCAGCCTGTGGATCCTAAGAGGATAGGAAGATGTGAAAATTCCTGGAATTACAGTGCTGGTGACCCCAGGCTGGCCAGGTGTGAGCCAGTTTTGTCATGGCTGCTTCACACTGAGCCCATATCAGCAGTGAGGATCCAACTCTGACATGCCATGAGATCATCAAAATGCTCTTTTAGCAGCTCCTTGATTCCCAAAAATGCAGAGAAAGCAAGAGGGTGCTCAAAATTTCCCCAGTTTTCATGCATTGTAGCCCTTATGCCCTCACACCCCTGAAATAATATCCCATTGAAATCCACGAGGTTCTCAGGGGCAAGAACATTTTTTTAGTGGTCACAGCCCAAGCCTGCCAGAGTTCCAAGAAGAGTTTGGACAATGCTCTCAAGCATTTGGTGTGATTTTTGGGGTTGTCCTGTGCTGGGTCAGGAGCTGGACTCGATGATCCTGTGGGTCCCTTCTATCTCAGGACATTCTGTGATTCTGTGATTCTCTTTGTGTTTGGTGCTTGTGTTGCTCTGCTGAGCACTTTCAGACCTGCACTAGGACTCACCCAGGAAATACTGGAGAAATCCCACCAGTTCTTCTCCTGTGCCTGGTTCAAAGCAAGGATTTGGCCTGGATTTTTCCAGGTGAGTGGCTAGCTGCAAGGAAGCCCAAGAGAAGCAAGAGAAAACTCTGTCTCAGCTTGGAAGTCATTCCACTTGCTGGAAAATGCTTTGTCTCACTGGTACAGAGTTTTGAAGCAGCGTGAGGCTGGGAAAGATTGGATTCATCAGGCTGCAAAGCCATTTTCCCTCTTCATCTGTCATGGTAAATATTAATGCCCAACAAAACCGCTGGGCTGCAGGGGAGCACTGTCCAATCTTGGGAATGCATCCACTGAGGTGTGGACTGGAATCCCAGCTCCCAGACAAGCAACAGAGGAGCTGGAGCACAGAGCTGCAGAGCAGAAGTGAAGCACCATTGGCAGCAGCCTCCTCTGTGGGATGTGAGGGAATCCCTTCCCATCTGTTCCAGGCAGCCTTGCTGGGGGCATCCGTCAGCCCTGAGACACATTGTGCATTTTCCCTCTGCTCTTCACCCTCCTTTCCCTCTCCCCGTGCTCCCTTTCCCTCTCCATTTGCAGGACGTTCTGCTGTGTGTTTGCAGCTTCTCTTGCGTTCCAGCCCTCTGCTAACCCGTGCCAGCACCCAAACGTGTGCCAAAGACAGCCAGGGAGGGTGACAGGGAAAAGCCTTTTGGAGACGTGCCAGGGAAAAGCCCAGCTGGTTATTTACTCCCCTGCAGCCTGTCAGATCCACCACCAGGCTGTTCTGCACGGGAGCCTGAAGATGGGATGTTCCCCAAGCTGAGGGGCTCCTTCAAAAAGCGTGGGGTGCATCAGGATGCAGAACTGTGCCCCCCAGGCACCCTGCTCGCAATTATTTTTTACTGAGCATCCAGCCACGGGTGCTGGAGAGATTAAATGGACGTGCTGAGTGTACCTGCTGTGACAGGCACGGCAATGCCAGCGATGCAGAGCTGCCAGCCCAGCTGCCTCTGCCTCGTGTTCCAGGAAAACAGAGGAGCTGGGGGTGAAATCAGAGCTTTTCACTCTGGGGACATGAGCAACCGAGGGAATGATGACATTGGGATCAGGCCCTGTTTGGCTGGCTTAGTGCAGGAATTTGGCTCTGTAATTTGGCCTTGTCTACTCTGCTTTTCACCCAACTCATCAATAAAATGGAGTTCAAGGACTGCACTGCCAATGACAACGTGGAGAGAGCTGTCCTGGCTCCCTGTCCTGAGCCCGTGGCCCCACACCCTGACCCTGTGGCTGACCCCACACCCTGACCCCGTGGCTGACCCCACACCCTGACCCCGTGGCTGGCCCCACACAGAGCACAGCACAGAGCTCAGCACTTCTGCTGCTCCCCAGCACCAGCCTGACCCCCTGACCCCAGTGTGACGCAGGACTGACTCCAGCAGGGAAACCACATCCATTTGCTGCAAAAGAAGATAAAATATGTACCTCTTAAGAGGTATTGAAACTCCTTCTGCTTCTATTAAAAGGCACAGATAGGTCTCAGGATCATGAATTTGGGCTCCAAAATAGAAATAAAGCCAAATTCTGATCCTGGTTGCACCAAGCAGTTCACTGCAGTGACTCCTGAATTACACCAGCATTAAACTGGGACTTGCCTTCAAACTAATTCCTTTTTCTTCATTCTGGAGCTTTTTACTCTCTATTTACATCAGTGATAGAACAAGCCCCTCCTGTTCTATACTTCAGCGACAGAATTATTAATAATTATTATTAAGTATAGAGCAATTAAAATATAAATTTTTGTCTCAAGGTCTAGGGGTACCAGGTTCAATGCTAACGTTAGACTGCAGCTGTTTCTGTTCAGCTGGGACCTGTGTTGCTTTGTGACTCTCACAAGCAGCAAGAAATGAGAATATGACCACGTTTAGGGTTTAGAAAGGAAATTCTGTTGCAGAATTTTAGGGCATTAAATTGAAACAAGATTTTAAATTCAGCAGCAGCATTACTGCAGTTGTGGAATGAAAAAGGGAAAAAGGGAGATGGAACACCTGAGTGGTTTATTTTATTTTTGGTTTGTTTGGGGTTTTTTGCTAGAGAACAAGTTCTGTTTTTCTCAAGGAAGGTGTTACTGGAGAAAAGATGCTTTGTACATGAACAAATCATCAGATTTCCCTCTTTCTCAACATCCCACTGGGTTCCCATTCATCTCAAAAGCAATGAGGGTCATGTCTGTGCCACAGGGCTCTGTGGGCAGAGGGATAAACCCCAAATCTCTGCTCCAATCTGATGGAAATGCTTTCAGAGAGATGCACCTGCTGATTAATGAAGGCTTGCTGGTAGTTTTTCAAAAGCAAAATGAAGTTCCAAAGAAAGCTCAGGAGTGAATGAGGATCACTTGGCTCCATGGCAGGGATTAAAGGGGTTTGGTGAGATTCTTTTGTCTCCATTCCTTCCAGCTTCACCCCAGGGTTTAAACAAGGGAAAAGGAAATCTGGGGAAAGGAAAAATGAAATAATTTCAGACTCAAAGGGAATCTCTGAAACTGGGAA
Source organism: Orthonyx spaldingii (assembly GCA_013397795.1). NCBI lineage: Eukaryota > Metazoa > Chordata > Aves > Passeriformes > Orthonychidae > Orthonyx > Orthonyx spaldingii. The sequence goes on from VZTJ01006073.1 coordinate 666,815, forward strand.
ATGCCAGTGTGTGTCTCCAAGAAGTTTATTTTATTCTGACCACACTGGTACACCTTGGTTTGCTCAATGGCCTGTGGGATACAGGTGGATCAGAAGAAATGTCCCTTCTCTGGGAGGTGAATCCAGGAGAGCCCACATCAAACATTCCTCCTCCTGCTGTGTCCCAGCTCCTGCTTTCAGGAAGGGTGTTTGGGTGTTGGCACAGCCCAGGTTCCCTCCCATGGCATCTCTGCACCCCTGAATGTGCCAAACTCTTGGGGACAGGGATTGCAGTCCTGAATTCCCTGGCTCAAAAATGCAAATTTGCACTTTTCCCACTCCGATGTTGACGGGACCAGCACCATAAAGCTGCTTCATTGGAGATGGACCTCGAAGAGCAGGGGGTCACAGACCCCCACATCCATCCAGAATGGCTCTGCTGCCATCATTCAGGCACTGAACTGCTGTAATAAGGAAAAGATTCAAGTCCCAGACTGGCACGTGGAGACAGATGTCCCAAAACCCAGCCCAGTGTGGATTTCAACCCATTTCCTTGCAGTCAGACAACTTTTCATCCCCTCTCCAAACCCAGTATTTGCATAGCAGTCTGATGAGGTATAATTACAGTGACTGACCTTGTTATTTCTCCTGGAGACCTGTGCAGCTGTAAAATGTGGCTTTTAATCAGGAGTTTCTTGGGACCACAGACCATCTTTTGCACCTCTTCTGGATGTCCCAACTCCTCGTTTGCTTGCATGGTGTTGTGCCATATCCTGAAGAGCCCTGGATTTGAAACCCTGGTTATTTCTAGAGTACTGTGAAATCACAGGGGAGAAAACAAACACTGGGACTGGAGGCTACAGGTGTGCAATGAAAATAATAAATAAATAACTTGGGTTCTGAGGGCCAGACTTTATAAAGAACACGCACATGGGCAGCAGCAGAGCACCAGTGTTTTATACCCAACTTTTGTGGATATCGTACATTTGTACAGAGAGGAAATCTGAAGAGCACATTAAAAAAAAAATAAATAAACAACACATTTTTGATACTCAGATGATGATGATGATGATAAATCGAGCTCGAAATGGCATTTTTGAATTCAAAAGTGCATTTTTCAGAGCTTGTCTCAAACACCTCAAGGTGTGGGTCAGCAGCTGGTGCCAGCTGACCCTTCTCACTCGAGCTGTAACCACCTCTGCTCTGCCCCCCTGTAAATAGGCTTTGACAGCAGAGGGTGGTGGGAGCTGGCTGGGAGCAGAGATTCTCTGTCTCTGTGGACTTTTCTGTACCAGGTGCTTGTGGCGTATCCTTCATGCCAGCGAGAACAGGCCTGCTTGCTCAGCACAGGTGAAATCTCTGCCTTGTCTCATGGCCTTTTGCCTGATGTTATTTATTTCTGGTCGGACTCTGTACATATGCAATGAAATGGCTATTTTGCTTTTCTTCTTTCCTTTGTATTTGGTTCACCTCCTTGCTTCAGAGGGGGTTCTTCTCTGTGGTTGACACTGCTGAAAACAAGCAATAAAACCATCGTGAAGACGTTGTGTCTGAGGTGTTCCACCTGATATTTTAATTTATTCCTCACCGTCCTGGAGAAGACACAGAGAAGGAAAACTAAGGAGGAAGTTGTGACCTGGGGGTTCTTGCTTAGAGTTAAGCATGATGACCTCATACTTTGAAAGGTTAACCAGATAGACCAAATCACTCTTAAAATAAGAGAATTGTAGAAGTATTTGGGTTGGAAGGGACCTTTAAAGGCTGTTTAGTCCTTGCAGTGAGCAGGGACATCTTCAAGTAGATGGGGGTTCCGAGGAGACCTTTTTTGAGAACATCTGCACCAGTAGAAGAACCAGCACCAAATCCAACATGAATGATCCCAAAAACCTCCTCCTCTGCACGAGCTGGGTGTGTGGATGGTTCCTTGGAGGTAGGACTGGTGCGTGGAGGTGATGACCATGAAATTACAAATGCTGTCGTCGTTCTGCCACAACTCACAAGTGTGAAATGATTCCTGCATTTATGGGTCCAACCCCCCACACACATACAGATGTGTTGATTGTTGCAAGTGGAGGTTTGGATGGTGAAATATCCTCCCACAGAGGTCTTTCTTGCTCAGAACAAAGCACTTCCTCTGTGCTGGAGAAAAGCCTGGCAGGCAATCACAAGAGAACAATAATTGTTCATGTAAAAGACACATTATTCGATGCACACGAATATCAGGCAGTGAAATTGGAGCTTGACAAGAGGTCAGTGAGCTTTTCTATGTCCATAGGGCCAGTTTGGCCACTCACCCCCTTCTTACACTGATTTACACCCAGTGCTCACACTGCTGATAAAGGCCAAATCTACAACTTGAAATGACAAGAGTTGGCTATATTTGTCCCTCTTTCTGCATGGATTAACCATTTTCATTTAAAAGCAAACAGCCCTGATGCTCTGGGCCGTTCTGAGAAGCAAAGCTGTTTGTACTGACTTCCACTGGATCTCTCCGTGGGTTAAACCAGAAATCAGGAAAACAGGTTGTGAGGGCTGGGGAAAAGAAAAAACAGCCAATTACATTTATTCGGTGTCTGCAGAGGTGAAGATAATCCCGTCCTGCCAAAAAACATCTTCCACATGAGGAACTCCAATCACTGCCCAGAAATTAATGTAAGTGGGTTTGATGAAGGTCGCCTGAGAAGTCTGAAAAAAATCAGCCCAGCCCTCTTTGATCCCAGCTCTGTGTCCTCCGTGTCCTTCCTGGCTGGCAAGGAACAGAGCATGGCTTTTCTTAGGCACACACCATTATTCTGAATTTGGTGGAACATGAAATCCCATATCGCTGGAAGGTTTTGAGCTTGGCTTTTAGGGCTCCTCTGTGTAAGTTCAGTTTTCATGACTGCAAAAGCATCTTTCTCTATTAGAAAGAATCGTGTTTCAAGATGGCCAATGCCATCCTCTTCCTTTGATCCCCTGTGGTTTCCATGGCAAAATGCCAGGGGGAGGAATTTTGTGATCTCCACGACATTAAAGCAATTTCCCATGTAGTGAATCAATCCCGGTGGTTAAATCATCTTCACTCCACATGTAACCAGTCGAGTCTACACCCTCATCCTGGGGATATGAAGTCTGAACTGTGACTCAATACAATCCACAGAGGGAATTTGGCTCTCCTCAGCCCAGAAAATGCTGGATTGTCCAAGGATCCCAAGGAAGTGTGGCACAAAGAGCCTGGCATGGTGTCACAGCTGTAACACTGCACTTTCTGAAAGCCTAAAAACCTCTTCTGATGCTGACAGTGCTCACAGAGAAATCATTGCTACTGTAGAACTCCTTATGCCTTTACTGCTTGGTTGGATCATAAGAACAAAGGCAGGTGAGTGGTGATGTCATCTCAAAACACCCATTTCCCAGCTC
>VZTJ01006073.1:670388-692624 GCA_013397795.1 Orthonyx spaldingii
GAGAGGAGAGGAGAGGAGAGGAGAGGAGAGGAGAGGAGAGGAGAGGAGACCATTGAGCCCACAGCACTGAGCGCCATGTCCACCTTCCTCAGACACCTCCAGGGGTGGGGATTCCACCACTTCCTGTCAGGCACTGGTGTAGGTGTGGAAAGTTCAGAACTGAACTGGCCTTGAATCCAAAGACCAGAGGAGCAGGAGTTTCACATTCATGGCACTGAATCCCTTTTGATGGTGCTCAGTGAGGAACCCTGTCCTAGAGTCCATCCCCACCCATCACTACTGATCCAACCTCTCCCCTTGGAAACATCTCCTCTCCTTCCAGTCTGGATCAATACCTTGAATCCTTCCCACACGCAGCATAAGGGTACTGGAGGTAACTTGGAATGCTGAAACCAGCCAACATCAGAGAAAATCAATACAATTATTGTACAATGACTGAGATAGAGGGAGGAAAAGAAAGGAAAACACGTGGCTTGTAAGCCTGTGATTTGATGTGCTTGCTGGGGAAGACAGGACACTGTAAAACATGTTTTGTTGTCCAAACATTAAGAGGAATAATAAAATCACAGAATTATTTGGGTTGGACAAGACCCCAAAGCTCATTTTTTTCCACCCCCTGCCACACTTTCCATAGACTAAGTTACTCCAAGCCCCATCCAACCCAGACTTGAACTTTTCCAGGGATGGGACAATTAATTCCACTCAGAACTTCAGTACCTCAGAAATTAGGTGTCCTGGGTGACAAACAGGAGTCCTGTCACTTAATATCAGCTCCAAATCAAGGCAGTGGCTTTTAAAGCACAGGGATGCCAATATTGATGTGAAATAAACCAGGGTTGAACCAGCTCCTACGTATTTGTCAGCCTTTCCCTTTCTCTCATGAGAAATGGCTGCACCCTACTGTCACTTTTTACCTGAATCCACTGGTGAGTCTCATTTTACAAAGGAACTAAAATACCAGCAGCAAGACCCCAACACTGAGTCGGCCACTGCTGCCGAGCATCTGCCTCCCCCAGCCCTTCCAGTTTTACTGCTCTGGGATAACTAATCAATGGCTCTTTTATCAGCCACTTAGCTCTGAGCTCTTTGGCATAAAGCCATTAGAATCCATAATATTTCATCATGTCCTATCTGCTCCCAGCTAAAAAAATATGGGGACCTGGTAGAAACATGACCTCAGTTGGCAGTGATGAAGGAATTTATTATAAATTTACGTGTGTAATGTGAATTTTGGATTGGAATGCGAGCAAGTTTTCATTCCATCCCATCAAGTATTTCCCACTAAGTGTTGGCCACTAGATTTTCTCCTTGTGTCCGGTTTAGTTCACAGATAGGAGTCTAAACAGAGGGTTCCAGGAAGTCTCTGTCTTTTGAGAAAATTCCAAACATGTTGGTCCATGAAGGGAGAAGGTCCCTCTTGGCTGAGTCTGAATTCAGCACTTTCCTTGTTCGTGATGGTCACATTTCCAAGGATCTCTTTTTTGTAATCACATTTACCTGATCTGGAGGAGACTGGATGGTTTTATCCTCCTCTGCTTCCATTGCTGGCCAGGAATCAGCAGTTTCCGAGACAATTACTGTAATTGTGGCCTGAACTGGGCAAGGATAAAGCTTGAAATCAAAATTATGGAGTACAACTCAGTTCTGGGCTCTCACCAGCTCCCCCATCACCGAGGAAAGCTTTGGAATTCATCAGCTGGATCAGTGATTAGGGCTTGTGGGAACAACTGATTGCATTTGTTTGGCTGCTGGGAAGGGAAGGGAAGGGAAGGGAAGGGAAGGGAAGGGATACACTGTAACTTCTCTAATAAAGTGGTTGGGAGACCTGGGGGTCTGGTTTATGAGCAAATTAATAGGTCATTAAAGAAGAATGAATTAAAGATCAGAGTGTAAAGTGCTGACATGGCACAGAACAAATGTTGGGAATTGTAACCTTGTTAGTACAGAAAACAATTAAACAAATTGCACAACTAGGTTTTCTCCTCCACAGTTGTCAGATAAAGACTGTGTACATGACTGCTGCATCCACAAAATATAGCATTCAAATCACTTTGAAGGAGACCTTGTTTGTTGAAACCAACAAGTATTTTTTTGTTTTATAATTGAGGCAAGAAGAAGGGACCGAAGCGNGGAAGGGAAGGGAAAAGGAAAACAGGGGAAAAAGTAAGGAAAACGAAGGAAAAAAACCAAACAAAACCAACTGTGCTTTATTTTATACAAAATGTTAAAACAGACATGCTAGGGTTTTGTGGTTTTCCCCCTGAAAAGAGAAACATAAAAATTCAATTTGAGAAGGAATTTTACTGTCACATGAAATGGAACACTTCACTTCAGCCATTTGAAAATACTTTAAAAAAATGAATAAAAGAGAAAAAGTCAAGGTAAACTCAAATGGACTCGTGAAAAAGGAGGAGGGCACTGCCTCCCTTTCACTGACTCATCTTAGCCAGAGCAACTAAAAAAAGTGAGAGCAACAATTCAGACCTTGAAGACTGAGTCCTTGCTTTGAACAACCCGCTCTAGTGGAAGGTGTCCCTGCCCATGACGGGGGGGTGGAAAGAGGTGGGTTTAAGGCAACCCAAACCATTCTGGAATTCTGTGGTTTAATATCCCACTGCATCAATTCATCTCTTCTATGTACAGGATGATTTATTTGTCTGTAGTTGTCATACACGTCATTCCCATGGCAGATCAGAAACCCAAGGGTTGCATCTGTGGAGTTAAGGAGAGGCAAGAGCCAATGAGCACCTTTCCTAACACCAAAAACAGATATATCGAATTCAGCAGCTCTCATCATTCAAATCCAATCTAATTACAGTGCAAAATGTAAAGTAATGCAACATTCTTTCAAGAGCTGCTCACATCCATAGTAATATTCCAGTTCTGGAAGCTGCCCAAGCCTTGAACATGAGTGAAATTCTTCAGATTCAACATCAAGTGCTATGGTCTGCTCACAGGGAAAAAGCATTTTAGGTGTTATTAAGGCAAAGTTGAAAGCAGCAATTACTCCAAGAAGGGAGAAATTTCCAGGGAGCTTTTGAGATGGGATCCCACACACACAGCGACAACACATCTCTTGTCAGGAGGTAAACAAGTGCCTGAGAAGGGCTGGCAAAGTGCTGGAGAAGTGCAGGATCACACACAGGTTTGCAGCACTTCAGCAATGAAGATAAACGAGGTCCCCCCTGTTCTCATCTGGCTGCAGAAGCTCATTAACACAGTTTAGACTTATCAGGAACCAAAAGAAAAATAAATTAAAACAACTACAGCTCAGCTTGGTGAGGTGGACAATGAAAATTTCCTTTATTCTGAATTCCTGCTAACTCTGAACCCCCGATTTAACCTTCTCAGGTGTGAGCACTTCTGTTAAATAGGTTTGCTTTTACAGGGTGAGTACAAATTCCTCACATCAGGAATAGATTCCATGCAACCCCAGGCTGAATTCAGCCACAGAATGCAGACAAGCCTTCCACCCAACGTTCCTCTCCAGAAAAACAATGTGTGTCTACAGAGAGAAGCTGAAAAACTACATTTCACTGCACGTAGAGCAGCACTGCTTTCCCTCTGCTCAGTGGGACAGGGTGTGAGAAGTTACTGTCAGCTTTGTATACACACAGCAAAGAGAATCGTTACTGCAGTATTGACTTTCTGGGGGAAATCCTCTCACCTGGTTTTAGGTGTGTATTAAGCAGCTCTTAATGCCAGAGCCACTCACTTGAATTCCTTTCTGGAGAGTTCCTGTCAATGCAGTTAATTCAGTTTAGGGGGAAATTCATCAGGGCAGGTGCAGCAGATTAACTGAGGCTCAATTCAAATATGCTCAAATAACCTCGGTTTGTCTGATTTAGGAGTTTGGAAATGAAAAGACAGAGGAGACACTGAAATTTTCAGGTTTTCTCTTTGCAACACGTGCACCACACAAAGTCCTTCTCTCAAATACGCATTGCATGGAAACCATAAAGGAGGAATTTAGGGATTCCTGATGGATGTGAACCCCTCCGCAAAGGTCTAAGGTGATGACTATGGAGGTGCTGCCAAGGAGAACCTGGACATCCAAGGAATGGACGGATCACCAGCATGCAGAGGTGTCCTTGGCCTTCTGAGACACAGCTCCTCTGGTTCCTGTCAGATTAGTGAATACAAAAATGGATAACTTCTTGTGAAGGAAGATGTGCATCAAGGGAGACACCACCCGTAAAAGACATGTGATGAAGATGTTACACAGACCCGTTTCGGTTCACAGCTGGCGGATGGAACTGACAACAATTATAGTTTTGCTTGAAATACACACCTGCACACCTCACAGGACATCCAGTACTCTCTCCTTATACAAATAATTGGGTTTTGCTTCTGCTCTGCGTTAGTACTGAATACAATTTCTTATAATAAGAAAGTTTTTGCGAGAAATGCGCATGGAAACCTTGAATATTACAGTGTTGGAAAAATACTTGTTACCAAAAAGGACACTGCTGCTGTTAAGAATGTAATTATCCTGATTCCATTAGCACTTAGTGGACGTTCCCATTTGTAAGAAAAATATAAATTCAGGGCTTTTAAGAAAAGTAGAGACAACATTTTCTACCTCCAGTAATACACCTAGAACTCATGCCCTTGGCTCAGTGATAGGAATGTTTAGAATAATTTTAGGGGGTACTGTGGGCTCAGTGAATGAATTTGGCCATGGCTCCAGTAAAGAGAGATTAACTGGGATAGAATAACCCCCAGATGATCATTAATACAGTTATTTTCCTCGTGTGTCACAAAAATTTCTTTCTTCCCCAAAGACAAAATGAGAACAAACCTGAACTTCAATTTATTCCATTTCTTTACTAATGGAATATTAATTTTTGTTTTTCACGGGGCTGTTTGGGAGGTTTTGTTTTAATATATTGAAATCGCAGCTGCATAAATTTGAATTATTTATGCAGCCAGACATGTAGGCTGTGATTAAGCTTCTTATTTGGTTGTAACACAAGGTTCATTTCTTCTGCTGAGTGATTTAGCATGAGGAAACCTTCCCCGCAGCTCTGCTTCACAATAAATTGCTATTGGCAGATAGAAATGTCAGGTTTCCCCTCCAGATGGGAGCAATAACAAATCAGACCTTTGCTTGTTCCATTTTTCCTGCTGCACGTGTGACAAGAGCTGTGTGAGCTGCTCTCTGCTGACTCTGTCTGTTCTCAAATGCACGATTCCATCGGGGAGGTTTTTCACAGATTCATTTTGTGGCCACAAAAAACGCAGCTCGGAGTCCGTGAAAACGGCTCAGGCAAACTTTTCAGGCCCAATTTTCAGCCTTGACATGAATCTATTGAAGCTGAAATAATGTTTTCATTTCCTGGGTTGCACTTTTAGAGTGGATCTCTTTATAATCACAGAAGGCTTTGTCAATACCATGGAATTATGGAATGGTGTGAGTTGGGAGGGACCTCAAAGCTCATCCTATTCCACCCCCTACCATGGGCAGGGACACCTTCCACTATCCCACACTGCTCCAAGCCCCATCCAGCCTGGCCTTGGACACTTCCAGGGATCCAGGTGCTTCTCTGGGCACCCTGTGCCAGGGCCTCCTCACCCTCACAGGGAGGAATTTCTCCCTGATATCCAATCTAAACCTATTCTTTTCAGGCTCCACAGCATCTGCTAGGACTCTCCAAGCCTGGTTTTGTGCAGCTGGAAACCTCACCCAAAGTGCCCATTTCTTTCCTTGAACACAAAAGATTCCCTGCAGTGTCTCAGCTGGAGATGTCAGCAGTGGCAGCGTCTGATACCTGGCCAGGACAATTCACCCACTGTTGAATATCTTGATTTATTTTGACTGGAAGTGCTACAAAACAAGGGGTGTTTTTTTCTTTGGGTACAAAATCTATTGATCTGAATTTTATTTTTTTTTTGGACAGTTTTGGACAAGCCAGTACAGTCCAAGGGCAATGCTATGGCTTCCAAGATCCCAAAGAGAAAAAAACTGACATCAAACTCTGGATAAAGCTGCCACTGTGGGAGAAATGGGGATGTAGCTGAAGACAGAGCCAGGGTCTGTGGCTTTCAGGACATTCACACAGCTCCTGCTTTCCTCCACCTTCACTGCCTCCACCCTCCTGGATATGATGGTCCTGCCTTCAGCTTCCTCAGGAAGGTTCAAAACTATTTTCCTGCACTTTCTGAATGTCTGGAAAAGGCAACTGACAGCAATGGAATGGATAACCACTATCACAGGGAATGTTTATCCACCACCACTTCCATTTTCAATGTGGTTTGCAGAGCGCCTCACCCCTCCCTGGTAACTTAGGAATGTATTTATTTGATATCTTTGCTTATTTTTATCAAAGCACTTGAGTGACTGAGCCGGAATCACATTTTTCCCATGTTTCATTTCCAGTTTCTTTCTCTCCAGGAGGATGTAAGCACTCTTGCACGTTATGTCGGTGCCCATGACCGCCGGAGACGGCGCGAGGGGGAGGGAAGCGGCTGCTCCCAGGCAGGGTGACCTTGCAAACACGAGTCATCAAAACACCAACAACTTCATGCAAGAAGAAGGGTTTGTCGCTGGGAGTTTTCCTCCTGGCTCACTTCCTCATACCCTCTAGGAACATGGTATGCAAAAGGGTCATCCGCCTCAAGGAGTGGATGCATTCGGATTTTTTTAAATGGTCATAATCCTCCTTTGCCTTTCCCTGCTGCTTCTCCTCCTCACAGCAGCCTGATGATGTGCTGATGATGCTTCTCCAAATCAGCTCTGGCCTCCAAAATTACATCACAGCAACTGCAAGTTGTTTACAGAATTGCAGGATGTCAGAGAGGGAAGCAAAATTGGGGAAAGGTGCTCCTGCTGAGGAAGAAGCTGACTGAGCAAGCTCACTAATGCCCTAAAAAGAAGGGTGAAAGGCTCGTTCCCTGCCCCTAAGAGAAATGGCCTAGGACAGTTTGTGTCCTCACAGATAAACTTTCTGACTCTGGAGGAAAAAGTTCCATTTTCCATATTGGCTTCCAAAAGCATTTCCACAAACACTCCCCACAAAATCCAACTCAAAGTCAGACAGTTGAGGTTTAGTTTCCCAGTCCCTGGTGGGATTTCAAGCAGTTTCTAGATCATGCAGAAATTCAAAGAGTGCTGTTAAAGGCTGGAGCCAATGGCAGGAATCCGTGGCTGACTCACGGCTGCTGGTAGAGCTAAGCTTGAAATCCAACGTAAAAAAGAATTTCAAGACATTCCAAGCACAGAGCAAATTTGCAATCAAAGTTTAAAAAGGCCAAACATGTTTCACCTCTTTTTGTCCCTGTTTTCACTCATCCCCTGACCTTGTTCTCTTGCTGCAATTATACCTCCTTTACCCCAGGGCACCTTCTCACGGCATCTTTTGGGAATGTTTGATATTTGTCTACCAAGCAAAAACCACAGAGAAACAAAAGCTTTGAGGAGGCGTTCACAGATCTCCATTCACTGCTGAAATAACCACGAGTGGGTCTGTGTTTGAGGCAAAAAGCTGTTTTTATTTGTCCTGTTCCACACACATCAGAGAGGAACATTTCTGTTGGCTGGCCAGACCAGTGTTGGTTTCTGTGCAAAATCTGAACAAATGAGACCATTTTTCTAAGTCATGGCAGCTTGGTTAATATGACCTCATGTGCAAACATATCAGACAGCTTTTTACAGGGCAGGTTTTGATTTTGTGTATATTTTTTAAATTTTCCTGAGCTCTGTGCCACACCTGTTTTACTCTGAGAAACACAGCACTCTTACCCCCGGAACAGTCACCAAGGTGCATTTGAAGGCTTCTTTATTAATTCATTTATATCTATTATTAATGAAGCCATGGACACCGGGGTGACCTAGGCACATGGACACTGGCAAAGCCATCCTTTTTCAGTTCTTTGAAATCAGCTAAATGGATTCCTTTTGTTGAAATCAAAGCATTCAATAGTGACTTTTCCTCTGCCTAGAAGGTGAATTAAGGTGTAGAAAGAAGATCTTGACAAGCAGATGAGGATCTCTGATGAAAGTGATTCTGCCACAGAATCACAGAATTCTCTTCCAAAGAATGTGCCGTACTAATTGAGCAGGATGAGAGTTGGAATTACAGGTGCATCCAAGACAAAATGCCCAAGGAGGACTTTGCAGCACCACAAAGATTGACCAAAATGTGCTGAATTACACTGTTGGCCACACAGACTCATTCCGAGAACCCCAGAATTCTGGTCTGGGTTGGAAAAGACCTTAAAAACCATCTCATTCCACCTCCTGCCATGGGCAGGGACACTTTCCACCATCCCAAGCCCTGCCTGACCTTGGACAGCTCCAGGGATGGGAGTTCTCTGTTAACACAGTGTGATTGAGAGGAGGAGTTTGGCCTTGGATGGAGAGCTCCACGTCTCCCTGGGTGGGTCACACCAGGGACATCTCTCTGCCTGCTGTCACCTCTCCATCCAGACAGGTCTGTGGGTAATATTTTGTGACAAGTTCCCCTGTCATGACCGTTCTTGGATCCAAACCAAGCACGAGGAGTCTGCCGAGAGCTTTCAAGCTTCCACTTGGCCAAAATGTTCTTTTGAGCTGCCAGTGCCATCATCGCCAAGTTCAGCCAGAGCTCCAGTCAGTGCCACCCCTGCAGCTGACCTCTGTCAATGGCCTGTTTAGATTAAAAATCATCGTTGGTAAGTCATTTGGAAGGCTTCAAACAGGGAAAATTAAAGAAAAAAGATGTCTGGTCCATACCATGTAAGACAGTATTGCCACTGCTACTAAAAGGTCTCAAGTTTTGCACTGAATTTGCAAGACCTCAGGAGTGAGGACTCTCAAATTCGCTCTTTCTGAATTTTTCTTGTCCTCAAACAGCTTTGTTTTACTTGGTGTAGCTGTGAGACAAATTCCTCAAACTGATCAGGGGTCTGTGGCTCATTTATTTTACTTTTGTAACCCCATTTTTATGCAGGGAGCAGTAGCAGCAGAAAAACAAACCCAAGAAAGACCAAGGAGAGTTCTAATAATTTCACTACATAGGTGATCAATTGAGTGTCTGGAAACGTTCCCTGGAACTTTGTGGACACAATTTCAATTGTTCGCAGGGCTGTCCAAGGGGATTAAATGCAATCTGCAAACCTGATTTTATGGCAGCAGGGTCCCAGGTCAATGTACCAATGTCATTGGGGTTTTTCATAGAGTTTGGGTTGGAAAAGACCTTAAAGGTCACCTAATTCCAAACCCTCCATGGGCAGGGTGTTGGAATTGAATGACCCTTAAGGTCCTTTCCAACCCAAACCATTGTAGGAATCTACAACTCAAGGATGGTCATGTGGGATTTTGGGATGCACACGCACAATCCTTCTGTGTGTGCCTTGGACTGAAGCATTCTGTTCTACCCTAAAATGAAATTATCTGGTACAAAAGAGGATTTGCTCAATGGCTGAACTCAGCTTAATCCTGCTCAGCACAAGGACAGGCTGCACAACCAAACTGCCCACAGCTTTTCCAGAGTGAACTCCTCAGTCAGAATCGCAGAAGGGGTTAAACCCCAAGTGGTGGGAACAAGCCAGGGGTCCCTAGATCTCCCTCTGATTTAGTATAGAACCCCAGACAATTTTTGCCTTTTCCCAAAAGTATTTATTTACCAAACACCATGACCTGAACCCTTGCAGTGGCAGCTCTGGCGCCACATCTGTGACGGAGCCGTGACCAGTGAGACAGAGATGAGAACCAGTTTTCATTGCCCTCATGGGCCATTTTTCCACTGCAGACGTGGCACCTGGAGCACTTTCCTGCCAGGAAGAAGCAGCAAACACATCCTCTGGTGTGTGCTGCAGCTTTGCACGTTCCTGCAGGCCGTGTTGGAGCGTTTGTGCTGGGGGGCTGCACCACAGGGATGTCTTGGAGGGTTGCAGAGCACATTGTCCTTTCTGCATCCTAGAAATTAAAACCACGCTGTGAGAGGTGTCTCCTCGCCCAGCCTGGCCCCTGCAGGAGCTGTAAGACATGAATATGCAGAGCAGCTGCTCTCTCCTTGCTCAAGAGGTGCAGTGCACTGGCAGGGAGCCCAAAAGGAGGAGGAGGGCCTGGCAGGTGCTGGAGGCACTCAAAAAAGAGATCAAAGCACATTAACTCATTGTCCTTCTCCCACTCCCTATTTCCACAGCACGAAGAAAAGACTTTCTTTTTCTTCCCCGTGAACGATACCTCAAGCAGCTATTCCTAACTGCAGGAATGATCCTTAAGGTCCCTTCCAGCACAAACCCCTCTGTATTTCTGTGAATTCCTCTTTCTCTCTGTGCTTTGCCGTGATGGAGACACAGCACGAGGAGCAGGTCTGGATGTGGTTCAGATGATGTTTTTCCATGTCTCTGCACCAGCCTGTTCCCCTCTGTAAGAGGAGGGGCTGCATTCCTGCCCTCCCTCAAAGAGCCCTGGGTGATTTCTGGTCTGGAAGCTCTGCTGCACCCCTGCATTAAACCTGAGGAGGAGCTGAGCATTGGTTGAGAAGAAATAAATAGAAAATCAAGGGTTTTCACTCAAGTCCTGCAGCTCCTTCTCCAAAACATCTTCTGCTATTCTGGCTAAGGCTTTCTTTTTGTCCAAGGACAGCTTTCTGGACTTTTGTCACATTCACGAGGGGAAATGGCTTCAAATTTGAGGAGGTCAGGTTTAGATGAGATATTTGGAAGAAATTGTTCCCTGTGAGGGTGGGGAGGCCCTGGCACAGGGTGCCCAGAGAAGCTGAGGCTGGCCCATCCCTGGAAGTGTCCAAGGCCAGCTTGGAAAGGACTTGGAGCAGCCTGGGATAGTGGAAGGTGTCCCTGCCCATGGCAGGGATGGAATGAGATCATTTTTAAGATCTTTTCCAACCCAAACCATTCTGTGACTCCCTGAAAGGCCACATGACATCGGTGCATTGCCCTGTGATCCTGCTACCGCAACACCAGGTCTGCAGATTGGATTTAACCACACAGACAGCCCTGTTAACAATTGAAATTATGTCCACAAAGTGCCAGGGAACATTTCCAGACACTCAAACTTATCACCTCTGTAGTGAAATTGTTACAATACCCCTTGGTGTGCCTTGTGCATGGTCTGGGAGTGTCTCTGGGGAAGGTAGTGTGGGTCATTCCTGAGGAACACTTTGGATGGAACATCACATTTTGGAAATTTAGAGTTTAATAGAATAGCAGTGTGCCATTCCAGCAGGCCTCAGCGCCAGAGAAGGATCCCAAACTGATTTCATCTGTTGCAATATCTGTATCTTTAGTGTTTATTCTGATTTTTTCTGAGTCTCTTTGCTCTATCAGACCTTACAGGTCACAAGGACATTGCTTGGGCAGTGGGATGGCTTGAACAGCATCCCTGAGCTGGCTTTAGGGTCTCTGCTGTGCCACCAAAATCAGTCATGAGGAAGAAACCTGACCTCAGGGCAACTCCTGCTCTCTGTGGGTTATGATTTTCTTTTTCCTCTCCCCAAACTTTTCAGAAATGGGCATTAAAATTCATGTGTTGTTCCATGTAGGATTGATGAGGTGACCGTGGATGTTCTCCTCCTGGCACAGCTTTGAATTTATAGGATATTTCTATTTATATGTTTTATTTATAAGAAATATATCTATATTTATGCTTATTTCATATTTCTATTTAAATGGATGCTTAGATATTTATATTCCCATTATCTACTTTTAGCAGCAAATATTTCACAGGCCCAGTGATGCCAGCTCTGCTCAGCCTTGCAGGCAGTGCAGTGACTCATTCCAGCCCTCTGTAATTCCTCTTCTCTGTGAGCCTCTCCTCAAGGCACACAAGGCATGTAAATGAATTGGTCTGGTTTGTAACTTATTTATTGGGATTTCACCCCGGGGGCAGCACGAGCTCTCAGATGTGAGAGTATTTTTTTCCTTATCTTCTCCTCAGGATTGCCCAGGTCCCATTGGTGCCGCCCAGCTTCTGCAGGTTTGGCTTTGCGGTTTTAAAAGTGCTTTTGAAACGCGACTTCAGTGGGTAATATCCCCTGAAAAGGGGATGGAAGAAGGAGAAACACCATCCTGTGGCATCAATCACCCCTCAGGCTCTAATCCCTCTTCTGCAGCAGGGCTGGAATCCCTCAAAGAAACAGATTGCAAGATTAAGGAAAGGAAAGCTGCCACTGGAACTTGTGAAACACGTTCCCTATAAAAACGTTCCCAAAAGGAAAAATAGGATGGAAAACTATGGAAAACCCTGAACTGCCCCTGCCACTGGATCTTGTTCAACCATTCCAGAAACACATTCCCCATAAAAACAGTCCCAAAAGGAAAAATAGGATGGGAAAGCTATGGAAAACCCTAAACACTTGTTCAACTTGTTCAACAATTCCAGAAACACCTTCCCTATAAAAACAGTCCCAAGAGGAAAAATAGGATGGAAAGGTATGCCTAGCCCAAATTGTTCCGTTTGTGAACAAAACAGGAAAATGAGGTGAGTGTAGTGTAAACAATGATACCTTTTATAATGATTAAAATATTTGGGGCATATTTGTAGGATTCAATTCAAGGCAGATTTGTGGGGCCAGTTTCTTACCTCCACTCAGGGGAGAGAAATAGATTCATATCCAGGTAGTGGTCCAGAACAGGAATAATTTGGGATTTCTGCAGTGTTTCCTGGTGCTGCCCCTTTTCTGCTTTCAGCCCTTCATGGATAAAACAATTTTTGTCAGAGGGGAAGAAATGGGATTTTCACTGTGATGGTGAAGTGCTTGGGCAAAGAGTCTGGGAAGGTTTATTTCCTCCTGTGCTTTAAAACCAGTCAGCTGAGTGTCTCTACTGAGATAAACACTCTGTGTTCTGTGAATGGATCTCTAAATGAGATTTTTCGGGTGGATTAGGTGCCAGTCAATAATGAAGCAGCATTAAAATGGCCCCATCCAGTTACTTGTAACTCCAGCAAACGTTTTTCATGAAACTACACTTTTCTCTTAAGGTATACACCTTAAAGGTTGTGTCAGCACAGTAAGGGCTTAATCCAGCAGTCAGGGAAATAAATGGAAAGACTTGTCTTGACCTCAGGAGGAGGTGGGGAAAGCTGGGTGAGGTAAATCCTGGCACAAATGGAGACAACACTCACACCAGCGGCACAGGAAATGAGCGAGACCTTCACGAAGTCTCTCTGTGTTCCTTCTGTGCTGGAAAATCCTCTGTTGCTTTGACAGGGCACCTCAGAAATCCATGGATTTAACCAAAAAGCACTAAATTAGCATTAGTAACAGCTCTGGACTCCTCCCTGACTTCAGCCTGTCCCAAGGGGGTGATTTCTAAGGCACAAGATTTTCCTCCTCAGGTGTGAGGATCTAGTCCAAAGTTGTTGGAGAAAATTTTCTTCCTTTTTCTGTCATTCTCTGGAAGATAATACAACTATGAAATTTAGCAATGGCATTTCTTTCTCTGTTTATGGTTTCATTCATTGAATTAAGGGCATTAATTTTTCCTTGAGTGAGCTCTCAGCAGGAGATACCCCAGAAAAGTGCTCACTCAAAAAAAACCAAAAAAAAAAGGTCTAAAACCTGCCTTGAAATTTTTTACTCCAATATTTATAATAATTAATCAACTTCCATCTCATTGTCAAGCTCCAAGCCTGGTAGTTAAGTCACACCAGGGTATTCAGGTTGCTGCCTGCAGGTTTTAGCCCGGGATCAAGGTTTTAACCTGGGATCAAGGTTTTAACCTCACCAGGGCTTTTCCCACAGAGACACTTCCCAGATTCCTTCCTGGCTGGATTTTCACAAGAACCCCAAGCCAGCAAACAGTTTCCCAGCATGGCAAATTTACCAGGCTGGGCAAGAAGGGGAGTGAATTGAAAACCTACAGAGAATCACAGGATTTCTGAGGTCGGAAAAGACCTCAGAGATCAAATCCAGAAGATCTGTGTTTGTCTTGTAAGTTGAACGTGTTGCCATCAGCAGAAAAAATGCCTTTACAAAAGCTTTCTCCACGGAATTTGGAGCAAGTTTCTATGGCAAATTGCTGTGTCCTGCAGGCAGCAAAGTTAATTTGGAATGAGGCAGCTAAAACAGTTCTGCCTGGAACAGTCTGGGGTTTGATCAGCACCTGACTGCAGCCAGCAGGGGTTAAGCACTAATTTTGAAGACCCCAGTTTCAGGATAAATTAACAAATCTGATGTGTTGGGAACCAGTCCCAAATCATTCTCCAGGAATCCCATTAACAGTTCTCTCCTTTACCAGACAGAGGAACTGGAGCCCTAAGAAACAGCACAAGTAGTTAAAGGTTACCCAGAGGTCAAAGGTGGGAATAAAAACTGCACCATTTCCACCCCAATCCAACCACAGCAGCCACTGGGCTTCCCAGTTATAAGGCAGGAGTGGTCTGGGAAGGAGCTGATGAGTCTCTCCATTGGCCTCATTAGGATTTGGATCAAATCTAGAGGCTCGTTTCCCTCTGTTCCCCTGTGGAGCTGTGCTCTTAAATGATTTATGGAAATGAGGTGCATCTATTAAATCTGCAATGCTGCAGGCATCAACATGCAAGTGTTAGAAACAGCTCTGTATTCAAGAAACCTGAGCAAAACCCTGATTTTCCCCTGAAAAAATGAATGCTAAAGGAGCTGGGATAAAGCTGATTCTTTCGAGTACGTATCTGAAGAAAGGCAGAATAATTTCCTATATATCCCTGCCCTCTGTTATTCACTGGAAAAGGTCTCATCTCTGATGCCTTTGTAAATATCCTGCTGTCCATGATTATGCATTGTCGTGACTCTTTTGTGATGAAATAACCAATCCAGCCGTTCTGGAATTAAGCTGAATTTTGCAAGTGATTTTTTTCTTAGAGAAAAAGGTGTAGAGAGATCTCTTGTTCCTTGGATTCGTGGAATCAGCCCTATTGGAAATAATCCCCTGAGTTAACCCCTGATGGTTTGACAGCCCAGCCTTCCAAGCTTTGGAAAACCTGGAAGGGTTTGAATTCCCACCTGATTCTCACCTGCAGCAGCATCCTCATGGGCATGGCCACCACTTTGGAATCATGGAATCCTTAAGGCTGGAAAAGACCTTATCAAATCCAACCATCAACCCAGAACCGTCACCCTGTTCACCCCTAAATCACATCCTCGAGTTCCACTTTTATGAATCTTCAAAATCCTGAAGGAATGGTGACCCCAAGAGTTCTCTGGGCAGCCTGTTCCAATGCCTGAGCACCCTTTCACTGAAGAATTTTTCCTTAATATCCAATCTAAACCTTCCCAGGCACGTCTTGAGGCCATTTTGTCTCATCCTGTCCCTTGTTCCCTTGGAGAAGAGACTTTTGAGAAAAAAACTCCTTTCAGGTGACCACACAGAAGTGGCTGTTGCCTTTTGAGAGGCTTCCAGGTACCTCACCAGGCTCCAAATATTGCTCCAGAAAGACCCAGGTCTCTCACTGAATTATCATCATTTCCATCCTCTCTTGGATGTTTTGGGTGCCTCCAGATAATTGTTCAGGAAGTCTCAAAGAAGACGAGAAAACCAAACTGTTAGTGGATTATATTTAATTTGCAAAAGAAGTTATTAATGATTCAATTTGGCATTTACATTACCCTGAGAAAGAGGTCAACACCAGATCTCTCCAAAACAGGCTCTGTGCTGTCACTGGAAGCAAATCCATCTTTTCCAAGCTACAAAGCTTTCCAGAGCAGGTTGGTGCACTGGAGAAGTCCGACCTGAGAAAAAACAAGGGAAACTCTCCAGAAACATCTTCACCAGCAACCAAACACCGACACAGACTCACCCAAACTCTTTAAATCCTTAGAAATGCTTCTGTTACACTTCTGACCAGGGCAATCTGCCACCAGCACCTTTCCAGTCCATGTCCAGGCATCCTTAGGAGCTCCCATGGGTCAAGGACCATTTCCTGTTTTCCTAAAGGATGTCCCTCATGCCCACCTGGAAAATTGCCACCTCCAGCTGCCCCAGTTAGGGTTATGTCCATGTTGGCATCATGGCTAAAAAAACCCCAAACATTCCAGACCAAATTAAAAACAAAATCAGCAAAATTCCATTTTAAGGTCTGAAGTCCCTTCACCCTGGAAACTCCAGGGAATGCAGAACCTTTAAAAAGGTTTGCCTGTGTCTCTGGCAGGCAAAACCCCTGCCAGACTTATTTTTCCTCCTAATTCCAACAGGAAGAGATGGGATTTTGAGGAGAAAAAAAGCAAGTTCATCGTTGCATCTTCAAATAGAAGTTTCTAGCACCTAAAGAAAAATATGGCACTTTCCCATATAAATGCAGCAGCACAAGTCAGAGGAGGGAAAAAACCCACCTCTTTTATTTAATAAATATATAGAATAATACGGAGTTCTACTTATGCAGTAGCTTTCCATCAACTGCAGCCCACGGCCTCTCACAACACTGATTAATAGAGCTCCAAGAGCATTGCTTTCTCAGCTTGTGCAGAATTCAGACAGAAAAAAAATAATTTCGGGAAAAAACAAATCCCATTGTTTTAAAAAGAAAAAACCCACAAAGTAATAAATGGTGCAAAAGCATTGTTGGGATTTCCATAATTCATGCTCGCAGTCTCGGCTTCAAATGTGTTCTTTAAGGGATTCTTTAGTAAAGGGCTTTTTGCTCAAATGGCACCATTGAAATTCCAAATTCCATTCAAATCCGCAAGGTGAAGGATTTAATTCTGAAAAGCAGGAAAAGAGGCAATACAAGTGCTTTTCAAAATTGCTGTTTGTCTCATTTCTACACAAATGAATTGACAACACCAGTAATAAATATTCTGGGTTTTTGTTAAATCAGAATAAACCTCTGGCCTCTAAATCTGAACGTTTCCCATGGAAAAAAAGCAGTTTCAGCTGTAAAACGTTGCCCAGTTTTTCATTGCACTCTTCCCAGTCCAGGAATATTTGCAGAGAAGACACTTTTTTTTACCATCCAGCATCCAGAGCTTCAGGAGAAGAGTTTTCCTGAGCAAACAGGATGATTCAGAACTGGAAATGGAGCACCAATGTACTCCACAGAAAAAAAAAAAAAAAACAAAAATCTTGACGTTTCCACAAAAAGGTGTTTTCAATATTATCTCTGTTTAGCAGTGAGAATTTCCAAACTGCAGCAAATGTTGCAGCAGCCAGGAGTCTGTGTCAAGACTCTCGTGGTCCTTAGTGTAATTATTTGAGGGAGAACTCAGCCAAATGCCCATTTTCCTTCTGAGAAGTGGCTTTGTGGTGGCAGTGGCTGTTAGACATCAAAGATGGGGAGTGGTGCCTGCTCTGAGAGGCAGAACTTCTCCTGCTCTGTGCTCTGTGCTCTGTGTTTGTCTTTTTTGGTCCCTCCAGAGAGGGAGTCACTATTAATTAACACAACCCCTGCAAACGCAGAACTTTCAGCTCCTCTTTGTGGGTTCCCCAAGCTGGACACAAATCCTGGATTAATCACAGAATCCCAGAACGGTTTGGGTGGGAAGGGACCTTAAAGCCCATCTCATTCCCACCCCCTGCCATGGGCAGGGACACCTTCCCCTATTCCAATTTCCTCCAAGCCCCACCAGTGCTGAGTAGAGAGGGACAATCCCTGCCCTGGTCCTGCTGGCCAAACTCTTGGTCATCCAAACCTTCTTGGCCACCTGAGCACACCTGAGGTCACATTTAGCTGCTGTCAACCCTTACCTCCAGAACCTTTTCCATGTGGAAATCCCTTCTGGAGTACAGAGCCAAGGGATTGATGAATAATCTATTACCCATCCTCTTTCCAGAGCTGCCCACACAGCAGATCTACAAATGCTGCTCCCCTGGCCCTGAGGGTTCAGCTCCAGCAGGAGTTGGAGTCCCAAGTGTAGGGAGAAAGCTCAAACCAGTTGTGCACAGCACTGACATCAACATTATGGGAATTCACAGCTCTTGGCTCTTCCCAGGACTGATTTCCGAAGCCTGGGGTTAAAATTCATTCTCTCCTTAGCACAAATCAGCTTGACAGCGAATATTTCCACCACTGTTACTTTTCTGGCCCAGAAAAGGCTGAATAGCTCTCTTCACTGCCAGTAAGAGCAGCTCAGTCCATTATGCTGCAGATTGATTGTTTTGTTAATTATACGCTGGCACTCTGAGCTTGGCAGATTTTCCAGAGATATTTCTGTCTTTTCATATGCACACACAAGTGTGTAGATAGCTACAGGGACAGATATGGTTTGGCTTTTACAAGTTCAGCACCAAACTGCAGGCAGAAATGACCCTGGCCAGGCTTGAAATTAAAACTCCTGAAACACTTTCTTCAATACATTTTTCAACAGATCCCCCTCTCCCCACCTCCTTCTCATCCCCTCCTAAGGAAGTTCCCCAGGAAATACTCATGAGCTCCAGCATGGGGCACGGCAGCGCTCTGTGCGGCTCTCCACTGGCAGATCCTGAGCAGGAGTTGGGTCAGGCTCACAGAATATCCAATGCATTGTGCTTCGCCTGCAGCTCCGGCAGACGAAGAACGGGGAACCTCACAGGAAAGGAGGACCCAACACAGCTCCTCGCAGCTCTAAGGGTGCTTGACTAGAGCTCTTTGCCAGCATTAAAGATCTATGAGGTTTTGTACAAAATCTTCCAATATCTGGCTGGTAGAAAAATAATTTTGCCCCTTTTTCCAAGGCTGAAGGATCACAAATAAATGACTAACTTCATAAAGGTAGTGCTGTTGGAGAAGGACTTTTCACAAGGGCATGGAGCGACAGGACAGGGGAAATGGCTTTAAGGGCAAGGAAGGCAGGTTTGGATCAGATCGTAGGAAGAAATTCCTCCCTGAGGCCCTGCACAAGCTGCCCAGAGAAACTGTGGATGTCCCATCCCTGGAGGTGTCCAAGGCCAGGTTGGATGGGACTTGGAGCAGCCTGGGATAGTGAGAGGTGTCCCTGAAGGGATTTGGAACAAGATGATTTTAAACGTCCCTTCCAACACAAACCCTTCTGCAATTCCATGATTCTACGATGTTCCTGTACCACATTCATCCACTCTTCACACCCTTCATCTTCTCCAAAACTGAAACTGGAGTGTCTCCTTTAGCGAAGACATGGTGACATCGTTAGGAACCTCACAGGCTGCAGAGCTGTGCTGGTTTGTGCCTGAAGGGGTTTAGGGCTGGATTTTCAGAACCGAAGCATTTTCAGATTGGGATGATGGACATTTCTGTTGGCCATACTTGAACATGTGGCTCTCCACACAATGCTCACACTTCCTCCTTTCCAGAGACAAAGGATCAAAAATCCTTCAAGGTTTTTTTGATAAATAAATATTTCAAGATAAATAAACTTTGGCACCACATACAGGGGTAATATGGATACCACAATACTGCTACAGGGCGGGCTGGATGAGTTCTGGGAGGAGAAGGGGATGGTCTGCACCACCAGGAATGAATAAAGGGCATCCAGGAGAAGTTTTTTCCTAATGCAGCTCCATCAGTGGAGGAAGAACGAGTGTGAAAAGGGCTCCAGAGAACCAGACACCTTCTGAAAGGAGGTGTGGAGAAGCAGGTCACAGCTCTTCCTGGTAATAACTCTGCAGAACCTTAAAATTACTCAAACAGGAAGCTCGGACATTTATCCCACCCCAGGGAGACACCAAAATACCTCATGTAAAAGGACATTTATGGGGTTTCCCCTTCTATTCTTCCAGGATAATAATCTTTGCCAGATTCTGCACTTGTTCAGAGGTGAAATCCCAAAACGCTGGAGGTGCCCGCTCTCCTTGGCCCATCCCACACATCCTGCCACTCGGAATTATCCAGCCTTGGGGCAGATCTCTGCCTGGAATTCTGAAATAGCTGTTCAGGCTAAAGGCCTGGATCACATTCAGAAGTTACAGCAATGGGAACAGAATGGTTTGAACATCCCAAGGAGATTCAAAATTCTCTCACAGTTAGTCTGGAGGAGAAGGGGAGGACAAAGGGAGTTGTTATCCCCACGGGCTGAGCCTCTGAAGGGAAAAGATAAAAGGTATAACTATTAATAATTTCCAACAGATGGCTCCCAAAGTCTGGAGGTGATGGGAATAATGAGTGCAAGCACCAGGTTATTCCCACAACCAGCAATTCCACCCTGCCAGTGTTACAAAGTCAACCATGGGGTAACCTTACCCCAGTTCCCACAAACAGCACATCAGGGAACACACCCTGCACGTGTGGCACAGCACAGCTCTAAGATCCAGCACACCACCTCTGAGAGCAGATAAATAAACTTTGGCACCAGCAATTTTGAAACTAATAAAATGAGTATTTATAACAAATACATTCTAATGGCTTTTTGTCCTCACTGGCAGGCACTGAAATTTCCTTGACTTATGGAGATCACAGTTTAGCAACAACCAGAAAATCAGTGTGGTATCAACATTATCCTCATGCTAAATCCAAAACAAGGCCCTGTACCAGCTGCTAGGGAGAAAATGAACTCTGCCTCAGCCAAAATCAGGACACAAGATAATGAGCCCCACTTTCCTCTTCATTTTTGTGGACTTTCCTCGTCCAAGTTGTTCAGTGTCTCTTGTTTCCAGTCAGAGGGATACAGCTTCATGGCTGGAATGTAATTTAACACAGGCAGAGGGGTTCTTGATGCCAAAGCAAGGATCCTCAGTGCTGCAAAGGCCTGACACACCAGGCACACGGATCCCAGCTTCAAAGAGCAGCTCGTTGTTATCCGCACAGCAGCTGGGGCCAGGGCAGCTTTTGAAGATGCCCAGCAAAGACATTTGAGCCCTAACCCGAGATTAAAAAAAGAATAAACACCCTCCTGAGAGGACTTCTCTTTGCTGATCAAAGTCAGAGCAAGTGCTGGGTGTGTTTGGGAAAATCCCAGAGCTGGGCTCGCTTCATACAAACTGCAGTTTTTAACAAAGCAGGGCATTCACGGGGATTTGATCCACAAAGGCAGGCTCCCCTCCAGGAGATCAGCCTTCCCTGACTGGAGAGTGGAAAGGAGTCTTGAGTTAGAACTGCAAAGTCCTTCGAAGAGGGGACCTCCTGGAGGCACAAAAAGCTTAAAGAACCACAGAAGGAGTGTGGGAGTTGCTCAGGTTGGTGATTTTTCTAATCCCAGAGCAACAGGCAGCTCAGACAGAGCTGGTTTCGCAGCAGTGAGTGAGAAACCCTCGTGACCCCTCCTCCTGATTCCTTCTGACCCGAGATTAGAAGATCCCCACACCACAGGATGTCTTTCAAGAGGTGTTTTTGGGATGAAACACAGGTGGCCATAGGGGCAGACTGGAGCTGTAAGCACCGTGTACAGTTTTCACCATAATGAATTCAAGCTGAAGGAAGCAGATTGGATATTAGGGAGAAATTCTTCCCTGTGAGGGTGGGCAGGCCCTGGCACAGGGTGCCCAGAGAAGCTGTGGCTGCCCCTGGATCCCTGGAAGTGTCCAAGGTCAGGTTGGACATTGGGGCTTGGAGCAACCTGGGACAGTGGAAGGTGTCCCTGCCTGTGGCAGGGGGTGGCACCGGATGAAATTTAGGATCCCTTCCAACCCAAACCATTCCATGATTCTGTGATTCAGTCCCACTCTCTCAAGCCCCTCCCTGCCCTTCCCAGCACTGCTGGCACCAGAAGCAGCTCAGCTGTGGCTCATGGCCCAGGGGCCAGGCTGAGGTTCCAGGGTCGAGCCAGTTCCCCTTCAACACATGAGCCTCAACAGACCTGCGAGCAGAGGTGACCAGGAAGCTTTGTCCTTGCAGGAGAGAAGAGGGGAAGCTTGGATGAAATATTCCAGCCCTCCTGAGAGAGATTCCCATCTCCCTGATCAGCTTCCTCCTGCTGGAGCTGTGCCCAGGATGAGGCCAGGCTCTGGATGGAGACCTCTGTTATCTGCTTTGACCCACGGAGCTCATGGTGTTGGGTCAGGCAGAGGCTCAGGATGAAGGTTTGATGTCTGGCTGTACCCACTGCAGCTCCCACCACCTCCCCACTGCCTCTGACACTGACCTCCAGCTGCTCAACGCTGGTGGGACCTGCCAGGAATTTGGCAACTTCCCCAGTGAGTCACCCTGAGTAAAACCTGTTATCCAAACCTCTCATCCCCTCGCCCACACACCTGCAAGGACTGCGAGGACCCTCCCCAGAGCTGAACTGATGCTGAGCAATCCCACCCTCGGCTCCATAAAAAGCAGGGGCCGGATGAGGCCCAGCAAAACCATCGCTCCTCTCTTGTCCAGATTTTCCTGGAGCTGCCAAAAACTAGGGCAGCCACAGGCACAGCATCTGCATGCATAACTTCAGCTGTCAGTCTGCAAAAAAAAAAAAAAAAAAAAAAAAAAAAAGGCACCCCCAC
>VZTJ01006073.1:692630-751511 GCA_013397795.1 Orthonyx spaldingii
AAAAAAAAATCAGAAAGGCAGCTCCAGATGCTGCAAATTTCCCAGGAAAAGGAGATGGATTTCCCCCCCCCCTTACCAGTGTGGGCTTGCAGGCAGTGCCTGTACCCGAGGACAGCACCTGCAGCACAGGAATTCCCCGTGTGCCACCAGATCCTGCTGCTCCTGCCCGTGAAATCCCTGTGCCTGGGGCTTCCCACTGCAGTCGTGTGCAGTTTGCTGTGTTTGGAGAACAGAACTCCAGGGGAAAGAGCAGAAGCTGCTGCTTTCTGCGTGTTAATAAAGCACAAAACATATGCCTGTAATTCTGTGTATCAGACATGCAGCAGCCTCTAAGAAACAGGAGCATTTGGAATATTTTGGAGCTGTTTTCTTACACATTTCACCATTTATTGCTTAACACCGCCAGAGCAGCAGCTCCGCTTTTATAAGGACAAGGTACAAGGCAAGTCCCTGAGTTTACAACTGCTTTTACAAAATGTTCTTAAAGCCCAAAATGCCCCAGAGCATCTCCCAGTGTCATTTTCCCCTGATTTGCCAGTTGTTCCCTTGATTAAAGGTAGGGGAGTAACCCATTAGACATGAAAAATCCAAGGTCACGTGTGGTGTAACAGCACACACATGAAAATTGGGGAGTGAAAGGGATCTGTGACAAATTGAGTTCACTTATTTTTTTCTTTTTTTATCTTCCTTTTTTTTTTTTTTAATGTATATTTATCAGCTTCTATTAAAAAAAAAAAAAGAGGGAAAAATGTATTTGGTTTTTGTGGATTTTTTCCCTTAAAAAAGCAAATGTCTTTCTAGTAACTTCCAGCTAAAACTCTGGAAATCTGCAGGATTTTTGGCAGTGGGGAGGGCTGGTACAAGCCTTGCAGTGCCTGACAAAGTGGAGGGAATGGAAATGCTCCAAGAGCCACCCAGCCTGTGCTCAGTGTGAAAGGACATCAATAAAACATGATCTGCTTCCCTTCAGCTGATAGAGACACATAAATAATAAAACTCTTAAGATGTGGAGTCCAACGTGGACCGAAACAGGAGGAGAAAAACCCCTGAAGATGGTGTGGGAGAAGTTCATTTAGGAGCCCCTGTGGTTTGTTCAGTGCTTCCCTTCCCAGTGCAGCACAAAGCATCACCTGAGACAGCAGCGACCCTGGAGGGAGGAGACAGGGCCCAAATGACACCCACACAATTCCAGGGGTGGATGGAACCCTCATCCCTGTCCTGCCTGTCTGGCACAGCCTGTGACACCCCCCTGAACCTGCAGGCTCACGTGGTGTGCCACAGAACAAAAGCCACCAGGTTATAAGGGTGTCAAAGCAATTTGTTATCCACAGGCTGGAAAGGGCAGGTGTGGGAGAAACCTTCAGGAGCCCCCCACACACACCTGGGAATCCATGGATGAAATGCACTTGGAGGTGTTCAGTCATCAAATCATAGAACAGGATGGTTTGGGTTGGGAGAGAATTTAAAGGTGATTCAGTTCCAACCTCCAGGGACACCTTCCACTGTCCTGGGATGCTCCCAGTCCCGTCCAGCCTGGCCTTGGACACTGCCAGGGATGGAACAGCCACAACTCCTCTGGGCACCCTGTGCCAGGCCTTCCCCACCCTCACAGGGAAGAATTCCTTCCTAATATTTAACCTAGATGTCCCCTCTTTCAGTTCACACCCAATCTCTGTCCCTGATCACTTCTCCCAGCACGGCCTCTTTCCAGTAACCATAAGGATTCTGATTTTCCTCACAGTTATGAGGGGCAAAAATTTACCTGGAGAAATACAAATTCACTTCATGTTGTCTGTGGAGGAGAAGCTCTCACCAAGGCCATGCTCTGCCCCATAATCAGCGTGGGGCATATTAGGATTGGCAGAATATTTATTAATGCACCAGAGCTTCAGTGAGAAGCACACATAGTGCAGCATGAATAAGAGAAAATAGTCACCTCCACTTGACTTCAGTAATGTCAGCAGAAAAGGGTCAGCAAGGGGTAAAAGGTTCAGGAGTGAAAACAGGGCCACAGACTTTGTTTGGTCACAGAGCAGAAAACGGAACCAAATAAATGATTAACAGCCTGGCCTAAAGAAACTGAGATAATTCAGTGCTGTAAAGAGTTACAGGGATCTGCTGCCCAGAGGTGAAGGTCGTGTGGTGTTCCTACAGTTGTCTTCAATAGATTCATGTCATTTGATATTTAGGATAATAAAAGAGGGGCTGTTGCTGTGGCTGTGTCCTGTAAAAAATCCCCCTGCTCTTGGGAAACTGAATTTTATTAAGTTTGGGGAGATTTGTTTTCTGCTGATTCTAAAGGATCTTCAAAGAAAGAGTTGAATCTGAATCTCCATTTTTAATCTAAAGCTTTCTTTCCTTTGGCATTTATCTGCATCCATTTTGTGGGGTTTTTTCCTCTCTCCTGCCATGCACAGAAATATCACAAGTGGCATAACTTGTGATGTCAGGCAGGAATTCTTGAGCCTTATTTGAATTACACTTTATTTACTAATTAGGATATGTTTAGCATTTTAAGCAAACATTCATTTCTCTCCTGTTAGTTTGAGAGACTCTTTTCTCTGGGGGATTGCTTGAACTCTCTGTGCTGCTCTCTCAAGTCTGGGGAGTACAGCAAGATCCAGAAGCCTGAAAAATCCACTGCAGCATCTGCTGCTTGCCTGGTGTTTCCAACAGCAATGGCTGAACCTGGGCTGCAAATTTAAAATGTCTTCAAGCACATTGTAGTGCAGTCTGCAAGCAGTCCTTTAGATCCATTCAGGGAAATTATGGAACCATAAAAGAGTTTGGGTTGGAAGGGCTTTAAAGCCCATCCAGTTCCAACCCCCTGCCATGGGCAGGGACACTTCCACTGTCCCAGGGTGCCCCAAGCCCCGTCCAGCCTGGCCTTGGACACTTCCAGGGATCCAGGGGCAGCCACAGCTTCTCTGGGAATTCCAACCCAGCCCCTCCCCACCCTCACAAGGAACAATTCGTTCTCAAAATCCCATCTAAATCTACTCTACAGCAAATTTCCAAGAAGGACAAGACACCAAGCTGGCTCTCTGATGCCACTTAACACATTCAGTTTTCATCCTTTCGTCTACTTTCATTCTTCAGCTGTTCCCAAAACCCCAAAACTGGCGCTGAGATTTTGATTTTTAGTGACTACTGAAAATATGGGGAAATTCACAGGGACTCCAGGGTTTCTAACCCAGACAGAAAGGGGCAGCTGATATGGAAAAAAAAGCCAAAAAGCCATGAGATTGGAAGCCTGACAATCCTGCTACTCCACAACAAACGGGAAAGGGGATAAGGCAATGCACTCATCCACCGTTGTTACAGAATCTCTACAGGCAGCACCTTCCATCTGAACAAGCTCTGTGCATTTGTCACAGTAACTGTCCCCAGAACGTGCAGAACACTGCCCAGCCTGGAATCTGCACATTCCCCTCCACCCCCACGGTGAGAAACAGAAAATGCCCAGTGCAAAGGAAACTGGACAGTGAGGGAGGCAGCTCTGCAAAGGGCAGGTCAGCCCTGGGTTAAAAGAGATGCAGGTTGGCCCAAGAGGGTGAAAATCATCCATCTGCACCTTTGCTGTGCTGGGCCCACGAGCAGGGGGCAGGAGTGATGCACTGAAGGACAGCACCACTCCTTTCTCCACCAAGGGATGCTCTTCAGGGGGCCTTTGTCCTTTTCCAGCCTCACTCACAGCAGGGAGTTCATCCCTGGAGCTGGGGACAGACACATGGACACCTCCTAGAGCTACCACGTAACTCCCTGTGACTGCTGCGCCAAAAGGATGCTGATCTGACTGCTGTCAGCAAGAAAATGTGCTGAACCCACCCCAAATCCAAAGGGAGATTACTTAAAAGGAGAGAAACTTTTTAGATGTGCAGATAGTGATAGGACAACCCAGAATTGTTTTAAATGAAAAGAGGGGAGGTTTAGATGAGGTGTTGGAGAAGGGAGTGTTTGGGTCTTTTTTCCCACCCTGAGCAAGCTGAGGAGAAGAATTCATCCCTGGCTGCCCAGGGATAAGCTGGGAGGAAGAAGATGAGTGCCTCTGCCTGTTTCAGTCTGGCACAACGACCTGAGCCAGCACTGATGTGCACACTTTAGAGTTTTACCACATTTAAACAGGCCTGAGGCAGAGCTCTCCAGCTGCAAAGAGGAGTGGAAGGAGGAATCTCTTGCCAGAGGATGCTCTGGAGTCGCCATCCAGCAACTGAGGACCAAAAACTTTGAACAACTTTGGAAACAATTCCTATGCAACTCCAGGCCCTGCTCTCATGGTTTCCCCTTCCATGTAGTCCTGTGCTCAACAAAGGGACTTCTTTTCTTCTTCCTCCCTCTGTGACTGATCATCAGCATCCTCCCCTGTCCCCACCTGCCCCTCTGTGCCCCCAAACCCTCCTGGTTCCTTGTGCTTTTCACCTTCAGTCCCAAAACCCTCCTGAACTCTGCCCAGAACCATCAGCTTTCAGCATCTCTCCATCCCTGGAATCATCTAGGTTGGTGTGAGCCAGGTGTTTCCTGGGTGAGGAGCTGACAGCCAGGCCCACACTCTTTATCCTGGCAGGAACATCACAGCTTTTCCCTGCTTGGCCTCAGCCTCCACGGAGCCCTACAGGAGCTGGGTACTTCTCTCTTCGTGGTGCTCAAACAGCTGCTCCAGACAGCTCCAGACAGCTCCAGACAGCTCCAGAGAATTCCAGACAGCTCCAGAGAATTCCAGAGAGCTCCAGAGAGCTCCAGAGAACTCCAGAGAGCTCCAGAGAATTCCACATAGCTCCAGACAGCTCCAGAGAATTCCAGACAGCTCCAGACAGCTCCAGAGAGTTTCAGACAGCTCCACACAGCTCCACACAGCTCCAGAAAGCTCCAGACAGCTCCAGACAGCTCCAGACAGCCACCTTAATCCAAGGAAGCTTCATTTTCTCTGTGTAATTTCAGCTCCAATGTCATAACCTCTCAATAATGCATCGGAGCTGTGATGTCTCCCTCCCTTCAGCTCCCTCTTTGCCCTGACACCTCATCCTGCTGCAACCACAGGAACAGCCCAGGAGGCTTTCCCAGCTCTCCCAGCTCCCGGTACCACTGCTGAGGAGTCTCTGATCACCGTCAGTGATGTTGGCTCAGTGAAATTCACCGAATTCTAACACAGTTAACAGGGGAGGAACTGAATTGGCTTCATTGCCTCTCCTCTGGGAACACAACATTCTCTCCAGGCATTTTGAGGCCGTGTGTAACTCCACAGCTTCAAACACTCTGCCACATACCCCCAATCAGAAACTGAGAGGAGTTTAATCACATTTTTCTTCCTAAATTGCAGCTTCCAGGCGGTGTGGTGACCTGTGGCTGAAAAATCTTCTTTCCAAAGCTCTTGATTTATTTTGATTAAGATGGATAAGCCCATCTTGTATTCCCGGCAGAGGAGAGCATTTTAGGATTGATGTGCATCACTGTGAGATGTGCCTCTGGTGGTGCAATTTCAAAATCCCAATTTCCAAATGCACTTTGGACAGCAGGCAGGGAAGGACTGGATGGAGACCACTAAAACCCTTCTCTGACTATGGGTCTCAGAGGAGAACTGCTTTGGAGGCTTATTCAGCATTCTGGATGTTTGGTTTCCTCTTACTTTTCCCTTTTCCCATTTTATCTCCATCAATGGGAAAATAAGGATAAAAGGAGGACAGGGCAGAAAGAACATGAACCTCTACCTCCATCCCAAGACGGGTGAGCAACCTTCATTGCTGCATTCACAAAATATAAAAGTTGGCTACTTAACTTTTCTATTTTGTGGATGTGGAATGTGTTTGTACATAATCAGTTATCACAGAGTCTCTCTCTGATGAGTTCCTCACCTGTTTCAGGGCTATATTTTCGTTTGAAAGCCTGGTGTTGAAAGTTCAGGAAACTTTCCATCATAAAATAAAATAACAAAATAAAATAAAATATAAAATAAAATAAAATAAAAAAATAAAATAAAATAAAATAGAATAAAATAAAATATAAAATAAAATATAAAATAAAATAAAATATGAAATGAAATGAAATAAAATATAAAATAAAATAAAATAAAATAAAATAAAATAAAATAAAATAAAATAAAATAAAATAAAATAAAATAAAATAATAAAATAAAATAAAATAAAATAAAATAAAATAAAATAAAATAAAATAAAATAAAATAAAATAAAATAAAATAAAATATAAAATCCTCTTCACTGCTGCTCATGTAATTTTCAGTATCCCAGAGGAGCAGCAGGGAGCTGAGCTCAGCACAAGCTGTCCTGGTTTGTCGAGACATGTATTAGCATACAAAAGATTAAAGATGCAGTGGATATTTTGGATCCTGCCATGTGCTGTGGGCCAAATTCTCTTCCATGATTGTTCTCCTGAAAGCCTGGGGGAGGTGCAGCTCTGATGGCAGCAGGGAAAGTGAGGGTGGGAACCTCCTTCTGGGTCTAAAATGCAAATATTTAAGCCTGAGACTGTCCCCAGTCTCCTTCTGCAGTCAAGAGAGAGAAATGGTCACGGCCAGAGGGGAATTCACCTCACCCTGAAATAAGAAACCAAGGTCAGTCTGACCCTTTGGAAGAGCTTACTCAGAGCTGTTGGTTATAAGGGATCCCAGGATGAGGAATCCAGGTGCAGGAACTCATCCAACTTTCAGATGCATGAAGTGAAGGTAAAACCCTGCATCACATCCCTGTCCCTCCCCACCTCATCTCGTGAAGGGATCAGACCCTTCTCTTCCACATCTCTGTGTCCCCACATCACAGGACTGGGATGAGGGGAAAGGAATCCTCCTTTTTCATCTCTGTGGGAATATCAGGCTCTTTCCCACTGCTTGGGGCTGAGGGAGAAACCAACACCTGTGTGCTGATGACGGGCGCTCAGCTCCGGCAAGAAAAGCACAGCCTCATGGTTTGTTGGGAGAAAATGGTCTTCCTGGGAAATGTGAGCCTGGTTATCCCACCAAATCACCCCACTGAAGCCGCTGGGACTCCCCAAGGCCACCCCACAGCCCTCAGTCACTGGACAGAGGGACGAATCCAGTGTTTCCTGGAGACCTCAGGCGTGCTCTTCCTTCCTGACCTCGGGAACTGCTTTGTAAAATCATCTCAACTGCACAGGGAGGTGATCCTGGCTGGATCACATTCCACCCAAAGAGCTGATCCCAGCAGTGGCAGCTCTGGATCCCTCTCCTTGCAGGGAGATGCTTTCAGCCCGGGCTGGACTCACTAAAGTCAGAGCGGCTCCCGCGCTCCGCACTCGTTTGTGCTCAGAGGCATTCACTGAAAGTTCATCTCTTCTCCCAGTTCCAGGAAAATCACTTCACTTGTCAGCCAGACTGAGGCTTTCTGATCAGCGTGAGGCAGGGTGTCTACAGCACAAACCTCTCTGCCTGCAGCAAGGTGCAGCCTGCGCCGTTCTCCAGGCTTGCTTTCCTTTGTTTTCCACCCTCGGGTTCTTTTTTCACAAAGCAGCGCTGCAAAGTGGGACAATTCACACTCTGCCAGAGCCCGTCAGGGAACTTCTCAGCCCCTGTGACTCTTGCCACGTTTATTTATTTTTTCATCGCAGAGTGGTTTCGGTTGGAAGGGTCGGCAAAAATCACCCAGTGCCACCCGCTGCCACGGGCAGGGACACCTTCCACTGTCCCAGGCTGCTCCAAGCCCTCTCCAGCCTGGCCTTGGACACTGCCAGGAATCCAGGGGCAGCCACAGCTTCTCTGGGCACCCTGTGCCAGGGCCTCCCCACCCTCACAGGGAACAGTTCCTTCCCAATATCCCATCTAAACCTGCCCTCTTTCAGCTTGAAGCCTTTCCCTGTGTCCTGTCCCTCCATCCCTTGTCCCAAGTCCTTCTCCAGCTTTCCTGGAGCCCCTTTAGGTCCTGGAAGGGGCTCTGAGGTCTCTCTGGAGCCTTCTCTT
This sequence comes from Orthonyx spaldingii, assembly GCA_013397795.1. Lineage (NCBI taxonomy): Eukaryota > Metazoa > Chordata > Aves > Passeriformes > Orthonychidae > Orthonyx > Orthonyx spaldingii. Next base: position 700,555 of record VZTJ01006073.1, read on the forward strand.
CTCCATGAGAACACCCCCAGCTCTCCCAGCCTGGCTCCAGAGGGGCTCCAGCCCTCAGAGCATTTCTGTGGCCTCCTCTGGATTCTCTCCAGGTCCATCCTTTGCTGGAGATCCCAGAGCTGGACACAGCAGTGCGGGTGGGATCTCACCAGGGCAGAGCAGAGGGGCAGAATCCCCTCCCTCAAACTCTGCCCACGTGTTTTTGTTCCAGCCCAGGGCACAGTTCGTTTCCAGGGCTGCAAATGCACATGGCCAGGGCTTGTCCAGCTCCTCATCCATGGACACCCCCAGTCTCCAACCCTGACCACCCCCTGATCTTCAGAAGGGAGTGAGAGCCTAAAAAATAATCTTTGCTGTGCAACAGTTGGTTTGCATTTGTCCCTGGAAGTGCTCTGGGCATTTCTGTGACAATTTCAGCAGTCAGGCCTTGATTTCAGCAGTCAGGCCCACACAGCTGGGAAACAGAGCTGGCCCCACCTCCCTGGGATTTGGGAACCAGAGCTGGCCCCACCTCCCTGGGATTTGGGAAACAGAGCTAGCCCCACCACCCTGGGATTTGGGAAACAGAGATGTCCCCACCTCCCTGGGATTTGGGACACTCCTCAGGAATGGAGGAGAAAAATGGAAAAGAACAGGTGTCACCAGCCTATGACACACCCGTGTTCCTGTGTTGTTCTCCTAAATGAGCAATTTCCCAACAAAAGGAAAAGGAGCATTCTCAACGAGTTCAGATGTTTTGATGACATTTTTGAAAGAACCTATTTCCACCCACACAAGTTGTTCAACTGGGAAAATTTCCCTAATTGCTCTTTTGTTATCTTAATTCTCCAACTTTGATCAGAGCACTTTGATTCAAATGAAATGTTTTATTGCGAGGGTTGCCAGCAGCTCAAAACACTCCAAACACTGCTTTTCCCTAATTGCCCTGATTGCAGAGTCGGGGCAATTTGCCTGCCTGGCACAGGAGGTGTCAAATGGCAGAGCCAGGGCTGAGGCACAGAGGTCACCACGACTTCCCAACCAGGATAAAAGCAAAATGTGGCTCTGTTTTGGCTGCTCTTGTGAGACAGGCAATGGAGATGGACTTGAAATTCAGGGATAATTCCAGCTTTTCACTTAGGCTTTCCCTGGGGTTTGGATGCCCTCCCTGAGCCCCTCAGCCCACAAGAAATTGGTCAAGGGGACAATTCACCTCATCCTTTAGAGGACACACAAAGAGGTCACACATATTGCTCCCTAAAAGTACCAGCTTCTTCCCTAAATCCATTCTCAGAGCCCAGGGGTACAATTTACCTGCCTAAATTCAGATTTCTAGTGATATTAGAGAGCCATGGGGCTCTGCCATTGTGTGTTCAGCTGCAACTTCAGTGGACACTGAGCACCTTGTGCATCCTGCCTGTCCCATACACATATTTAAAATACCCCAGATTGTGTGACAAGGTACTAAACACGTGTTTAGAGCTGATCACAAACTTCAAGAGACAGAGAAAACCATAATTCTCTTAAGAGTTTGCTCTAATAAGTGAACTGCTCTCCCTTTTCATATTTTTCTCCTGGCTTTGTTTTGTTCTTGTCTACATTAAAGAGCCCATTTAGCATCCAACCCCTCCCTGTCAGTGACGTCCTTTGAAAGACAGCAATCAATCCCTCTCTGGACAGAAAGTTTGGGAGGTCTTACTGCAAGAACTATTTTCCTGTTGTGCAATAATTCCCTTGGGAGGCAGAAATAGGCACAGGAGGGCAAAAATAACTTGAACGGAAGCTGTTTCTCAAAAAGAATTCAATTCCAGGCAAAGCACAGAACTCACAGGACTCTGAATTTTATAAGAAGTCTTCTTAAAAACCAATTTCTGGTTCTTTCTAGCACCATTTCCAGAACTGAATGTTGTCCTTTGTATTTAGGAATGAATATTACTCCATGCAATGCAGGGAATTTCCTCTTACCTCACATCTGCTCTTGGCCATCACAACCAAGGTGAGCTCATTATTAAAGGAGTTTTTGGTGCCTCTGCACTGGGAAAAACTCAGCACAGGGAAAGGGAGCTCTGCCAAACCAGGAAAGAGTTGAGGGGAAAGGATTTTGTTATGCCACTGATGATTTTTATTACCAAGCTTCCGACTTCTGTGGCTTCCAACAGGAGGAGCAAAGATTTTATTGCAGGCAGGGAAGCAAAGAGCTTTGTGAGGCAGAGTCAGGGAATGAATGAGCTCCTGGAACACAGCAGGGCACAGTTTAGCAGGGCACAGGTGGCAAATGTCCCCTCGTGACCAAGGAATGAGGGATCTGCCCCAGCACCTCGGGAACAGAGAGACCAGCAGGGTTTGCTGCTCTGGAAAGAAAAGGAAAAAGGAGAAAACTAAAAGTTAAGGATGCAGAGTAACTGGTCAGTGATCTGTAAAATATTCAGTTTATTGGTTCAAATTCTGAATTTTATCTGAAGGTCATAAATCTACTGATACACGGTTGAATGCCACACAACTGCCTGAGAAATGTCACCAGAAAATGAGCTGGCCCCTGGAAGTTTCTGCTTCTCGTGTCTGACGTAGAAAGAGCCTGGGTGACCAATTTGAAACTGTCAGTTATCTTTTAAACATCTGCCATTAGACAAAAACTCTTCTTCCCTCCTTGTTTCAGTAGGTGAAACAGGATGGGCTGAGGAAATGATGGCCCTGGTACAGAGGCTGCCTGCACTGCCTGAGTTTAGGAGGATGAGCACCTCACAGATTTCTGACTTTTTGTGTTTGTTTTTGTCTTAACGAAACATTTTTTCATTTGAAGATGTGGCTGCTCATTGCAAGGAGGTTGGACTAGGTGGCCTTTAGAGATTCCTTCCAACCCAAACTCTTCCATGGTTCTACGATTTGGCTTCAAAATCAATGCTCAGAAGCTTTCCCTCACCAGACAGATCTTTCCTGTGTGTTTGCAGGACTGATGAAATCACTCTTCTCCAAAGCAAGTGCATTTCAAGAACCCTCTACTTCCTTCTTTATAATAAAAAATAAATAAATAAATCCCCAATAAATGGGATCCAAAGGAAGATGAAAATTTCATTCTCCCAGCCTGGCCCTCCCCAGCAGGCACCACATCAACCCCAGCTCCTCCAGCTGCCAATTCCCCGGGATGTTCACTCCATGCCAACCCTTGCAGCCACCTCCTGCCAGCCTGTGCCACCCTCACAGAGCCACAGGAGCAGCCCACGATGGCCCTGCTGCCCCCAGGCTCCTCAGCATGAGGCTGACAACACCCTCACAACCTGCCCTGCCCTCCTGGGATTCCTTGGCTGAAGGGGATCTCACATCACAGGGTTTTGAGGAACAGCACATCTTAATTTTATTTTGCAGAGGCTGCTTTCAGGGTGTACCAGACATCTCTGTCAAAAAGTTCCGTCTGAGGGCACAGAAAAGCCAAGCAAGGAAAGTGAGTCATGGTGAAGTGTTTTAAATGCATGAAAACTATTTTTTTTTCCTGGGGGACTAAAAGCTGCACACTCAGCCTATTTTTAGTGCAGCTGGCAGTACATCAGCATCAATAAAACTGCAATATTTTAATGGGTGACAGGTTATGGAAGGAGCCATCAGTCCCTGGTTAATGGATGCGTTCTTGGCTTGGGCCAACGTGAGTTTTTTCTTCACCTCTTTCCTTGCTCCACAGTTTCCCCCTGGGACAAGTCACCGCCACTCAGCTGATGGACGGCAGCTCGTCCATGGGTCCAGCACAAATGCTGTGCAATGTGCCATGAAAGCCATTAAATACCCTTAATTAATACCCTCCCTTCTGCCTGTTCAGGCACAGGAATGCAGCAACGAGCATGAAAAGTAGCTCGTTCTTGTGAGCCTTGATGCTGGCAGCATGATTGAGATGAACCATTTTAAATCCAGAAGTGCAAATCTGAATGTCCCTCCTCCATCTCAGGCTGTTGACCAAGGTGTGACATTTTACGAGGGTTTGTGGTGATAGGATGAGGAGGAATGGCTCTAAACTGAGAGAGGGTTGATTTAGAGTAGATGAGAGGAAGAAATTCTTCCCTGTGAGGGTGGGGAGGCCCTGGCACAGGGTACCCAGAGAAGCTGTGGCTGCCCCTGGATCCCTGGAAGTGTCCAAGGCCAGGTTGGATGGGCTTGGAGCAGCCCAGGATAGTGAAAGATGTCCCTGCCCATGGCAGGGTGGTGGAATTAGATGAATTTTAAGGTCCCTTCCAACTCAAACCATCCTGGGATTCTGGGATTTGCCCCATTAATTGAGAAAGTCTCAAAATTCCTTCTAGACACAGGATGCAACTGGACAACCCTGGTTACAGAAACACACAGGTCTTAACCAGGTTGGGTTGGGACAGATTTTAGACTGATTTCTGTAGAGAAAATAGAACGGATCTATAGAAAATAGATCTAGAAAAATAGATCTAGAAAACAGATCTAGAAAATAGAGCAAAATCTATTGCTGTGCTGTGCCCTGGCTCTCCTGGAAGCTGGGTGCTCCTGGGAGCTGCCTTAGCCCAGCACTGAGCTTGGGAGAGGCATCTGAAAAATCCCTGGTGCACAGATGAGCTGGTGCTCAACACAAATCCACAGGTAAGGAATGGTTTGGAAACAGAGCCATGGCTCAGACCGGGGAGAGCAAAGCTCCCTTCCTGCCAGCACATCATCCTAGAACAGTCCTAGAACAGTCTGGGTGGGAAAGGACCTTAGAGATAAGAGAATCCACTTCCACCCCCTGCCATGGGCAGGGACACCTTCCATTGTCCCAGGATGCTCCAAGTCCCAGTGTCCAACCTGGCCTCGGACACTTCCAGGGATCCAGGGGCAGCCACAGCTTCTCTGGGCAGCCTGTTCCTGTTCTTTAGATCTGGGGCTGGTAAGTTTACATCCAAATAGAAGAAGTTAAAGGCTCTGCCCATCCCTCACATAATCACCCTCAGGAGCCATAAATTGCCATGTTTAGGAGAACACTAGCTGCTAACCCAGGCGGTTTTATCGGTGCAAAATGTTATGTGAGGACCTGGTTTAAAGTTCTCACATCCCAGAGTTCCTGGGAGGAGGAGGAGAACCCTCTCCACAACTCCATGTGGTGCTTGGGAAGGTTTTCCCAGGCCAGAACATGTAACCAGCCATGGCACAGCCAGGACATGCCCAGCCCTGGGCACAGAGCTCCATGTGAGAGGCCACAGAGGCTCTTCCTTCCTCCTCAGAGCACCACAGCACACAGAGGTCCCTGCATTCCATCCCCACCGAGGTTTGGGTGCAGCTCCCTCACTCCAGAGCCACCCATGAGGACACCCCAACGCTCAGCGTTCACACCTGGTGAAGGAATTGTGCTGCCTTTGCCTCAAGGAAACCCCTCGAGGCAGGAGTGACCTGACACCAGGCAGGAAAGCTTCTGCCTCATGGCAAAGGCTCCTCGTTCAGCAGGATGGATGGGGGCTCTGATTTCCTGGGCATGAAAAATTGTTTGTGCTGAGGTGCTTTAACTCACCAGACAAATGCCTTGAGAGGTACAAGCTGTCTGGGCAGGCACACAGCCAGGCAGCTGAACAAGGAAAAGGGGTTTTAGAGCTTGGTCGTGATGGATTTCAAACATACTCAGAACTGAAGTGAGGGCTGTGCAGTGTTCATTCTCCAGGGAATAACAGCAAGGAGTGAATAACTGAGGAGAGCTTCGGGAACACCTTGGGTTTCAAGTTAAATAAAGAGACAAGACAAATTCAAGGAACTAAAAATTCTGTGCTTCTTGGAGTCATTGATTAGGGCAAGAAGTCGACTGTGGCCACAATGTCACCTTGAGGGATGTTTTCCAGGGATGCTGCTGGGCTGGTTGTGTGTCCTTTTGTCAGGAAAGGGCCTCAAAGCCACCAGCTCCTGCTGAAATCCAGAACTGCTGCGATCCCCCAGGCACATCCCCCAGGCACCGACATTTGCCTGCAGACACTGGAGCACATCAAGGCCTCACTGATGTGCACAAACTGCACAAAGCACCAGACAATTCCTGCTGCAAAGGTCTCCAAATGCAAATATAAGGTGGATAAATTGAGAGGAATGTGTTCCTTTACAGCCTGGGAAATGAGGCACGGATGGAGTGTGCAGTTCCCCCAAGGTCACTTTGGGAGGCAGAGGCAGGACATGGGAGGAAATCAGGATCTCCTGAAAGGTGCTGAGCTCCTGGAACCTGGAATATTTCCCTCTTTGGCACAGACAGGAACCACGAGTGGGTATCCCTGCTCTGAAAATGCAGCTGGGTTTCTCTGACATTGTGGGAGTTCCCTGAAAGAGCAGGAGAGAGGAACTTGTGAGAGATCTCTGCAGCCCAGCTGTGGCTTGGAGGGCAGATTTTACATGTTGGGGAGGGGGCTGCAAACAACGAGCTCTTAACCCCAGAAATGATTTTATGGAGGGCAAAATTAAACCCATCCTAGAGAACCCGGGATATTGCAAGGCAAGGCTTTGGCTGTGACACATAAACATGAAATAGATGCTAAAGACCACAAATGCTGTCACTTCGTGGGTGCAGAGGAAGAATTCAAGTGCCATTATTTCTGCTTGGCTTGTGCTTGACAACACAATTTTCTCCCAACTCTTGTTAATGCCAGCATAAAGAGAGGCCAACCCCTGACACACACCGTCAGGGCTGATAAAAATCACGGATGCTTGGTTCACAGAGATCCTTCTGAGAGCTCCTAATAAGTGGGAAGCTGCTGCTATTACCACGACAGCTCCCGTGAATGTCAGCCTTTGAAAGGGGGAGTAAACTGCAAGGGAGGTGTGTCAGCTTTATGGCAGCAATAACATTTTGGTTTCTAATCCACCATTATTTGAAATGAGAAACTCTCGTTGCTGCAGCTCAGCCTCTCTCGTTCCTTTGCCCTTTACTTTATGGCAATTTGCAGGTGGTCCCATGTCGCTGTTGAGCCGATGTCGAAACAAGAGGCACACGAGAGCAATTGCCAAGAAAAGAGAGATTATTTCTTTAAATGCAGCTTTATATACAAAATGAACGCTCACTGGGATTGGCCACAGCCCTCCGCCCCCTGGGGCTGGTTGGCCACAGGCATTCACCGCCTGTTCCAAAGGAGCTCTGAACACCTTATCTTGTGTTTACATAAACAGATAGATTTTCTCACGAGAAAGAGGTTTCTGTGCTGTCACAGTCCCATCACTGGGGTCTGTGATGGTCCATAGGAACTGATCCCTAAAATGACCCAACGAGGGAAATGCCCACTCCCCACATCACAGAATCCTAGAACAGTCTGGGTGGGAATGGGCCTTAAAGAGAAGAGAATCCAGTTCCACCCCTGCCATGGGCAGGAACACCTTCCACTGTCCCAGGCTGCTCCAGGCCCTGTCCAACCTGGCCTTGGGCACTTCCAGGGATCCAGGGGCAGCCACAGCTTCTCTGGGCAGCCTGTTCCTGTTTTTTAGATCTGGGGCTGAGAAGTTTACATCCAAACAGAAGAAGTGAATGGCTCTGCCCATCCTTCACATAATCACCCTCAGGGACCTCCATAAACAACCCCCACCTTCTCAGCCCCCCTTTTTCTCATTTCCTCCCTGTTCATAGAGACCAGCCCTGGTTTTTTGGTCCCTTCTGCTTCCAGCCACTCTGAGAGGCACAATTTAGTCCCAAGGGTACATTGAGGCATTTCTTTCTCACTGCAACACCTTTCCTCAATCCTTCAGTTCAGCTCAGCCTTTTCCCTCTATCTCAGGGAAGCAATGAGCTTGAGCATCCTGCACTAGTGGGAGGTGTCACTACCCAGGGTAGGGGTTGTAACTGGGTGACTTTTAGGGTCTCTTCCAACCCAAACCACTCTGTGACTCTGATCCAGCCAGGGACCCACCTCTGCTCAAGGCAGATTTGTAAGCTCTCTGTCCAGGATGAAGGTGAGAGAAAAACCAGAGAGATTTTGTTGAGAAACACCTGCAATTACAGAGCCTGGGGCTGCATCCTCGGCAGAGCTGAGACCTCGTTAGCACAGCTTTGCATTTATTTATGGAATTTGGGATACACCTCAGCATAAAAGGTGCTATATAAATCAAATACTGCCAGGAATTATTAAAGACTCAGGTGAGGCAAAAATCAGGACTTTCAGTGGCTTTTTGACTTCATCTTTTGTCCCTTTTCCTGTATCACTGCACTCTGTAACAAATTGTGGGTGGGCAGAGAAAGGAAGGGAGCTCAAAGGGTGCCAGGGGGAGTGGTTACATCGACCCAGTTTGTGGAATCCATTAGGCAAAGGTAGTGGAAGTATCTTCTCTTTTAAATGGGACCAAGAAAAGTTTTTAAAATGCCCAAATGAAGGCTGAGTGTGTGAGCAGAAGGAACAAGCAGCTCCATTGGGGTGGTTCTGTGCAGGGACAGGAGCTGGGTTCGATGATCCTTGTGGGTCCCTTCCAACCTGGGAGATTCTGTGACTCTGTGATTGCTGTCAGAGCTCCTCACACAGCATGGGTGTAAGGGATGCCACCCAAAATCATGGGGCAGAGACAGATCAGACCACTGAGGACACAACAAGTGACATTCCTGGCACTGCCTCTGCTCCCCTGCATCCCCTGATCCCAGGGAAAGAACCTGGCACCAAACCTTTGTGCTGCTCCTCCTGTGCTATGGGTCACAGGGCTTTCCAGAAAGCCAGGAAATAGAGGATTTATCTCTTGGCCACAGCCATTTAACATCATCAGCAAAGCCCTGCAGAGAGCTGTGCCTCAGCCGTTTGCTGCTCTCTGCATTCCCAATCAGACAAGCTGAAATCCAGGCTTCATTCAAGGTTCCAGAGCTAAGTGAATCCTCCTCCCCCTCCTCCTCCTCCTCCTCAGTGCAAGATCAGTCCACACAGTCTCCAGCGAGGTCTGACAGATGAAATCATTTCCAGACCCAGAAGTGCTGAGGACAAGTGCTTTTCCCCTGCCAGCAGTGAATGCCTCCAAGGCATGACACCCTGGACACGATCTGTAAGCTGTGGTCAATCAACATCAAGTTTTAGACAGCTCCTCCTCCACTTTTCCCCTCTCAGGCTGTGCAGAAGTGACAGTTTTGGCTTTGCTGAGGGCGGGCAGGGGGTGAGCCCACTCACAATAACCAGCAAGGCACACACAGCCCCTACTCAGACTGGAATTTGCTATGATTCCCTTCCTTCACAGTCACTGTTAATAAATTGCTTGATCTGACAGGTGGCTTTTGCAGAGCATGGTGACAGCACAAGGAAAATTGACAGTTGTTCATTTAGAGCACAAACAACTGGACATTTTCAATGGACTTCAAACCTGTGAAATCACCAGAATTCTCCTTTTGGGTTGGTTTTGCTCAAGACATGAACAGAAAGGCCAAGGGCAGTCAATAGAAAGACCAAGGGGAGCTTCTGGTTTTCCACCCAAGGAGGAGAAAACGCTTCCAGTCATTGTCACGGTGCTGAAACCCAGTGCAGCCCCCAGGAAAGCCAAGAGCAGCTCTCCCAGGCCAGCAGGAAGAGAGGATCAAACCTGGAGCTGATGGGATGGGAAAACGAGCTTCTTTCAGCTCCCAGCACCCAGGTTCTTCCAATCAGCACCACAGTCTGGATGTTCAAGAGGCCTCACCTCAGACAGGAAAATTTCAGTCATCACAGGGGCACCCTGCCAATCTGGGCAACTCTTCATTTTATTTGAAAGAGGAAAAAAACACGACAAACAGGCAAATAGAACACAGATCTCCCTAAGAAGCCACTTACATGGCCTGAAGGACACAATTTGCAGACACAGGACGGTGGTGCAGCTGTTTTTTGCAAAAATGCTGGGGAAAAACAAAAAAGAAAGAAAACAGGAGAAAAGTCAGATGATAAACCACAAGGATGATGTGAGAAAATCCCTTACAAGCCTTGGACAAGCTGATCGTGGTGGTAACATCCCTGCCCATGGCAGGAGGTTGAAATCAGGTGATCTTTGAGGTCCCAAACCATTCCACAAAGAAGATTTTGTTGTCTTTAAACAGCCCAGCCTGAGGTGCAGCAGCTTTGTCCCTGGCCATGAAGAACCCCTGCAGTGGGATGTACAATCAGTCACTTAAGGTAAAACAGCATAAAAATGGGGGTTTAATGGCTTTGGGCAGCCCGAATTCTTATTTTATACTTTTCCTAAGAAACCAGGTCGATTGTGTTTCATTTGCAGAGATTCCCTACAAAACAGGAAAGGAAAAAATAAAAGGAAAAGGTGATGGTGAATTTACCCAGTGCAGCCATGCTGACCTGACTGAGCCGTTTCCTTGTGTCCTCCCTCTGGGGAAAAGCACCACAAACTGGTCCCAGTTCTCAAGCTGTGACAAAGTCCTGACTAACCCAGTGGCAGCTGGTGAAACTTGTGACTCCTGGGGCTTCCTCTGGCCACCAGAACAGCACAGGGACTGAATCTATCCCTGATTTGTGCTGGTAGCACCATTGCTGCTCACTGAGCTGTGAAGACTTCTAGGAGCAATCAGGGACTTGGGGTGATGGGCACAGCTCAGTCTCAGCCTCAAGGTCAGCTAATTCAGGCCCTGCTAAAGCCCTGCTGAGGCAAATATTGAATCCAGGCTCTCAAACACAAAACACACAAATACACACACTCACACACACACCAGTGCACAGTGACTGCTGGTGTTTGAAAGGCGTCCATCTGTCCTTTTTTTGGGAGGAAACGCAGGAAAATCATGTCAGAAATGAAATGATGATGGATTTGAGGTCTCCAGGGTGCCTGGTGTCACCAAACGTGTCTCCAAATAGGTTTGATGATGCTGAGGGAGAAAGATCCAGGCTGGCCCAAGGAGAAAACCAAGAGCTAAGTTTGACACAAGAGTCCTTGCAGTTACACAGCACTCAGAGAGAACCAGCTGAAATGAAATATGGGCAGTGCTGGGTTCAGACTGGCCAAAATCAGCAGCTTCTGCAGGCTCAGTGCCCAGTGCTGCTGTTGTCAACTCCTCATCCCCAGGAAACGGGGAAAGTGTCCAAGGCCAGGCTGGACGGGGCTCTGAGCAGCCTGGTCTGGTGGAAATTGTCCCTGCAAATGGCAGGAGGGTTGGAACTGGGTGATCCTGAAGGTCCTTTCCAGGAATGCGACGCATTTTGTCCCTTTCAGCTCTCTGGTTCCCCACTCACCAGCTGGGTTTGGGGTCAGCATCCAAGGACCATCATCCAGCTCTGAGGGCACTTCACAGCTTCAAACACCACAGGGCAGGCTTGGAACCAGACTGTGTCCTTCACACGAGAAGGGCTGCTATTGCCTCAGCAGGAAGAAAAACCTCTGAGCAGGGATAAAAAAAAAATAAAAAAAAAAACCAAGAAAATACAGGACGTGAGAGATATTCCTCTGGATGTTCCCTGCTGGGTGCTGGAGAAGGGAAATATCCAAAAAGGAAATTCTCCTCTGAAGGACTGGAAGCTTTTCATATTACAGTATTTGAAGTTTTCAGGCTTTAATTCAGTTTCTCGTTGTTAGAAGGCTCAGGCAAGGATGTGGGACATCCTGGTTGCAGTGATCTCTTACTCTCCATCCTGGTCCTGGCTTTCCTTGGAGGTTTGTCCTTGCAGGCAGAGTTTTCCTGCACTGCTGTGCCACTGGCTCAGTCCCAGTCATCACCAGTTTAGCCCAGAAAGCGCAGTTTGAGGCTGGGGTTTTGCAGGAACAGATGCCAAATGCCGTGGATTTACGACTCCCAATCCTTGCAGCCCCTCTGTGGACTTCATTCAGCAAGACAGAGAAATCCAGCCCTGCTGGGTTACAGCACAGATGTGAAACCAATAAAAGAGATGAAAAGCAACACAGATATTGGCAGTTGAGTTTAGGGGCAAAAAGGAACGTGCTGAGGCTTCAGTCCCTCCTTCCTGGCACTGAGGAGGGCACAAATGCCTCACACACCAAGACAAATTTCCTGTGGGGTGTTCCTGGTACCCACCAGGGCTCCACGGCTGCTGATGTGGCAGCAGGACAGTGAAGACAAGACACGATTTTAAGTGTTGGACTCAATGATCTTGGAGGACTTTTCCAGCCACAGTGACTCTATGATTTTATGATTTTCCAAACCAGCCCCTCGCAGTCAATCAAGGCCGTGAAGAGCGAGCAGCGATTCTCGTGTGTGGTCGGTTGCTTATTCTGAGCTCTCTTATTTTGTCCCCTTCCTGCTCCTCTCCAAGTCGGAGTTTTCACACCTCAGCCCTTAAGAGGAAGGGTTTGTTCCCAAGATCAAGCTGCCAGGACCCTGCCTGGCTCCCACACCTCCTCCATCTCCCTCCAGGGTTGCCTCCCACCCCTTCCCGCCCTGTGCCGGGAGAAAACCTGCGGAGCTTCATCCCTGCTCTTCTGCCTCTCCTCCCCCTGTGATTCCTCTGCCCAGAGCCTGAGGTTTGTGTGCTCCCTGCCCTCTCCAAGTGCAGGGTTTCCCAGGCTGGTCCCCTTCCCCAAAAATTCCTCTTTCCATCACATATGGGGTCACCCTCCCCCATCCAGTTTTCATTTATTTCAGGCAGAAAGCAAAGAAACATTTCCCTTGGGAGACGTTTCTGATTTTCCTGGTTTGAAACTCTGCGGATCCTGTCCGTGCTGCTTCCTCCACCACCACCTAACGGCATGAGAGCAAACAGCATCAGGATGCCAGAGAATTCTGTGGATTTCAGAATTCCCTGGGATTTTTGGGAGCAGGTTCCCGTGGAGGCACACGCGGGACTTGGTGTGCGGCTCTGTCACCTTGGATTTACTGCAGGGAGCAGCCCCTGTGTGTTCCCTGCCAAAACAGCCCAAACTAATCCTGTCTTGCTCCACAGGCACAGCAGACCTCCCCAGGGACACAACTCAGGCACTAAAAAATTATTATTTCCATTTTATTGTAGGAAACAGAGACCCGAAAGGGTGAAATGGTCAAAGAGTGGAGGCAGTGCAGTGTGAGGAGGAGTTAACTCAGGTCCTTTGCCATCACAGAAACAAACAGAGCTCCTTCCCTGCTCCATGTGTGCCTGTACCTGGTGTTCTGGGCCTCTCCAGGACTGCTGAGCACAGCCACGCCCTTCCAAATAGGTTTGCTCAGACATTAAATGGCACAGGACAATTTAAATCCCCACCAGTCACAAGGGCCGGGTTTTCTGACCTTTTCCTGCAGCCCAATGTGATGCTTCATGGTTTATGTGACCTCCAACATGCAATTTATCAACAAATCCTGCACTTGGGTTGAGGAGTTTTGGTGCCAGCAGGTATTTGGGGCTTTAATTCTTTAATGGGAAACTTCAGTGGAAGTTTAAAACCACACAGCCTGCCCGGGTTAGCAATGACACCCTAATCAACAAGAGACACTGAGATTTCTCTCCAGAGGGGACAGCACTTGTGTGATTGAGAAATACAAAGGCAGGACTTGTCTGTCTCATCCCTTTTGCACCACAAAACAGTGTAAAAGTGCATTTTTCAGGAATGGAAGTCAAGAATAACTCAGGACTGGCCCTACTAAAACTCACCTAAAATCTGCAGACAAGGCTGTGTCCAAGCTTTCCTGACCATTGACTCTCTCTAACCCAAAACAGCTACACAACTTGGCCAGAAAGGTGAATATTTAACCAGAAATGTGGATATTTATCCAGACAGGTGAATATTTGCCCAGAAATGTGGATATTTATCCAGAAATGTGACTATTTGCCCAGAAATGTGGATATTTGTGTCCCTGGTTTGGGTACCAGCTCATCCTGGACCAGTCACCAGCTCCCTGGACTTCTGGGGTGCCCCTTGGCATCCCGAGGCAGAGCCCATCCTCTGGCAGGCACGGGGAGAGCTGTGCCTGGCTGATGGGCAGCTCAGATTTGCTCTCCTGGAGGTAACAAAACCCTCTGTTCCTCCTCAGCAGCTCTTTGGAGCATCTCCCCTCCAGAGATCACCCAGGATTAAACATTTCCCTGGATTTAAAACAAAAAAAAAAAGTCAGTTTGAACTGTCAGACCCAACAAAAAGATGCTGCCAGGTCTGCCAGAGCTGAAATCCACTGGCAGTGCAAGGAAAAGGTCAGGATTTGTGGCATGTCAGGAATGTCTTGTGTCTTAAAGGGTGAAACATGGGGAAAGAGCTTGTTTTGCTTCAGCTAAATCTCATCCCAGGTCTCCAAGGAGGGAAATCATTCTGCGTGGAGAGTCAGCACCCTCCCATCACAATTCTGCTCCACTCAGGATCCCCAGCTGATGATGGTGATGATGCTACAGGAGGAAGAAGCCAGCAGTGATGTGGCTTCACTCAATATAACTTCATTTAACATTACTGGAAGTGTTTAATCTGGAAAAAGGAGGCTCAGAGGGACCTTCTCATTCTCTAAAATTCCCTGACAGGAGGGACAGCCAGGGGAGGATTGGTCTCTTCTCCCAGGGAACAAGCAATGGGACAAGAGAAAACGGCCTCAAGTTGCACCAGGGGAGGTTTAGATTGGATTTTAGGGAAAAATTCTCACTGAAAGAGTTGATAAACATTGGAAGGGGCTGCCCAGGGAGGTTTGGAGTCCCCCATCCCTGGAGGTGTCCAAGGAAGGCCTGGATGTGGCACTCAGAGCTCTGGGCTGGGGACACGGTGGGGATCAGGCACAGTTTGGACTCCATGACCTTGTAGACCTTTCCCAACCTTCATAACTCTGTGACACTTCAGGGACAGGCACCTGCTTTTCTTCCAACCTCTCCACATCTCCAGCAAGAGAAATCCTGTCTTGTTTATTCACTCAAAATACTCCTGGCACTTCGGATCAAGCTTGCTAAAGCAGAGGGGTCTGCTCCTCCACCCACAGCCAAGGTTAAATTTGCTCTCTCCTCACACCCAGTTTCACAGTTCTGGCTCCTTTTCACCAGGAGCTGGAATCACAAGTCCCAGTGTTTGACAGGAGGGGAAGGAGCAGCTTTTCCCTGCTGGGTCGTGGCTGCTGTGGGCAGGAACACACAAAGAAAACAGGCATTTACCCTGGGCACATAAAACCTGGGAATAAAACAGGGACAGGGGAAGGTACCAGCACCCCGAGACCTTTTCTATCCCCTTTGTGCAGACATAACCAGCAGGGAAAATCAAAAGGCAAACCACCGCCTTCTGTTTGCCAATGGCACACAAATTTCAGTCACCTCAGCTCCCACCATGCTTGGGCTCAGCTCTGCAGGGTCCAAGGGTGAATTTACACCTCCCCTCACCAAAATCTGCATGGGCTGGTGGAGGCCCTGACAGAATTTAAGCCTTTTTGTAGGTTGTTCTTGTTTTTAGCTCCCCACAGATCTGCTGGGGCTGGGGAGGTCGGAGTTCAGCATCTCCCAAACAGCCAGGCTGGGGATGAGAAACACGTGAGGGATGAGGGGAGGATTTGATGTGCCAGCTCCCAGTGACACCGGGACCTCACAGCGGCTTTGGGAGTCCCTGTGCCCCCACAGCTAAGCCAGGCTTACACTGGGATCCAGCTGGGGACACACAGCTAAGCCAGGCTTACACTGGGATCCAGCTGGGGACACACAGCTAAGCCAGGCTTACTCTGGGATCCAGCTGGGGACACGCAGCTAAGCCAGGCTTACACTGGGATCCAGCTGGGCACATGCTGCTCTCCTCTCCCTCAACACAAACCCCGATCCTAGGGCAGGCTCTGTCCTCCTAAATCCATTCTGGACCCCCAAGGTACCCCAGCTGCCTTTTCAGAAGGATGCTGGTCCCTCACAAATCCTCCATGACACCTGCCAGTCCCATAAAAATGTCTCAGGTGCCATCCCAAACGGTATTTGGCAGCTTTGTGTAGGAATTGAATCACACCTGAGACCTGCAGGATGAGGGAGCTGAATTCGGTGCCACTGGAGTCTTTTTTACTCCTGTAAAAGGAGTCCTGGTGACAGGTTTAGATGTGAATTTTAATTTTTACATGTTAGGTAAGATTAATCCTCTGCTGAAAATGCTGGGGTTGTTCAGCCTCAGTAAGGGAAAGCTCTTTATTAATTTATTGATGCCTACAAATTCCTGATGTGGAGGGAGGAAAGAAGATGGAGACAGATTCTTCTCAGTGATGCTCATTGACAGGACACGAGGCAACAGGCTCAACCCAAAATAGGGGAAATTCCACTTAAACATAGGGAAGAGCCTATTCAGGATCAAACCCTGGAGCAGGCTGCCCAGAAATGTGAGGAATCTCCATCCTTAGAGATATTCCAAACCCGAGGGTGCACATCCTGCCCTTGTTAACCCTGGTTTCAGCAGTGGGAGTGGACTGGAGACCTCCAAAGATCCCTCCCAGCCCCGCTCTCCTGTGGTTCTGTGCATCCCAGTCATTCCCAGGCCATGGCAGACACCTCAGGCAAGTGCCCAAAGTCCTCCAGTCCTCTCTGACTTCATTTCTGATGAACAAAGAGGCCACACTCAGGCAAATACAGCACAAGGCAGGCCCCAGCTTAAAAACAGCTCAGTGCCTCATGACAGAATAATTAAATTAAAAGAAGCTGTGGCTGCCCCTGCATCCCTGGAAGTGTCCAAGGCCAGGTTGGACGGGGCTTGGAGCAGCCTGGGACAGTGGGAGGTGTCCCTGCCATGGCAGGGGTGGCACTGGATGGGCTTTCAGGTCCCTTCCAACCCAAACCTTTCTGGGATTCTGTGATTAAGATAAGGCACAATATAGAGAAGAGTGTTTGTTCAACTCTCTTTTTCAAGTCTCAAACATTCAGTGCTGGAAGCAAACTTCCCTCTGGATGGAGCATGAGAATTCGTGTTCTTCTGGGTGAGAATTCGTGTTCTTCATGTGGGGCTGCTCACAGTGTCACTCCCTGCACCGTGCACCCCTAACTCCTCCTGGCCTTGTGCCTGAGCTCCCAGCAGCTACATCCTCACTGCCAATCCATTCCCAAGGGCAGGAAGTCAAGGCAAGGAAAGGATAAACAAATGTGGAGGAAACCCAGGAATTCTGCAGCAGGGCAAGGAATTAATCCCAGGTCTGCTGAGCTTTTTTTAAGTCCATTTTCTTTTGCACACCTCTTAGAAGCAGGGTTTTGTCTCTGCTCCTCTCCCTGCTTCCTCCATGGAGAAATGATTGAACAGGTACTGAAATCAGCTCTTAGTTATGCCTAAACCATCCTCATAGTATTTAATTCTTGTGATAATATTTTTCTAGGTTTCTTCCTCCGGGGATGAATACATTTCTCCCAAATTCTTTCAGATTTTGAACCAGCCTCACCACGAGGAAGCTTTTCCTAACATTTAACTAAAAATCCCCTGTTGTAGCATAAACCTACAATTTCTGTATTTTCCCGTTGGATATGGGAAAGAGTTTACTCCCTTCACTTTCTCAAAGATAACAAAATCCCCTCAGCTCTCTCTCCCAACACTGAACAACAGAACTGAACTTGTTCAGCTCTCCCAGCCTGGCTCCAGAGCAGAGGGGCTCCAGCTCTTGGAGCATCTCCGTGGCCTCCTCTGGACCTGCTCCAGCAGCCCCAGGTCCTGATGTTGGAACCTCAGACCTGCAGCACTGCACGTGGGGTCTCATGAGAGTGGAGCAGAGGGGGAGAATGAGCCCCTCAATTTTGGCCACCGTTCCTTGTTCCTGGAAAGGTGCAGCTGGAGGTAAAACAGGCAATTTGGAAGTGAGGACGATCCAGCCTTTGGCACTCGAGCCCAACCTCTGCCCCTTTTATTTTGGAATCTGAAGAGTCTTCTGCTTACCACAATGGGAAGTTTTTCCAGACCAGCTCGTGTCACTGCTGACAGAGCAATGTCACCCCCCAGGTCCCAGTCACAGCCAGGGGACACACACAACAAAAAAATCCGTGCCCAAACCCCCTCAGGGTCCACCCAACTTGAAGCTGTTGAGTTCACCTCTTCTGCCACCTGGCCAGGCTGACCCTCTTGCTGTCACTCAGCTCCCTCCCCCAAAGCCTCATCCATTAGCTCATTTAATGGCAGCGTTTCTGAATCGATGGGATCCCATCAATTCCCCGGCAGCCGCTCAGGATTTACGCCGCGCAAACAGATCGGGGCCAGCTGGAGGTTTGCGATGTGCTCTCCCCCCAGATCAATGCTTAATGGATGAGAGGGGTACTTGAGACTGAATACAATTTGGGGATGGAAGGTGCTTCATCACACCCTGACTGTCTGCTTTGTCTGCTCCAGCCCGTTTGCAGTCCCTTAGAATGATCACGGACATAACTTCCCTCGGAACAAAGCAAACGCGCCGTGTGGAAGATGATGCAGTGGTGCTCCTGGCAAAGCTCCCGCTGCAAAGATTAATGGCTTTCATCACTCTTAAAGCATTCAGCCAAGCTCTAGAGGCAAAAGTTGTGTTTCAAAGGACAATTCAGCCTGTTGAAGGGGGAATGGTCCTGGGCCGCCTGATCTCGGTGGGGGTTGGATCTGGTGACTCCAGAGGTCCTTCCCAACCCTTCTGTGGCTCCCGGACATCCCCAGTGCAAACAGAGACACAAAGATTTACATCATCACAAGGTGCATCTGCACCCCGTGAGCTGCCAGCTCATGAATGTGTCAGTCTTGTGGCACCCATGGTTTTCCCAAAGCTTCAGGCCTTGATGTTGTGCAAGAACAGAAGGAGACTTAGCAGGGCAAGGTCACTGAAGCCTTGGAATGAGGAATGACCCCACTGCCACCTGGTCCTCCCATTCAAATCAGGCTGCAGCTGCCTCAAGTGCTCGACTTATAAAAAGGTAAATTGATCAGTAAATTCAAGGTAACCCCAAAATGTAGCAATAGGAAATAGAAAAATGGAGAAATGGAGAAATAATAGAGAAATGGAGAAACGGAGAAATAGTAGAGAAATGGAGAAATAATGGAGAAACAGAGAAACAGAGAAATACAGAAATAAATACAGAAATACAGAAATACAGAAATGACTTCTCTTACAGAGGACAAGCCACAACTGGGCTGGACTGGCTTTACACCACTGTGACAGCCTAGACCAAGAAATCTGTGGCAAATAGGAAAGCAGCTGATTGAAGCAGAGCCATTGAGCAGATCCAAGAGGAGCTGGGCAGGATTAGCCCCACTGCCAACCCCACCAGCCGTGTGGGTGCTCACTGGTGTCTGCGTGCCTGGGGGAAAGGGAGCTCTGTGATCTGAGGGAGACGCATTTTTGCACGTGGTGACTCAAGAAATAAATCACATTTGCAGATGAATATACAGAGATGAGGCCAACACAAGGCCTCAGTTTGCCCAGAGAAGCTGTGGCTGCCCCTGGATCCCTGGAAGTGTCCCAGGCCAGGCTGGAGAGGGCTTGGAGCAGCCTGGGATAGTGGGAGGTGTCTCTGCCCGTGGCATGGGTGGGACTGGATGATGTTTGAGGTTCCTTCAACACCAGGCCCTTCTGGGATGCTGTGATTCCCTGATTCAGTGTTGGACCATCTGAGATGCCCACACAGGACTGGAACACGACCTACAGGACACCCAAATCCTCCTGGGTTTGGACCACAGGGCCAATCAGGAGACCTCAAACAGCACCAGCCGTAGATATTCAGACCCCTGACTCTCCCTGTGCAGAACGGCAGGAAAATAAACATTCACAGACATTGCAGGGCTCCTTACCAGAGCCACATTAATATTCAGATGTTTATCACACCACTTATGCCACAAATCATTTCTCTTTAAGTGCTGCTTTTGTGTGCTTTGTAGGAAGCTCTTTGCAGAAGAAAACCAGCAATTATGCTAAGCTCTCTTCAAGTAATTCAAGCCTTTTTCATCCCAGTCCCAGTGCCTGCTTGTCTAGGATGTGTACTACACCCTCTGTTTGAATTTTATGAGTCTAATAATCTTCAGAGTGGCAGGTTTTGTCTAAATTTCTGGATAAAACCCATAATGCATCCACACTGTCAAAGAGCACCCGAGGTGCAAAATGATAGAAAGACTATCAAGTAACTTCTAAATTTAAAATCAGAGAAGTCTCCTGTGTTCTTTAGAGATTATCTTGGAATCACAGAATGGTTTGGGATGGATGGAAGGGACCTTAAAGCTCACCCAGGTCCAATCCCCTGCCATGGGCAGGGACACTTTCCACTAGACCAGGTTTTTAACCAGTTCCTTCCCTTCACGTGTTAAATAAGGCCAAAGAGGGTGAGCTCAAACATTCAGACTGAAATGAAAACATAAATACTGAAGGTAAACATAAGATCAGAGGGAAACACCCCAAATCTAATGACACCAGACATTCAGGCAGCTTGCAAATAGCAAGAAGCTCACACCTGCAGAACTCAGGAAGGGCTAACAGCTTGTCAGACCTCCCAAGACACAAAATAAAGGGATGGGAAAGCAGTGGGAATCAAATTAATTATTTATTTAGTGCCTGCCACTGCCTGGGGGGAATGAGCGCAGTGTGGGGAGGGGGAAATGTAATATTCCATAAAATCAATGCCCATGGATCCTCCACACCCAGCAGATTGACCTATTTGACTTGAAAGGCTCATGTTTCAACAGATTTTATTGGTCTTTACTGGTGGTGAACACTGAGACAAAAGGGTGAATCCTGGAAAAAATTCTCACCTGGGCACTGGAGGGTTTCTGACTGCTCTATTTTGACTATTTTGCTCATTCTGGCTGGTTTTCTTTCATGTTCCTGGGGTCTCTGGCAGTACTTGGAATGAAATCTCTCACTTTGGGATTCAGGATTCTTGTAGTAACATATTTCTCATGGATACCTACGGATCAGTCTGGAATTTGGTTCAGAAGCTGTGGCTGCCCCTTGTTACCTGGAAGTGTCCAAGGCCAGGCTGGAGAGGGCTTGGAGCAGCCTGGGGTAGTGGAAGGTGTCCCTGGGTGGAACTGGATGATCTTTAAAGCCCCATCCCAAACCATCCCGTGGTGGGTTTGGAGGTGTCAGAGGTGTCCCTGTGACCCGTGGGGGTTTCTGCAGGTGGTGGTTTGGGGTTGGTTGTTTTCTGTGCTGATTGTGGGATCCAGAAAACTGATACTGGGATGGAGGGAGAGAGAAGGACAGAAGGGATGAAAATGGGTCAATGACGACACTAATGAGAGTGACTGAGAGCAACCAAGAAATGAGAGTATCGTGTTTCTGGTTTTATTTATTCCATCACATTTAAGACACACAGTTGGAATATTTTTAGTGCCCTTTGCAGTGCAGCCAAAGGTAAATTTGGCAACCCCAAAGCTGTGCTCATGCTGCAAAGTATCTCATGCTGCCATCCTGACTGCCTTTTAACTTCCTAAATCAGCTGAACAGGAGGATAATGAATTGCTGGACAGGCAAAGCAAATGTACACTGAGCAGTTCTTCCATTGGTTTCCCCAGCCTGTGAATCCAAGTCTCCAGTGGCACTTTGCCCAGTTCATTTTCCTTCAGCAGCTGGTGAATGAATAAGTGATCAGGAAGCGTTTCCAATAAATGTAATTACTCCTCTGCTGGGGGGGTGGTGGTGAGGGAGAAGCAGCCCAGCAATGTTTTATATGAAACAATAAAAAGGGAGAGAAGAAATGATGAGAAATTCCACCTTAACTTGGGTCTCATGGGTTAAAGGAGATCAGCAAAGTCTTAACCTGGTGAAAATCAGGAAAGAGCTCCTTTAGCGGTGGAAAGAATTCCCTCCAGTGGATCTACACACTTTGATATTACTTGAATGGCAAAGTCAGGGAATCATGGAATCACAGAGTGGTTTGGGTGGGAAGGGACCTTAAAGACCATCCAGTGCCACCCCTGCCATGGGCAGGAACATCTTCCACTATCCCAGGCTGCTCCAAGCCCTGTCCAACCTGGCCTTGGACACTCCCAGGGATCCAGGGACAGCCACAGCTTCTCTGGGCAGCCTGTTCTAATACCCTGTAAGTAAAGAATTTCAGCCAAACATCCCGTCTAAACCCATTCTCTTGCAGCTTAAAACTGTCTCTCCTTGCCCTGTCGCTCCCTGCCCGTGTAAAGTTCATTTTACTGCAGGAACACCTGGATGCTCCCCTGGGCAGAGGCTGTACAGCCACATCTGCTGCCACAGCAGCTGTGGGGTTTGCCCCCGGGAATTTGGGCACTGGAACTCTGCCCATCCACTCTGCAGTCACAGCTTGCAGGCTGCAGCCACAAAGGGAGGCCTCTGTCTGGGCAAACACGGTGCCTGCCATAAAAACCTACCTGGCCTGAGTTCACTCAGCTCAAAGGCACTCCTGAAAGTCCTGCTTTTAATGCAGAAGAAAGGAAGATCTGCTTGGAGATCAGATTATTCCTTTCTGGTCAGATGTGAGTGCACAAATATTGTTATGACGCAACAGAAACAAAAAAAAGCTGGGTTTTTTTAACAAATTCTACTGAGGGCTGTTTAATTGTTCCCAGAGGAATGAAGGGGAATGTTGTAGGAAAACTTTCACGTTCTTTCTTTCACTGGAAGTTTCAAAACACTGTCTGGTAGTTTCGAGTGAAATTTTACCAAAATAGGCATTTTCCCACTGAATTTTTCTTTGAAAGAGAGCAGTTCAACGAAAAGGTTCTGCAGCTGTTTGGTGTAGGAGGAAGTGAGAAATCCCCATATCCTGAGTGTGGATGACAAGAGCCTCACGCTGGTGTGGGACCTGTGGATCCCAAGGGGATTTAATGCTGGAGAGCAGATGCTCCAACTCACTCCCCTGAGCTCAGAAACACTGTCTGGCCATAAATCCTGGTTTCTGCATGACCCTGCACAGCCCTAAATCTGTCTGGAGTCACACAGGGAATTCCTGGAGAGCAGGAATTGAACACAGATCCCTTCAGCTCCACAGCTCTGTCAAAGCCTCGCAACCCCTCGGGCTCATGGAACTCTCCAATGATCCCTGGGGTGCTCACTCCAAAATGGGAACACTTGCAGTCTTCAGATTGAAAAAACATTGCCAGACTGAGTTATGCTGTAAGCTGGGTTCAGCAAGATGAGGTTTAGAAATCTGTCTCAAAATTTAACTAGAGAAAAGAGGTGAATTCTCAAAGGTGCTCTGGAGTCATTCCAGGAGCTCAGGTTCCTCAACATGTCCTGATATCTCCATACATCTCATCCAACATGTTCTGATACCCCCCTGTAGATCATCCACCACGTCAGTATCTCCTAACCTGACTCCAGCTCCTCTTTTGAAGTTCCTCAAGCTTCACCTTTCCTTCCATCTTTACATTTACATCCCCATTTCTCCTTTAGTGTTACAAGCAGCGACCGACTCTCCCACCAGCCAAAGGCCTCCTGGGACCTGCACTTTTCCTTTTTCTCCTGACTTTTACTGAGCTCTTAAACTCTCTCACTGACAGGGATCACTGATCCTTGGCAGGAATAGTTTGCACTCCAAAGTCACTGCTGCATTCAGCATCCACAGGCCAAGGAAAACCTTTGGGATTGGCCTGGTGCACCCATTTCCCTCTGTTTGTAGCCTCATGGAACATCACAGCTCACAGCGGGGACGCTTTTTATTGAGCCCTCAGAAGTTGCCCTGGGGGACTCTGGAGAGCTCTTTAGTTGTGCACAAATCTCTGCATCCATCACACCACAGCCTGGTCCAGAACTGCAAACACCAAACCGGGAGCTGGAAAATCACTGAATCCCAGAACGGGTGGGGATGGAAGGGATCTTAAAAATCATCCAATTCCACCCCTCTGCCATGGGCAGGGACACCTTCCACTATCTCAGGTTGCTCCAGCCTGGCCTTGGGCACTTCCAGAAATGGGGCGTCCACAGTTTTTCTGGGCAATTCTCCATGTGAATAAGCAGAGTGAATTCAACAATCCTCCCACCAGGGGTATTTTGCCTGTGCCAGGCTGAGGGGGGTGTGTGCAGGAGGTGCCCCAGCTGCAGAGGGGCTGTGCAGGTTGGAAAGGCAAAGCCTATCACTCACTGGAGACACCTCCACGCTGCCTTGAATGCCGTGACCTTTTGCATTATTGAATATGCTCACGGCCATAAAAAGGATTGATTTTCCTCCCAGGCAGTGATGGATGGAGAGATCCCATCCAGGGGGAAGAGCTGCTTAATAACCTGGGTCAAAAATCTTCTCAAAGCCCTTTTTCTTTCTTGCCCACATCCCCAAGCGTGCCTAAAGCAGCAGGAGGTGCCATAATTAACCAACTGGAGCCCGTAATTCCTCAGTACATCAATGGATTTGGGGACTGCACGGCTGACCAGGCAGCAAAGGATGACTTAATTTGCAATCATTAATTTATTAGGCATTTAAATTTTTAAGTGGGTCTTAAAAGGCACCGGGGTCTCCACAAAACTCAGCAGTGAATTTTAAGGACTCAAAACTGTCAGAACAGGGGCTGAGAGCTGCCTTTAAAATCTTTATGTGCTTAAGCTCTTTGATCACAGCCCATTATTGCTGTTTCTAGGCTTTCCTGGACAAAAGCTGTCTTGAGTTCAACAAAATATTTCATTTTCAGGATGTTGTCTCTTTGACTTTTATCGAGATGGAGGCTGACAGTGAAGTATCAGTTTTTAGGAAAATTGCAGCATTTCAACTTTGTTTTTCTTAAAGACAAGTTCGGATTTTTTCTGTTTGTGACTGAAACAACAGAAGTCCCAGAATGGTCTGGGTTGGATGGGATCTTAATGATCATCTAATTCCAATCCCCTGCCATGGGCAGGGACACCTTCCACTATCCCAGGATGCTCCAAGGCCCGTCCAACCTGGCCTTGGACACTTCCAGGGATGGGGAGATACAGTCATGCAAATCTGCAGTAAAAAGCAGATTTTTAGGTCTTTTTTGGAGGCTGACGTGCCTCAAATATCAGAAAAAAAAAAAAAAATTACCTTAAGACATAGGAAAAACACCACATTTCTCCTATCCACAGCAAATTTCATTCCTGCTTGGGGAAGGCACTGGTGGTGTCAGGTTATTGTGACTCTCCCATAAACACATGAGAAACTTGTAAATTGGAAGTTTGCTAAGTCAGATTCCTGATAACAGGGGGATAAAAGGTTTTTTTCCTAAATTCTGTTAATGTTTGATTTCTATCAAGAGAGCCTTCAGGGAGATCAACTTGATTTAGGGTTGTTGGCGGGGATTTTTTTAACGCTGTGCTAATTCAGGACCTGAGTGCTGCGAAGTAGCCGAGCAGCATCCAGAGCCCTCAGTCGCAGGGTGGTGAAGGCTCGTGAGGTCCCAGAGATGCTGGTGGGAGGGGAGATCAAATCCCAGGCTGTGGCAGGTTTGTAAAATCCCAGGGCTGTGGTTGGAAAGGGCATTCAGTCAGGGAGATGGTGCTGGGAAGGGACCTCACATCCCAGCTTTGGCTCGAGGCAGGGCTGACCCCAGCCCCGGTGCCCAGCAGCTGTAGTTCTGCCCAGACAAGCTGGGCCAGGCTCTGGGGATGCGTCGTTGTTGAGGTGTGTCGCTGTTGAGCCGATGTCGAAACCAGGAGAGGACGAGATCAAGTGGCAAAAGAGGTCAATTCATTTATTAAATTCAGCTTTTATATACAAAATGGACTCTCCCATGATTGGCCATTAGCTGTACGCCTCCTGCAGCCAATTGGCCACCTGGATCCATGAGAGCTACGAACACCTTTATCTTTGTTTCCATAAACAAATAGATTCTTTCTCACGAGAAAGAGGTGTCTGTGCTGTCACAGAGGTGGACACGTTATAAAAACACTTTGCCTTAAGTGAATGATAAAAAGCGATTTTTATTACCACACAGCCCTTTTTATGTTATTATTTGTACCACATGTTTATTGGTCATTGACTTACTACAATATAATATTATTGGTTGTTTATAGTTTGTATTCATTCTTTCTTTTGTTTTGTTTCTTGTTTCTTGTTGGCGTTGTAGCTCTCACGGGTACAAACTGCTGGTTGTTAAAGCCGGGGCCTGTGAGGCCTCCAGGCCTGTTGTTGTTTCGCACAGAAATGGAGAAACCCCAGCCTGTGTGAGCTGTGCCAGAGCTTCACTTCCCTCCTGGTGGAATTTATATCCAGTGCCCAGCCTGGAGCTGCCAATGGCCACCACAGAATCACAGAACCATAAAGGCTGGAAATGACTTCTAAGGTCACTGAGCCCAACCTCAACCCA
Organism: Orthonyx spaldingii; assembly: GCA_013397795.1. Classification (NCBI taxonomy): domain Eukaryota; kingdom Metazoa; phylum Chordata; class Aves; order Passeriformes; family Orthonychidae; genus Orthonyx; species Orthonyx spaldingii. The sequence continues at coordinate 726,481 of VZTJ01006073.1, forward strand.
GCACTGCCGTGTTCACCACAAACCCTGGCCCCAAGGCCACATCCACACAGCTTTTGGACACTTCCAGGGGTGGTGACTCCACCACTGCCCTGGGCAGCCTCTTCCAATGCCTGAGAACCCTTTCAGTGAAGAAATATATCCCAATATCCAATCTAAACCTCCCCTGGCACAGCCCTGTCCCTGTTCCCTGGGAGCAGAGCCCGACCCCCCCGGCTGCCCCCTCCTGTCAGGGAGTTGTGCAGAGCCAGAAGGGCCCCCTGAGCCTCCTTTTCTCCAGGCTGAGCCCCTTTCCCAGCTCCCTCAGCCTCTCCTGGGACTCCAGCCCCTTCCCTAGCTCCATTCCCTTCCCTGGACACGTTCCAGCCCCTCAATGTCCTTCTTGTCATGAGGGGCCCAAACTGAGCCCACGACTGGAGGTGTCCCAGCAGGGCTTCACTCTTTGCCAGTGAAGATGTGGCCCATGACAGCTCAGCACTCTCCATGCAATGATCAGGAAGAGATTTAAAACAAACCAAAACCAAAACCAAAACCAACCAACCAAACACAAAACCAAAACCGCCCCAAACAAACAAAACCAACAAACAAAAACAAAAAAAGGCAAGAAACCCCAAAAACCAACCAATCAACCAAAACAAAAACATTACAGGGAAAGAAATTGCTGGAAAATAAATCCCTAAAGTTGTGGCTGGGAAAGAATTTTTATCCTGCCCACAGAGTGATACCAGAAGTAGGCAATTTCTGGCAGATGTCACCAGGACTCTCCTCCCCAGGAGGCAGCTCCCACTCACTCCTCAACCACAGCAAATTTACTGTGGGATTAAGCTGGGAAAAATCCATCCTGTTTACCTGGCCTGGGCACTCTGTGCCACCTCCTCTTGGCAATGCAAAGGTTTCTCCAGGAAGAAGCATCCAGAGTCACCTCTCCCCCCATGTGCCCTGAGGAGCTCAGGTATTGGGGTGAGGCTGGAGCAGAGGTATCCAGGGTGGCTCTGGCAGCCCCAAGAGTCCCTGCTCCTGTTTTTCCCTGCCTCCTCCTCCTCCATTTATCCTTTACATCCCCAGTGTGCTGATTTACAGAAACCTGTGGTGAGGGGGGTCCAGCTCCTTCTTCACACCCACCCAATTTCCCTGTCCCTGTAGAGCAGAGGGTCAGGAATCTGCGCTGCTGGAAGTGAAAAAGGCAGGAAGAAGAGGTGGTTGTAATAAAAACAAATTTATCACTGAGCACACACCGCTGGGAAGGAGGAAGAACTAAAGAAATCACGTGAGTTCCCTTTCAGCACCAGCAAAGTATCCCTCAAACCCAGCTTGGTCACTGGAAGCAGCCTGGGGACCTCTGGCAGCTCCAGAGGTGACCTCTGACAGCTCTGCCCAGCGCTGGATCACAGGAGACACCCCGGGTCCTGCCTGGAAGCAGCACCGTGTGTCCTCTACCCCCAGCACTGAGGGATTGTCCTTGGCCATGCAGGTGTCTCACCTTCCCACCCCTCTGCATCACCCTTTGTCCATTTATCAGCAGAGTTTTGGAAACAGGGCTTTGCCTCGAATCCCTTTCCAAAACTCCACTTTCCGGGCAGTCTCTGCAGACGGATTAAGGAGCAGGGATGTGGGGGTGTGTGCCTCAGGACTGCTGGCCTCCCCTCAGAAACCCTCCAGTCCTTTACTGACTCCCTCAGGCTGAGAACAAAGTCCCAGAGCTCAGACCGGGAGCGCCACTGCTCAGCACAAAGAATGACGCTTTGTTCCTTAAAGACAAGCGAAACAACAAAAAAACAACAACAACAAAAAAAACCACAAAAAAACCCAAAAAAAAATCACCAAAAAACACCAAAAAACAAACAAACAAACAAACAACAAAAAAACAAACAAAAAACCAAACAAAAAAAAACAAAAAAAAAGAAGCTGCAGTGACTTTGCTTCTGACAAACTGGCTCCAGCCTCGCCAGGTAAGCGGATCTACAGCCCTGAAGTGATCTTCCTACAGTCTCCAGGGTGTTTGGTCTCCGTTTCAGGAATCCTACAGCAAAATCCGCTGGGGAAAGTGCAGCATTTGTACCAGCAGGTAGGGGAATTGGCAGATTCCCGAGGCAGAGCTTGGCTGCCTTCCCAGCCTGGGCACAGCCTTCGCTTGTGCACTGGTGCCTCCCAGTGCCTGGAAAAGGGAGAAGCAGAAACCTCCAGAAGTAGCTTTGAAGATTGTTTCAAACATTTTATTTTAATTTTTTTTATTTTAAATCAAAGTGTTCCTTGATATCGTAGAATCCCAGGATCTGAGAATGGTTTGGGTTGAGGAAAAACCTTCATGGTCATCCAGGTTCTGAGGCAGGGACACCTTCCACTGGAGCAGGTCCCATCCAGCCTGGCCTTGGACACTTCCAGGGCAGTGTTATGTGCCTGTGCATGCTTGGGGAGGGTCAGGAAATCCTGTGTGAGCTCAGGGAACAGCCAAGGAGCCCTGGGAGTGGGGGAGACTTCTCCCTGCTCAGTTTAGTGCATCAAGCACAAAATGCTGCTGCTCCTCACCTGCCCCCTCCAGCCCCAGCAGCCACAGGACGAGCCAGTAAAAGCCTCAAAGAGGACAAAACTGACTTTATGACTCAAGTATGGGCCGAAGCTTCGGGATCAGCACAGGACACCATCCCTGGAAGTGTTGAAAAAACGTGTGGATGTGGCATTTTGGGACATGATTTAGTGGTGGACTTGGCAGTGTTGGACTCAGTCCTTCGAGGGCTTTTTCAGCCTCATTGGTTCTGTGGTTCTGACACATCAGGGGAGTTCTTGTGCCTGAGTTCAAACCAACAACCCAGCTGCCAGCTCAGAGATGCCTCGAGCACCAGAGGTTCCTGCTCTGCGTCACTGAGTGTTTCTCAAGAGTCTTGCCTCAGCCCTGTGTGCAGGTGAGAGGCCCAGCCCTGGGAGCTGATCCATCTTCTGTCCCAGCCCCTGGGGATGCTCAGAGCAGATCTGCCTCATCATGCAGAGCCACAGAATCACAGAAGTGTTACAGCTGGAAAACACCTTTGAGATCACCAAGTCCAACCATCAACCAGCACCACCACGTTCACCTTTAAACCATGTCCTCACGTGCTGCATCCACGTGGTTTTCGACCACTTCCAGGGATGGTGATTCCAAATTTCCTACCACATTCAAGTACCTCAGGAGCTCTGTGTCTTGTGGCCATCAGCACCTTGGTGTCCTTCCATGACACTTCATACACCAAAAATGCAGCGGACTCTTGGTGTCACGAGTGGTCCTAGGGAGCACCAGGAATGTTTTTTTGTGTTCCCACCCAGGAACCACCACTCCTTCAGGGAGACTTGTTCTCCTGGGCAGCAACTTGGGATACAACCCTGAGCCCACTTTTAAGAACAATTTGGACATTTTCTATTGGAGCAGGAGTGACTGTAAGAGCATCTGTCTTAAAGGGAACTTTGAGGGCCTTTCAGTGACTTGAATGCTTAAAATAAAAAACTTGGAGGGAAGCCTGGTGCTGTTCCACAGGATCATGAAATCATTAAGGTTGGAAAAGACCTTTTAGATCAAGTCCAACCCAGCACCACAGAAGTGATTTTTCTGAGCACTTTTTAACACTTTTTCTGAGCACTTGCAGGGATGTTGAATCCACCACTTCCCTGGACAGCCAATTCCAGTGCCTGACCACCCTTTCTGTAAAAAAATCTTTCCTAACATCCAGCCTAACCCTGCCCTGGCTGAGGGAGAACCTGGCACAACTCGAGGACTCTCATCCTGTCCCTTGTTACCTGGCAGAGGAAATCATTTGTACATAAATTTGGGTCACACCTAATGCAGAGACAGCAAATCCCACGACGAGGGAGTGCCACTGACCCCGTCCCTGTCACCTCAGCAGCTGTGGGGGCTCTGTCACGTCCTCAGAGCAGCACTCAGGGCACACTGAACCCCACCAGGCACGGGGGGCTCTGCTGCTGCAAGCCTGGTGTGACCTGCACGGGTTTGCTCAGCACCTTCACTGCAGCTTGACTGGGCTTTTTGCTTTATCCAGGAGGTAAAGGTGAATATTTTGGGGTCTGCCATGCCAGGTCTGTGCCCTTTGCTCCCACCCAAGGCCACTGCAGCAGCAGGAGGTGGCAGCTCTCAGGAGAAAGCCTCATGTTTGCTTTGCCTTCTGGTGGGCACTAAAGCATTTCAGGGCTGAACCTTCTGCTCAGTTGTTCTGTGATTTCCCTACAAGAGCCCATGAAAGAAGGGATTTGGGATGTTAAAGTCTTCCCCTGCACAACGAAAGGATTAATCTCAGCCCTCTGTGCTGTGCTGACTGGTGCTTTACCTTTCCATGGTCATTATTTCAAGCCTTCCTTACCATTCTTATATCAAACGACATTGATTCCACCAAAGGGAATTTTCAAGGATCTGGGTTTTGCTCACCATGTACTTCAAGTGGCAACAGGAAGCAAAGACTTTTTAGGCCTCCTTGTTTGGTGTTGCCATTCCATGACTTTTTAAAGGATTCTTCCAAGGGCTGGAGAAAAATTGTTCAAGGAATGGCTCAAGAATCCCAGGATGGTTTGGGTTGGAAGGGGCCTCAAAGATCATCTCATTCCAACCCCTGCCAGGGGCAGAGACACATTCCACTGTCCCAGGTTGCTCCAAGCCCTGTCCTGAGCTTAGGACGAGTGGTTTTTAAAGCCATGACCACTTGAGAGGGACAATTCAGCTGTCCCCACCTCCTGCCTGCCCCTGCTTTTGTGGCCTTGGTTTCCTTCCCCCCTCCCAAACAGTTTTCCCATGCAATTGGGTCACCTTTGAAAGTCAGCGCTCAGCAGAAGTGCAGTTACTTTGTTTCAAATCAAAACATGGATTTCTATCACCTTAGGAGTTGTTTCTCTTTCGGCACAGGGACCCTCTGATCCTCCCACCTCCTTTTATCAGCGGCTTCAAAAGAGAAAGGCAGTTATAATTGCTTTCTCCCCTCACCCTACAAGAAAGGGAGAGGCTGCTGTTCCCCTCTCTTGGCATCCTGAGAAGAAACACGCTTTGAGCAATCGTTTATTTACAGAGCAAAAATAACATCTGGATTTCAAAGGGCAGAGCAGCTCCGAAGGACGAGGCTCTCTCCTCCCTCCCCTGCCATCAGCTCCTGCTGATTCCCACCCACTGCCTGCACCCCCCTGCTGCGCCTCCCCCCTCATTCCAGGGCTTCTCCCTCTCCCTGAGCATCGCGTTTTGCTTTTGCCACAGAATTCCAGAATGGTTTGAGTTGGAAGCGACATGAAAGCCCATCCAGTCCCATCCCACTCCATGGGCAGGGACACCTCCCACTATCCCAGGTTGCTCCAAGCCCTGTCCAACCTGGCCTTGGGCACTTCCAGGGCTGGCACAGCCACAGCTTCTCCGGGCGCTTTGTGCCAGGGCCCCACCACGCTCAGAACGAGGAACTTTAAAAATATTTAATCTAACCCTGCCCTCTGGCAGTTTGAAGCCATTAGATGTCCCGTGGAGAAGCAGGGAGCAGAAAAATGTGAAGTAACCAGTGGTTCCACAAGCCTGATTTCTTCCAGCTCTTTGATTTTTGCATCATTTCCTGGTTCCTGATTCAGCAGAATCTTCGGAGTCCTGTCACACAAAGCAGCTCTGCCACACATGAACCCATCACATCCCCGTGGGGGGAAAGCTGAATTTTCTGTCACATCAAACCCTTCATTACTATAAAGCAGATAAATCAGTGTCTTCAAAGTTGTTACCAAAGGTGACTTAAATTGCCCAAAAAAAGTCCACAAGCTCTTAACAGGGACAGACTAATTAACAGGCCTGTTTTCATTAAGAGACCAGGCTAAAAATCCACCTGCAAAGTGCCACATCCCCACTCCTCCCTGCCAGGCAGCTGGAAAAGCACCTTTGGGATGTGTTACATCTCATTTCAACACTCAGGTGTTGCAGGAAAAGCCTCCAAGAGCCTCTGAAAACAGAGAGCAGGACTGTTAAAGCCACAAGGAGATTCCATCACAGCCTCCTGCAATCTCCTGCTTGGATAACTAAATTCCTGTACATATATTTATAGATTTGTTTATATGGTTCAGCTGATGAATTGGCCACAGGGATCACTGGAGGTGCCTGCAGGAATGAAATGGTTGCTCAACCTTGTTTCTCATCTAATCAGTAAATTCCAAGCTCGGAGTGAAGACAACCATTACAAAAAAAGCCATTTATTAGATATATGTACATATATACATACACATGCAAAACGATTTTGTACACATTTACACAGGTTCAATTATTAATACAGTGCAAAAATGTCTATAAAAGGTACCAGCCCACCTTCTACAAACCCACAGGTCTTTGGGAGAACGGGAAAAAAAAAAAACCCAAAAACCCAGAGAATTACCAGCTTCATAAAGTGACAGAGCACTGCAAATCTTGGAATTACTGAAGTTTATTCTTTGCCAATTTCCTTGTGCTGAGCTGCTGGGTGAGGAAAAGAGTTTCCAACAGACTTATCTTGCAAACTGACAGAATTAAGAGGATGCAACTCAAACCACATTAACCAGTCTGAAGTTGAACACAAAGGGATGGATTCCTCTTTGGGGATTTGATTCAACACAGGAATAATCCCACGTTATGAGTCAGATTTTGTGTTCTCAAACTGCAAGTCATTCTTTTTTATTAAATCTTAAAGCACTGAGATCAATGTAAACTATTCTATTCCTCTTGCTGTTTCGCCAGGAGAAAAAGTTTAACTCCATAGAAGCCACGTGGATATGGGATAAATGCCAAATTAAAAATAAAAATGGGTCAAACCACGTGTGCTCTGCCTCGTCCTGGAATCCCAACCCACACTTACAAAGTGCACCCAGACTAATCCACGTAGATTCCTTAATATGATTTACACATATTACAGGAAAAAAGAAAAAAGGTTGCAAAGGGATTAAGACCAACACCAAACTAAAGTTCTGTTTATTGGGCAGAAAAGATCTAAAGATTCAGTCACATCCCCCAAAAATCCACAAAGCAAAAAAATGCTAAGTTTAGGCAAAAGCAGAGCTGAACCAACAGATTTGGTTTGATTTTACTGAAATGTTTTACAGGAAAACCAATTGAATTAAAGCTGAATTTAACCTTTCTCCCCTCTCTGTTAATTGCACAATTACCCAAACACCCTGTTCTGCCACCCCTCCCACAGAGCTGTGGCTGCATCCCCTGGCTCAGGGATGGGTTTGGTTTAGGACAGAGCAGTTGGATGTTTGGGAATCATCAGGAATGTTACAGTTCTTCCAGTCAGCTCAGTACAGGACTGAGGAATGCCCAGCTGGAAATGCTCTCTGTGCCTCAGGCCACAGCAGCCTAAGGGAAACAGGAAAGCTCTTCTGGACTCTTCAGGCTAAAAAAGGCAGGAGCAGGGAGCTGGCTCCTGTCCTAAAGTCCTTTTCATGAAGTTTTGTCTGTCTGTAGTATAAAATGCCTCATCCTTTCCCCATGGGAACCCAGTTTATGCTCCTGGAAAACACCATCAGTCATTAGATTCAATATCCTTAAAGTGTTACATTTCTAGTGAGAGATTTTTGGGGTGTCCTTTTTTCACATTTTTGGTTTTTAATTTGTAATCCAAACTCGAGGCTGAGTTCCCTGCAGTCTCCAAAAGTAATTTACCAAGGAAAACTGGGACTGAACATGAAAATTAAGAGCAGTACAAAAGCCCTGACCCCTGATCTGTGGGGTCACCCTGCTGTCCTAAGGGCAGTGGTTCAATTCTGGCTTCATTTCTTAACTTGCACTCTGACAGGAAACTGGGATAATGACAGACAACTTTAATCCACTCCCTTACCACAGAAAACCTTTCCCTTATGGCACACAGCTCGAGCTGTGTCCTCAAATGCCTGGCTAAAATATTCCTCCATCATTCCCACCAGACTATTCCTCATAGTCTGGAGGTTTTTATTATGTTGCTGTTACAGTAAGTGCAGAGAAAAAGAAATATCTACATTTTCCTCCTAGGAAAAGCTCTGGCACTAAGTCTCCTGAGGTCCTAGAAACTGTCCAGGTTGTCATGGGCTGCCTCTGGATGCTGTTGCTGCAGTCAGCTGCAGCCAGAAGTGCTTCCAAGGTACAGCACCACCAATCTCTGGGCTGATCCTCGTGTTTGCATCCTGAGATTTCAGGAAAATTCACTGAGATACAAGACAGGAATTTTGTCAAGTGTTCCTGCAAAAAAAGACAACTCTGCTGCATGTTAATCTCTTTGCAACCAGAGGTAGAGACCATGTGAGAGGAAAAAGAAATCTTTGGTGAAAGAAATGGAGGTGACCAGAAAGAAAAAAAAAAAAAATAAATAAAAGGAAATGTTAGGACCATAATTCCACAATCACACACCTACAGTTCTCTACATCTCAGTCTGAATCTCTACAAGCCCTCAAGGACAGCTGCAGCAAAGTGCTGTGCAGTTTTTTAACAGCCAGCCTAAATTCTTCATCTGTGCCCTAAAACGCCCCCGTGCACCTCGATCCAGGACAGAGCAGAACAGCCAGGGCAGCAGAGGTTGGGGATTGCAGCTCTCAGTCCCCTGTTCCAAAGTGCACCCTCAGAAACTCAGCTTGGTGTAAGAACTCACCACCACTCACCACAGGTGTTTCACAGAGCAAAGAACCTGCTCCTGCCTTCCATTCCTGGGAATGGCTTTCTGCTCACCAGCTACTCTTTTGTTTTTTTTTAAAAAAAAGGTGAAGGAGTCAGTGACCTGTCATAAATAGGCTTGGAAGGTTTATTATCCACACAGACCAAGCAAACATGGAACTGCCCTTATCCTAGAAGTGACCTTAGCCAAGGAAACAAAGGCCACATGAGCTGACAGATCACTTACACCCACTTGGATTATTTTCTGCTGCCCCAAGCATATTTGCAATTAACCCATGAGCACACACTTAACTGCAGTGTGCTGTTCAGCCAAGGAGATATTTATAGATTTTATGGTTTATAAAAGAGCCACAGCCTTTCCCTGTCCTTCCAAACCCACAAAAATTACCCTGAAGCTCCCCCTCACCATTTTCCCTACTGAAACTGCACTCACCTAATTACAGCAAACAACCCCTTTACTCCCATTTACCAACAATCTCAACGCTTAAGTCCCCGAGACAAAAATGTTACCCACCACTTCACCTTCCTTTTGCTACACAATTGGAATATTTGCAGCAGCAGGGTAAGGCTGACCTGCCAAAGTGTCACAAAGCCAGCAGGACAAATGGCAAAATGCTGCCTGGATGGTGGCAGGCAAGGAGGAAGAGCCTGTTGATGGTGAGAACTTCCATGTGTTGGTGACACCTGACAAGCATTGCCATGGCAAACACAGCTGCTCCCCTTGCTGTGTGCTGGACATGAGTGCAGGAGCCTAATTAACCCAAGGTGCTTGGAACTGTTCTCCTTGCAATAACCATTGCCATGGATGGTTAAAAAAACGCTCTGAGCTATTTTTGGCCAGGTGAATACAAGAAAAAAAAAAAGAGTTGTAAAAACAGAGTAGCAAACCCCAAGTGTTTTTCATACTCCGCAGTCAGGCTGCTTCTCCAGCAGCTGCCTTGTCAGGATCTGGTAAGAAGAAAGAGAGGCCACTCCTATGTGGAAGGAGATTTGCCAGAGGTTCCTTAATCCATACAAGTAGATGTTGCAGGAACAGACACAGAAAAGGAGCACAAATGTCTTCACCTTCCTGGCTGAGCTGTAGAAGAGGTACAGGTAACACTGCAAAAGGAGCAGAGAGAGAGAGAGAGTCAGCACTGACCTCAGGACACAGAACCAGGGATCCAGCTGGGAATTGCTGCCTGGCACAGCTGGAACCCACCTGCTGAGCATGGGAAGAGCAAAACCCTCACAGGAGACAAGGAAAAGCTCCCAGGGCTGACAGAGGAGTCACTTTTTCCCCTCAGGCAGTGACAGATCAGCCTTTCCCACCTCAGGTCACAGCTTCCAGCTGTGCTGATGCCACAGGCAGAGGTCAGCACATAGAAAACCCTGCAATTTATGCACAAGGATTTTGGGAAAAGGCTGCTATAAATCAAAATGAGAAGAGAGAACTCTCCTTTGTTCATCTTGCCTGGCTTCAGGTACTCACAGGGAAAGAAGCAGCACAGAGGGTATCTTGGTGAAAAAAAAGTTGTATCGAGTATTTAGATCTAAATTAATATATTCAATCTAAAGTAATCTTAGAGCTAAATTAATCTATTAGATCTAAATGAATCTATTAAATCTAAATTATCTAATTCACCTCAAAGCTGAGGTGAGCAAAGGTGTGAGAAGGCTGGAAGACACTAAATTGTGTCACAGTACAATAAATAACCCATAAATACATCAGTCTGCACACAGTGCTCCCCAAACCATTACCCAAATGCAACAGGGGCAATGAATGCATTGTAGGAACGAATGTTATTCCCAGAAACAAAACTGCAGCACCTCCCTGCAATGCCAGGCTAAAAACTGAAAGTTTTCCAGCATATACTGCCCTCAAGTTAAAAGCTGTGGAGCCCTGCTTGAGGAATTCAAGGAGCCTTTCAAGAAAAACCCATTTGGAGCAAGTTATTCATTCCTCATTCAAACCCTTCTGTGTAAGGTCAGAGAAAATAACCCAATTATGGAAAAAAATCTAAGGAACCACCAGGATTCAATGTCATTTTTCATGTAAATTAGACCATTTTCAATCATGTTGCTGTCTAATATTTGCTCAGCATTCAAGGTGCTCATGCTCCAAAAACTCATCACTAAGTCTGGCACTGACAGAAGATGTGGTGTCCACCCCTTTGGGAAGAAACCATCTTAGGGATGGCATTTATCCATCACACCCAGCCCTCTTTGACTTGTCAAAACATGGATGCACTGGAAAAACCTGCAAATGCAATTTTCCAAGGGTCAAAATGTGCCTTGAACTGCTTTTGTGCCACTTCACTGGAATAAACCACTGGAATCACCCAGGTAGGATATCAAAACCCTCTGCTTAGCTGAAAATTACCCTGTTTTGTGAAGTATAACATCAAAATAATCAGAAAAAAAAAGTTATTTGCAGTTAACATACCTGAAAAACACAGGCTAGAAAAGGTAGAAAAAAAGCTATCACATTTCCAATTCCTTCATGGTCCTCCTGTTGGGATTAAAAGAAGTGAGAACTACGTCAGGGACAGCTTTTAGCAAGTGCTGCTTGATACTTGAGAACATTATAAATATAGTCAAGAACCTCTTATCCCAGTTTATGTTGATTGACTGTAACAGTGTTAAACACCAAGATCAATATCATTGAATAACACACCAAGAACTGAGGCTTATGTGACAGTTCCTGCTAAATAAAAACTGTGTCAGAATATAATCAGGACATTTTCCTTTTTAAAGTTGTTTACAGGCTCATGTTTGTTTAAAAAAAAAATACAGAGAAGGATCTAAAATAAAATACAGGAATGGAGGGGAAAAAAATCCAGCCAGCCTGGTAAGAATAAAATATTTCTCAAAATTTGAACTTCCCTAGAGCAGAATAAAATGCAAAATATTGTGATATACAATAAAATACACAAGGTGCAGCAGGTGAGTAACCAACTGCACACTCCCTGGAGAAACAAAACTCTTCTTGTGGGAAGGTGTGTGCTCTGCTAAGGGCCAGAACAGCCACCCTTGAACCCAAAACCTCTCTGCCTTTGACTCTTTCTCAGGTGTGAGTGCAGCCAGGGTTACCTGAAAGGAATATTCTGCCAGGTGAACTCCCCGGATGAGGTTCAGAGCTCCACACATGATGTTCAGAACAAGTGACAGAATGCCCAGGGGGGTCACAGGCTGCATTCTGTAAGTGGGGACTTCAAAAGAAAGGAAAAGCAGACATCAGTGGAAGTTTGCACTGCTACTTTCAATCTTTTCATAGAAAACACCACAGTTACTTTATGTGGGTTTTAAACACTTTCAAAACCTTTCATGCTTGCTCCAGGGAGCTCTGATTATGAACAAAAACCCTTTTTTTTTTGTTGTTGTATTACAGAGTTCAGTTCTTCACACATCCAGAAACCAGCAAGAGCTCTGGAGTATTTGTTAAACAAGTCAGCAACAGACTTTTTCTTGACCTATTTGGCATCAATGTCTTCTCTCAGGGGGCATGTAGATAACTTTTTGTTTCGCACAGCAGATGAGGATGCTCAGCACTCCTCACAGGTCAGCAGAAAAGCCAGAGGCTTTCACCACCCAAAGGTCTGGGAAAGGGCTTAGATTTCAGCCACCCATCCCAGCAAGGCAGCAATCCATCTCCTCCTTAAGCAGTTATTAAGTGTTTCTTGCCACTGGCACTTTGAGGGCTCAAGCTGCCCACATTTCACAGGTAGTGAATGATCTGCCCCCTTCCTTTCTCACCTTCTGTGCTACTACTTCACACCCACACAGCTGAGCAGCAATTCTTCAGGATAATCTCATTGATACATGCCTAATTAAGGTCAAAGCAATTATCACAAACCTGTGTTTAGCTTTGGAAGCTGCTGCCTCTAATTCAGGGTTGTCCAAGAGCCCACCTCCAGTTTTCCCTCACTTGTCCAACAACAGATTCCACACCTTGATACTCACCTCCATTTCATCCCTGCCCTTGGGTCACCACAAGTAGGACACTGTCAGCTTAATAAAAAATGGTAATTTGCAGCTCAGATACCAAATCCCAGCTCTTCTGCTGCACCAACATCCCCAAAGAGACAGGAGAGAATGAATGAGCCCTCAAGAAAACCACCCAGCCCTCAAGATCTTCTCCCTCTGTCCAGGTGCATCCAGATCCTGACTATTGTAGATAAATGCACCTCTGGCTTCCTCTCAGTGACAGATGAAACACCTCAGCAGCCACCACATGGTTTCAGTGAGGAAAACACTCCTGCCTTCTCCTTCAAGACAGATTTTGATAGATGGAGGTAAAAAACTCTGCTGCCAAATTAATACAGGGATGTAAAGCACCCTTCATCCGTGTCTCTGTAATTAATTTGTCTGGCACACACTCACACATCCATAATGCCAGCTCCAAAGGAACTGCATTAACTCCCTTTGAGATGTGTCACTTCAGGGAGCATTACTGGATATTACAGTCAGAACGGTGTCGTTCTTGTCACTCTAAAACAATCTGGCTTTTGCTACACAGTGACATTTACAAAGAACTTGTAGCAGCATCTTTCTTCATTCACTGACCCCAGAATTCACTTTCCTACTACTTTTTCCTGCTATTCCTACTTTTGATTAATTAATGTTGCAGCTATATATATATGTGTGTGACTCTCCCACAGAAATTTCCTAATAAAGACTGTTTCTTTCCCTCAGATTCTCAGGTTTACTTCAGAGACATAAAATGTCTCTCAAACAAATTATAATTATCAAGCACAAGTGTCACTCACTGAACAGGATCCTGCAAACTACACGTGCCAAGAGCTCCCAGTCCCTGGGGAAGAACAATGTAGGTCTCAATACATTGCTTCTGCAGCATGAAATATTATGTAAAAGTGACATTTTTGCAGTCCAGGAGGATAAAAAGAATTGCTGTCACAGATGCAGGGGAGATTAAAACATCCAGCTGCTCAGGGTTCAGATTCTGTGAAAACTGGTCTTGAAATGGTTTCCTGCAGAGATTTATTTCTGCTCTTAAATTCTGAGGTTTAACTCACAAACTGAAATTGCACAGAGAAGTGAGATGGGTCCTGCTAAGGGGAATATTATGACACTTCCCTGGGTGAATTCAGTGGTACTTTTATAAAGAGGATTTCATACTGGAATGGCCTTTTACATTAAATAAGGGAAAGGGAGAGCACAAACACTCTTAGTCCAAGAGTGCACAACTCTGCACAAGCACAAATAAACACTAATTAGGCTTCACATTGATTGGGCTCTTCAAGCACAGAAGTTGTGCACTTCAGGATCCACACAGAAACGCTCTGGGAGCTGTGGGTGACGCACCAGCAGGTCTGAACGTGCACACCACAACTCTGTGCTAACACCCTCACACAGTGAAGAAACGGAAACCTCTGCCCATAAAGGATTTTCTGGAGAGGCCTTTGGTCCTTGCAGGGAGACAGCAGCAGAGGCTGCAGCAGCTGGGATGTGCCTCCTGCAGGCACAGCTCAGGGCTGCACTGTGAGTCACTCGCTCAGAGCTCTGCACAGAGAGCGCCAGGAGTGAGGATGAAATCACTCTCCAACAGCTCCAGCTACAATACAAGCACACAAAAGGCAGAGAGTGAGACAGCTTCAAAAAAAAAAAAAAAACCCTTGAAAAGGCCTCTGAAGGACTCCCTGTGCACTGATAAAAGATGAAGAGCACTCATCAAGGGGAGCTGCAGGATTTACCAGCTCGCTCACAAGACAAGTGGCACAAGTTGTTCTCTGCTTCCCAGAGCCAGCTGTGATGTGAGAACTCTGCCTCCTCCCAGAGAGCTCCTCAGAGTCCCCACGTGCCCTGCACACAGCCCCAGCTGTGCCCACACTGACAGAGGGAGGCTCTGCAGCAGCAGCAGGGGCTGTGTGGGTGTTGGTCAAGGGTACAAGGACAGTTTCTGTAGCCAGAGGCGGGCTGGGTTCAGTTAACAAAGGAAGGAACAAACAGCAGAAAGAATGGAAACAGGGAAAGAAAAATCTCCTCTTCTCATAAATACTAGCAAGGACAAAGCTGCCCTGACTTTGCTGACCCTTTTCACACCAAGGTGAAGAGCCAGAGGATGAGCTCACCCAGCTGCAGAGGCCAGGAGCAGCCCCAGCCATGTGAGGAGAGGGATGTTTGGATCATCCCTGGATCGATCAATCTGCACCAGGGAGTGCAGTCACAATTAAATTCTGCTCTCCTGCAGCCACAGCCTTTCAGAAAGTCTCTTGTAGAGCAGAGCCATCATATCAATAACATTAATATGGAACAAACACTATGCACACAGCTAAACTTAGAGCAGCAAAGTGGGATTCAGCTGGGAGGGGATGATGAGAGGAGAGAGACACAAGCCAGGAAAGCTGACTCCAGTGGAGGCAAACAGATGATCATAAACATGATCCTTAAAATAAAGGCAGAACAATCTGTAAGAGTATTTGGGTTAGACCAGAGAGAACTGCCAGAAATAAAAAGCCAGATGGAAAGTAAAGAAAAGCAATCAGGAATGAGACAGAAGGGAAAATATATTTCTGATCTGTGGACACAGACTAGATCACAAATATTTACTGGCACTGAAGCTGTTCAAAATTTAAAAAAAAAAGGTGCAAAGAATTTCTAAGCCCTGTCACAACATGAAAAGATTTAACCTTCAAGCACAGTTCTGAGGAGCACTCACAAATCTGACTGGCAAATAAAGTGGTTTCCATTCTATTTTTACTTCCTCCTGGCCAGTGCCCTTCTATACTCTAATTTAAAATACCTATGTCAAATTAGATTCCAGCTCATCTATCACGAACAAAAAGATTGAGCAACTGGAACTTAATTTTATTAGTGTTTCATAAGCCAAGAACAACAACAAAAAAAAGGAAATACAAGCTCATGGCACTCCAGCTGCATTTAAACCACCGTGCTAATAGGATTAAAATAGAGAATGGTTTAGTGGTGGACTTGGCAGGGTTTGGTTTCTGGTTGGACTCAATGATCTTAAAGGCTTTTTCCAACCTAAATAATTCCATGATTTCATTTGTGGAGGAGGTAGGCAGGACCTTGACTGTGCAACTGAAACACAAGTAAGAGGTAACATTTCTACAATAAAGAAGTAGAGGTTGGTACTTCAAAAGCTGGTAAAATGTCAGGTTTTGTTACAAAAAAGGCTCCTGTCAAGCCTCTGTGTTATTTAAACAGATACACAAATCCTTTTCCAGAATTTTAGTCAAATGCATTAAGTTTTTAAAAATAAGGTAAAAGGAAAAAGCGAAGGGGGGAGAACAACTCAAGCCAGAAAACCTGGGAACAAGAGTTCTACCCTCAGCTCATATTCTTCCCATCTTTTCTTCCCTCAAGGCTGAAGAAACTCCTTCAGACTGTAATTACAGATCTTTCATTACGAGTTTGCAACAAGCAATGAATCAGTGGAGCTTTAGAAAGTTGAAGGATTTTTAAAACACAAACAAGGATTTTAAAAGAAGCGAATTTCACATGGAAAATATCAAGCCCAGCCTGTATTTTCCATACAGAGAAGCTGATCCAAGGCTGGAAAAAGACACCACAGCAGTCCCTAAATCTCTGCTGCATACCTGCTGCAATGCAAAGCCCACTTGTTGTTTACTGTGCCAGAAAAAGCCTTTTCTGGGTTCACACACACGACATAAACACGCATTCCTCAGTACAAAAGGAACCTGTTCTTGTGTTTTAGTGCCACGTGCAGGGTGAGGGTGAGGACATCTCCTTTCACCTCGTGTAGGAGCAACTTACCAACCTCCACAGGGCCTCCTGCGTGCCCTCCGTTGCTCAGCCCGTTGAGCAGCTCGGTGGCCTCGAGCTGCAGCTGCACCGGGGGCTGCAGCCTCAGCTCCTCCTCCACCTTCTGCCAGCCGGCCCTGGCCCTGCAGCCACGGGAGCTGCTGAAATGCTGCTTCACCTTCTGGATGGTGGTATCTGAAACAACAGGAAAAGCTGCTCAAATCACCTCGGAAAAACTGCTTCGTTAGTCCTTAGCACTATTAAAACCTTCATTATGGTGATTTTTTTATCAGATCACAGGGTTGTTTTAGGTTCTTCATTTCTCATTGGTTTAGGGTGTGATTAGGGAACAAAAATACTTCTTTTAGGTATTTTGTATCACAGAATCATAGAAAGGTTTGGGATGGAAGGGACATTAAAGATCATCTCATTCCAGCCCCTGCCATGGACAGGGACACCTTCCCCTAGCCCAGGTTGTACCAAACTCCATCCAACCTGGCCTGGAGCTTCTCCAGGGATGGGGCAGCCACAGCTTCTCTGGGAAACCTGTGCAGGGCCTCACCACCCTCACAGAGAAGAATTCAGTCAAACATCTAATCTAAATAATAATAAAAATTATCTGTAACTACCAAACAAAAGGTGAAGATCTCGAGCATCAAGTGCATCTCACATCCAAACATAGGAAAGAAGATAAATTAATAAATAAATAACCACACAGCAATATTAGGCACTAAGTTAATAAAGTAAAATAATAAAAATTGTTTTAAAAATGTATTTTTTCTTTAAAAAATAAGATTTAAAAGAGGCTAGAAATTCCTCAACTCCTACTCAAGTTAAAAAAATTAAAAAAAAAGGAGTGATGTGGATCTCAATATGAAATTACATCCTGGCTGTAATGTGCCCTGCAGGGGATCCACCCAAAATCCAAGATGGCTCTATAAGAAGCTTTCTGGATGGATTTCTCAATCTTTTAAGTTTAACATTGCTACTGAAATCTGGACAGAAGAGTGCAAACCCAGTGCAGGGTATCATCCTTTTCCAGAAAAGTTTCTCACTGCAAGGGAACTGTGTCTTTCAGTGGTGTGAGGCTCAGCAGAGCAGCTGCCACTTGGCAAGGAAACAAATTATATCAGGTTAAAAAAGAACCACTGGGCATGGTTCTGAAGTACTTATGACTCCAAGCCATGCCAGAAATAAAGCTGCCCATAATACTCTACTGTCTTCCTTTTTTCCTTCCTGTACTCCTCTGTCTCCACTCATCAGAATTCTTTAATTAAATTAGAAAGTGTCTGAGATATCAATTCCTTTTTTCTTCTCTGCTTGTTCATTAATCACCACAGCATTTTGTTCATAATAGATGAACTCTCAGGAACTACAAACCAAATCCTCCAACAGTTCAGGGTATTAACATCTCCCCCTCCTCCTCCTCATGCAGGCAAAGGCACACCCAGAGTCCCTTTTATCACCAGGCTTTGGCCAGGAGATGTTGTTGAACACCATCAGTTTGGCAGAGAGAGGGGTTTTACTATTAGAGAACAAAGTTACAAACCAAATTCAATAAAAGCATATGGTCTGGAAGCTAAATTGATGCTCCTTGTGTCGTAGGAAGCAGCAAATTCCCAGCGAAGCTCTTCCAGGAAGCAGAATGCCATGATGGTGGAGTAGCTGCTGGAACAGATTGCCATGCAGGCAATATCCCCAGAAGAAAGGAAGCTGAAAGAGAAATAAAAACAGTCCCAGCAACATAAAAAGGTGGAAGTGCTGCTGAACGTGAGGATGGAGCTGTGCTGTGTGTCAAAACACAATGTACAGACTGAGCTGCGAGAGCAGGCTGCAGAAAATGTGATTTCTGTTGTTGTCAAAGCCCTGCAATCCTGGTAGATCTATTTATTCTTACACAATTATTTATTCCTAACTCATCCAGGATGCCTGAGCACACTGAAGATCACAACACAGACTTTATTGAATTGGTACATCAGTACAAATCGAGCACATTACTCTCCCAGGCTGGCTTTAAATCACATTAATAAAAACCAAGAGGGCCAGAAAACCAATTTCGAAAGAAAATGCAGAGAAAACGTAAAAGCAAGGAAGTTTGTTCCCAGGAAGCAGATGGACTCCTTGTTTCCTTTGAATGTGGCAGCATTCTATGAACAACAAGACATATTTGCTTATTTGCACAGCCCAAGATTTTCAAACACTTACTGCTTCAGCACAATAAAAATTCCACTCTAACAGGGGTTAGTCTAACACAGAATCCATATTTCTGTAAACACTTCCACTTACAGATGGTCCAAAACCTTTCAGGAGACTTCTCAGGGGTATCTTCCCTTGCAGCTCAGCCATTTGTCAATTTGCCTCTTTTCTCCTGTTCCTGTATTTTATCCCAACTTCATTTCCCACTCCTGGTTTCTATTTCACTGCATTTTTATTTATTTGCTGCACCATGGACTTGGGATTTACAGTTTTGCTTGGCTCTGCCAGCCCAGCTCCACTGGGAAGCTTCCCCAAATCCCTGCTGCTCCCAGCTCAGGGCTGGGGATCAACACCATGCCTGCCTCAAACCACCTTTCCCAAGTTGTCCATAATTTATGGCCTTTTTGCCACGTATCCATTTGCACTGCTCTCATTCCAGAGCCAGGCCTGAGGTGCTTCTGCACAGCCCACAGAACATTAAAAGCAGCAGGACTTGTTGGCATCAAAGGGCACGAGTTTGCTTGGAGTGAAAAGGAATTGAGACGAAAATCTCTGCTTTTCCAACTGTTTCAGTGTAAATTCGTGTATTTTTTAGCTCCCCCAAAAAAGGGATGCTTAGTTTTAGCTTAGGGTCACTTAAAGTTTTCTTCTGTTTGCTCATCAGAGATGCAAACACAAGCTGAAACTCATTTCTTAAAGGAGTTGAAACAAACTTCTTCATTTCTTTCTCTGTCATTTCTTTAATAAATTTCTTCCCCTAAATGAAATCATTGCAAAGCACTTGGATACCCTCTTAAATGGATTTGTAGAAATTCAATTCCTAAGAGTAACAAACCCTGCCCACTGAGCAGGAGGCTTTGCTACACAAAATCAAAATTAACGTGAGCAAAACATACATAAATAAAATAAGAAAAATATATTTATTTTAGAAGAAAATTATGTATTTTCTTATAAAAATATATATTTTATAAGAAAAAACATATATCTTAGACATATATAAAAATATATAGCTAAATATGTGTAAATACAGTGTAAGTATGTGTATGTAAATATTTCTATGTAAAAATGTAAGTGTATTAATATAATGAAGTATGTATAAATGTAATTCAGTATAAAATAAATAACAGTTATATAAGTACATTTATATAAATCTAAGATATAAAATACAATATATGAATGTATAAATATATATAAATATATATAAATATATAACTAAGGACATGCTCACTACACTGAGGAATAAGGTGTCGAAATCCTTGGAGTTCACAACCTGGACAAGCACTGTGGGATTTCACACTGGAATCAGGCACCACAGACCATACCCAGAGCTCAGCTAATCCCCAAGATCATCATTTCAAAAATTAAAGCCCAAACCCCAGGCACAGCAGAGCAGGGACTCACTGGATGCTGAGGTTACGTCCTTTGGCCGTGCCCCGGCTCGGGTACCGCGCCAGCACTGAGGACAACGCCTTCAACCTCTTCCTGCACTCCAGGAAGTCCTGGTTGAGGTGGAAATCTGTGGAGGCTGAGAGGGGAAGTCCATCCCTCACCCGCACCACGCAGGCAAAGAAGATCATGGACATTCTCCACGGGAGTATTCATGAGGACAACCTGGAAAGGAAAGATGGAGTTCAATTTGTTCCAAAATTCCAGGCAGGAATATGTCAAGATGAGAGTGAATTCACATCTGGAACTGGACAGCACCTCTGGTGACACCTCTGCCACTGACAGGCAACCAAACTGTGCTCAAAGCTCGTGGCTCTGTCCAATTCTTGCCTCTCACATGAAAAAGTGATTAAAAATGTAAAGATTAATTCCCCCTATCAGGGGATTTGATAGGGGGAATTATCTACCTGAAAAATATTCCTGATTTCCCTCCTGCTTTACCTAAAAGCATCAGAAAAGCTGAGGGAGGTTCTTACAGTGCTGCATCTTCACTGGGGCTGCAAAACTCTGCCTGAGTGTGGCAGTTCTCTATTTTCCAGTGCAAAACACAAATCCAAAAATAAATTTTAGGCTGGAGCCTGTCAGGCTCTTTTTACAGACTCACTTAGGGCTAAACATAGAATAAAAGTTGCCCTCTCTTGACTTCTTCCCCTTTAAGAGGTCACAAACTCCCATAGAAAGTTATTCTTGGGATTCACCTGGCACACTCAGAACATGCAGAGATGTGTCCTTCAGACATACCATGAGGATCCAGGGCACGGTGTCAGAGGAGTAACAGCACTTCACATCATCTCTGAAAGAGAACCAGAATGAACTAATTAAAAATGAGTCAAAAAAGCTAATTAATTACCTGTGTTTACATGCATATTTCCCATCAGATCTCCTGTGAAGTGGGTAAACATATCCTAGGAAGTGCTTTGCCTGAAGGAAAACAAACAACTCATTTTCTTACTCAATGTATTCATTTCTAGACTCATTCAAAGACACGATGCAATGATATGCAAAATATTTATGATGTCCCAATCATAATTTTTTTTAGTTATCCCAGTCAAAGAGCAGCTCTAAATCAGTAGATTTTAAGGGATTATCACAAAAAACTCAAGGGAAAAAAAAAAGGGAAAAAAGGAAAACCAAAGGCATTTACTTGGCTTCAGGCAAACCACATAAATAAAGCATCGGGGAAAGAAAAAAAAGGAACAAATCCACATTGTGAACTCAAACTTTTGACAGAGAGAACAAGTGCTTTGACCAGCCCTGCATCACACAATTCATTAGGATGCTCAAAGTGCCTTTGAAATGTGGCTCATCAGGACGAGCTTTTCTTGTCTAAAAAGTCCAGAGAGCAAAACCTTTTCTGATTCAGGCACCAGAAATTCTCCTGCCTTCAAGTTGCTCTGATTTCTGGTAAGGGTTGAGTTCTTGCCACAGGCAGCACTAAGAGGGTCTCATTTCTACCCCACAGGAACCATTCCCACAAAACTTGTGGGAACCATCCCTCTGTCCAAGGTGCCAGCAGTTAAAGCAACTGCAATTATCAGAGGAATTAGCAGAAAGCACAACGGCACAAAACTTGTTTCCTTAGAAAAGCACATTAAAACTACAGAAGATCAGACATCTCTTGAGAAGTGTCATCTTGAACTTTTCAGATGGAGATTAAAGAATTAGATGTGATTTTTTTTCCACAATCCCTCTCACAGTTCTCTCCCAGCTGTCATTTAAGTTGTAAAAGCAAACTAAGCTCACCAACTTCAACACACATCAAAAAGAATTTCAACAATAATCATGATTATTAGAAATCAGCTGGAAACATCCCATCAATCTGCAATGTGTTGAGCTCGTAGCCATTGAACAAACAATGCAGAAAACTTTTACACAGAAGTGAAATAAACGCCAAAAATATGAATTGAACAGAAATATTAACTTTAAGCACAGTTGCTCAGAACATAACAGTTTT
Organism: Orthonyx spaldingii; assembly: GCA_013397795.1. Classification (NCBI taxonomy): domain Eukaryota; kingdom Metazoa; phylum Chordata; class Aves; order Passeriformes; family Orthonychidae; genus Orthonyx; species Orthonyx spaldingii. The sequence goes on from VZTJ01006073.1 coordinate 748,407, forward strand.
AGGGTGAAGGCTTGGTAATGTTGACGAAGTTCAGCTCCAAAATAACTCCAAAACAGCCAGAAGATGATCAGGAAAATGAAAAAAACACCAAACTTAGAAACCAAAGACATTTTCTAAGACCTACCTAGCCTATGAAATTATTCAGCTCCCTATGCCACTAACAGAGTTTAAATTTAAATATATATATTGCTAATTAACCACCAAGGATAACATCATCCCCAGTTAACCAACTGCACTTCGAGAGTTTTCCAACTTTCCAAGACACACAAACCTTCCTGCTGCAGTGCCTCAGGCTGTCACTGAGTACCAGGGAGGGATCCTTTGTAGTGGGAAAGATCTGGTGTCCACCAGGCAAATTTCCAAACTAAATGCCAGACTTCACTGGAGAAATGAGTCTGTGCTCCTTCCTCAGAAAATGAGGCTTGGAGTTTTCCTTTTCCTTTGGCACAAGGCTCTGTTACTTGCCCATCAGATGATGTGTAGAGCTGTGTTGTTTTGGCAAGCAATGACACTTCCCTGGAATTTTAACTACCTGCAAGCCACTTCTGCCACGTCACCTGTGAGCCAGCACAAAGTATCACCACAAAGATCAGCTGGCCTGGTCAAGGTGTGCAGTAAGCTGGTGGCTCGGTGCTGTCACTGTGTCACACTGGCTGCCCTTCCCTCCTGCACTCTGTCTGTCTGTCTGCACACCCTCAGCAGCCCAAAGATCTGCAGCCTCCTGTACGTGGCAGCTCTTTGACCTTGGCTCTGAACTTGGACCATGCCCTCGAGGCTTTGGATTCAGCAGGATCCAATCTGGCAGTGTTCACAACTGATAACATCACGGCAGCATCAGACCACCTGTTCTGGCTCAAAGCAGAACCCTGGGGAGTGTTTTAAGGAATGGTTTCAGAAGAACAAATCATAAATTATGGCTGAAGTAAAGAAAGTTGTTTTTTTCATTACTTGAAGCACCTGTACATCCAACTATGCTTCTGAGTGAAACTGTTTAGTGCAGGACTCACATTAACAGCACCAATCTTGGAATTAACAATTCTTCAGTGTATCTAAGTGACCTGGAGCACAATTCCCCCTTCCCTCACGTCCCAAGGGGCTGCCAGCTCTCTCCAGTGGCTGTGCTGGGATTATCAAGGCAGCCTCAATCAGATCTCCTGCACTTTACTGCGTGTTATGCAACCTCCTCTGGGTAAGAAGATTACACCCAACTCACCAGGTCACACTTCCCCAAATGCTCAACAAACTCCTGCTTTATTGCCTGGACTTAGACAACAACCTGCTCAAAAGGCTGTGAAAGCAAATGCAAACCCGTGCAGAGTTCATGAGGGGGATTATGTTAAAAACCTGGTTCTTTCAGAAATTATCTCACCATCAAAAGCAGGTTTCCTTCCAAAAGTGGCACACTGCTCACAAAAAATGTTGCCCGGATTTCTCTCAAGTATTTGCTGTCTCTCCCTGTTCAGAGCCACATTTTCCTGCACTCTAGAGGTGTCCTGCTCCAAACCCAACAGCAAATTCTGACCTTCCTGTTGAAGCAAGAGCTGAAAGTTTTAGTGGATGTTACCATGGCCCTGAAGCAGAATGTGAAGTTTTTTTGGGCACATGATACATGACCACAACTATTGCACTTAAAGCATCTTTCCTCAGGCAGGTGATTTCCAGAGGGAGTCCTGGACAGCTACAGGTGGAATGCCAGAACATGAAAGAGACTCAGGTTGACTCATCAAACACAAAACTTGAGCTGCAGCTCCAGTGCTGCTTTGGGTCTCACCCAACAAGGATGTGGCTCATGAGGGAGATTTATCACATCCCTGGGGGATCACGAAGTGGATGTTATCTTCTTCTCAGATATATAAAAAAGCAAATACGAAACGCTGTTAAATTTCTCCTTTTCTAAGACTGCACCTGATCCTTCCCAGCTGCTCTCCCTCCATGCCCTCAGCAGTGCTGACCAGCTACAGACACCACACACCCACAGCACAGCCAGAGCCCCTCTCCAGACTGAGCAGCGAGTAAAAGCAATTTGAAATATCTCAAAACCTAACACGGGATTTGTGCACATTCAGAGCTTTTAGGCTCCTGTAAATCCTACAGGCTTACTCTTATCCCCAAGGGGAAGCATGTGGAAAACCCTCAACATCACAAATCTGGCTGCACACGCTCCTGTGAATTACCAGAAATAAAGCACACACAAACCTCCAACCCCAGCATTCAGCTCCCACATCACTCCCACTATCCCAGGAGAAAATCCTCCAAACCCTTGCCCAAACCACACTGCAACAACTCTGTGATGCTCTGAGGCTCTGCCCCACCTCCATCTCTCAGGAACACCGGCCACTTTACCTGTTCCCAAATATTCACCCACCCCATCCGCCTGAACCCCGACTCCTCCCAAATCCCACCAGCTCATCCCTGTGCCTTCACCAGCCCACGGAACTGAGGACCCATCCCACACCTATCCTGTTCCACTCACATTATACACAACTACACCCTGCTCACACCTCTCCTACCCCACATTAAGCATCCTAAAATCCTCAAAACAGCCCCCTTCCCACACTCTGCAATAAACCCGGACACCCTGAAAGCAAACACACCCATGCCCGCACTCGGGGCTCTGCTTTGTACTGACAAGGCCTTCCACACATCCCTCAAGCACCCGGACACCCCCAAATCCTCCTCCCGTCCCACGGCTCCCAAACCCTCACGTTATCCCTGCTCACCCCAAGCCATGCCCAGCCCAACCCACGCCCCACTCAGAGTCCCACGCCTCCTCCTCCACCCCTAAAGCAGTTCAAGGAACCCCCGAATCCTACACCCATCCCAACCCCGACACACACATCCCCTCTCTCACCACCACACCCCCAAACTCCCCTCGCCGCCCTCCCAAGCACCCCGATCCCCCTAAACACCCCGCACATCCCAAGTTCACCCCAGTTCCCCCTCCATCCCTCCCCCCACACCCTTCCAGCCGCGCACACGCCCCGCATCTCCCCGTCCCGGGGACGCGGAGGGGACGGGGGCAGGGGAAGGGGACGAAGAGCAGGGTCAGTGTCCCCCGGCCCCTCCGGACCCCTCCGGGGCTCACCTCCCTTCCCCCGGCGGGCC
>VZTJ01006073.1:752322-775278 GCA_013397795.1 Orthonyx spaldingii
GGGGATGGGCATGGGGTGGGGGGGTGGGGATGGGCATGGGGTGTAGGGATGGGGATGGACATGGGGTGTAGGGATGGAGATGGGGTAGGGGGATGGGGCTGAGGATGGCGCTGGGTGTGGGGATGGGATAAATGGTGGGGATTGGGGTGGGGATGAGGACTGGATGCAGATGGGAATTGGTTGTGTTTTTCCTTATATATGCTCTCTATTCTTTGCACATGTATTTGTAGCCTGTTATATTAGTGACTAGTTTTCCCAGTAGTTTTCCATGCCCTTTCCTAGGCAAAAAGACAAAACAAATTCCAGAGCTCCAAGCCCTGGAGGGTACAAGGCCCTTTTCCTATCTTGGTTCTCCCTGGCTACCAAGGTTGAAAACAGCTCTTCGAGACACATTTTCATAAACAAAGTACAACCAGTACCAAGGGTGGGACTCCAGAGAAGGGGCTTGACCTGGGGGGGAATTGCATCACCACTTGTCCTCCTAATTGGTGCTTTTTATCAATTCTGCTAATTTCCTAAAACCTATAAAACTGTATATACCCCTGTGGGGGGTGGGCTTTTGTAGACACTCTTCCATAACTGCCCCTGGAGGCCTCCAAATAAAGATCCACCTTTATATCACCTCCTGTACTAAAAACTATCTCGAGTTTCATTTCCAGGTTGAGAAAAAGGCAACAGAGTGGGGTATGGGAATGTACGGAAAGCCACGCTATGAAAAGCCATACAGGAGGCAGAGCAGTCCTGCAGGTTTATTCAAATAAAGGCAGGAGGCCCCTGGGGCACAGCCCACAGGGCTTTCTCTCTCGAGGTTTCGGGGGTTGCAGCCTCCTTTTATCCCAAACTCGCGGCCGCGCGTTGCCCTCTGCCTTTCCCCACTGCTGAGGTACCAGGGAGGTGCAGCCTTCCCGAACCGCCTGTCACGTATCCCCCTTTGAACCTGCCCTTTTCCCCCAAATTCAGAAACTCAGCCTTGTGTGGCCCCATTTGGCTGTTTCAGGAGTGAACCTGTCTGGGTTCTGTAACAAATCTGCTGCTTGAAGTTAACAGAGACATTCAGCCCCATTTCAGAGCTGTTCACACCCATCCCCTCACCCATGGAATTGTTTGTAAGGACATCAGCACACATCTTCCCCATTAGGAATGGAGATAGGAATGGGGATGAGGTGTGGGGATGGCTTTGGGGATGAGAATGGGAATGGGGACAGGGTGTAGGGATGGGGATGAGGCTGGAAATGGGGATGGGATGGAGGTGTGGGGATGGGGATAGAGATGGGGATGGGGTGTGGGAATAGGGATGGTTTTAGGGTGGGGTTTAAGGGTAGGGATGGGGATGTGAGGGAGAAGATGGTGTGGGGATGCAAATAGGCATGAGGATGGGGATGGGGTGCTGGAATGGGGATGGGGTGCAGGGATGAAGCAGGGAATGGGATTGTGGCTGGGGATGGGATCTGGGGGCCTTGGGGTGGAAGCAGCTGAGCAGTGGGAGCTGTGCCGGAGCACCAGCAGCAGCCAAGGAAACAGTGGGATTTTTCCAGTGATAGAGCTCAAGCACCACAGCCGGCTCACCCGGCTCTCCTGGCACCTGTGGTTGAAACAAAACCCAACTCTGTAGCTCAGTTCTTGTGCAGGTGCTTCAGGACAAACTCAGTACCACTGTACATCCCAGGTGGCAGATGGATTTTTCTTTTTAATTAGGAGCTGCTGCAGAAGATGAACTGGGATACGAAGCCTTCCTTCCTTCTGGGGGTGCCGGGCACAGGAGCAAGTCAGGAGGCTCTAACCTGACACGATACCTGTGCCTCAGGGTTGTTCATGTTCGTGGGGTTGTTCAGCCTGGAGAAGAGGCAGCTCAGGGGAGACCTCACTGAGGCCTCTCAGAACTTAAAAGGGGCTTATAAAAAAGGATCAGAATAACTTTTTACATGGTCAGATAGTGACAGGACAAGGGGAAACGGTTTGAAATTAAAAAGGGAGAGATTTAGATTAGATATTAGGAAGAACTTCTTTCCTGTGAGAGTGGGGAGGCCCTGGCACAGGGTGCCCAGAGAAGCTGTGGCTGCCCCTGGATCCCTGGAAGTGTCCAAGGCCAGGCTGGACAGGGCTTGGAGCACCCTGGGACAGTGGAAGGTGTCCCTGCCCATGGCAGGGGTGGCACTGGATGATCTTTAATAATCTTCCCAAACCCAAACCATTCTGTGATACCATTCTGTGTTTCTCGTTGCAGGTGTTGTGGCAGTAACACAACACAAACTGCTCTCACAGGACATTCATTTCATCTGAAAATGCAGCAGGATAAACAAGAAATCATTCCTGGACAAGGGAGCTCTGAACTCAAAAATCTTGATGTGGAGATGTTATCTGAGCGTTACTGGGTTGTTGCTGTCTGTAAGCAGTAGCAGCCCTGCTCAGCACCACGTGCAGTGAATAACCATTGCTGCTCTGCTGTTCCTCTGACAGCTTCCAGTGCCCATGAAAACATCCCACTGCTGCAGGCCTGCCTGGCTTCACAGTCTGACCATCCCTGCTGAGGGTTGCTGCTTTGGACCCCTTCCACCATCCCAGGCTGCTCCAAGCCCTTTCCAGCCTGGCCTTGGACACTTCCAGTTTGATTGCTGAGTCCAAACATTTATGAAAAAAAAAATATTTCCATCTACACATCAGCAGTGATCTACCCAGTGGTGCAGGAGAGAAACAAAAAGCTGATTTTTCTCTTGCCACAAGCCCAGCTGTAAGAAATGTGAACAATGAGGCACAGAGCACCACTGAAATTCCAAAGAAAACAAGGTTACATGCAGACAGGCTTGAGCCAGATAAGCTGACACAATCTGCATCCCATATGAGAAGCTTTGCCAGGGAATTTGAAGCCAACTGTTGCTTCCATTTTTAAGCAGAAAATCTTTATGTCAAAATAAAAAACTGTAGAGAAAAGCATGGACTGAGTATTTGGGGCAAAAGACATGAAAATAAACATGCACCACTGAATACTGGAGGGCTGGGAGAATCTCTCTGTGTTAAGCACTACAAACAAACAATCAAAAAACCCACTGAATAACCAAACCCAGGGCACAGTCTGAAATGGCAGCATGGTTTGGATAGATTTTAAGGTCTCCTTCCTCAGCACACATTAGGAATGGCACATGCAGGGTCAGGCAGCCCAGCCTAGGGGATCAAACTCAGGCAGAATTCCCTAAATCCCCAGGGAGCTGTGGAAGTGCCAGCCAACATGAGCAGGGCCTTGCTGTGAAAATATCCTGCAGTTATTTCACTGGATGGGTTTTTAGGCTGTATTAAATGCAAATTCACTACTTCTTGCCATGGCATGGGGGTTAGAAAGAAGCAGGGCACTCATCTGCTCAGCTCCCCACAGCACTCAGGAGAATGTGATTTTTTGACTGACCTCCTGTTTGAATTATCCTGCCAGCCACAGAACAAAAGACTGCTTTATCAGATTGCTTGCCTTTGGGATTTTCTTAGGATTCAATTTCCCATGACTGGGAAAGAACAGAGCATGGCAAATACTGAAACTTGCCCTGAAATTCTAAATTAAACTAGAAGAGAACACACTGACATGCAAAACCCTTGACAGCTTTCTGGATGAATACAAGTTGGCATTTGGTGGTTGTGTTAAAATAGACATAATGGCTTGTTAGAGCTCAAATGTCTTCACCAATACTTCCTGAGTGAGCAGGAGGGCTGGACACAAATCCTGGGTTTAAAAGGCTGCCGGGCTGGTTCCAAGGTAAATAATTGTGAATTACCCAACTGATAGCACACAGCTCTGAAAGGAAAAATACACCCTGGTCTGAAGGAGAAGGCTCTGACAGGCTTTATGCCTTTCACAATTATTTACGGTATGTGGATGCACCTTGTGTGTGTCTGAGGAGTGGAGTTAAGCTCTGTATCTGAAGGCAGGTGTAGATGAGAAATTGGGAAGGAATTGTTCCCTGTGAGGGTGGGGAGGCCCTGGCACAGGGTGCCCAGAGAAGCTGTGGCTGCCCCTGGATTCCTGGCAGTGTCCAAGGCCAGGCTGGACGGGGCTTGGAGCAGCCTGGGATAGTGGAAGGTGTCCCCGCCTATGGCAGGGGTGGAATGGGATGAGCTTTACTGTCCATTCCAACCCAACCCATTCTGTGCTTCTGTGACCTCAGATATGCAAACAGCAAGTCCAAAGCATTGCAAAATAGGGGAGGAATGTAAGATTAAAACCTCATCACACTCAATTTTACACCTGTCCAGGAAGCACAGCCGCAGTGCAAAGGTGCTGGAGGATATATCAGTCACTTCCTGAGTGGAGATTTCATGTCTCACCCACCACAGTGGATCATGACACTCCTCTGACAGTGGCTGGCAAGACCAGGTAGCTCAGGACCCTCTGTAGCAGCCACATTTCTGGCCCACACTGTCAGAAGGGAGACAGGATGTCATGAGAGATGTCCTTAAACATTTTGTGTCACCAGCACATCAGTGCAGGACCCTGGCTGAGCTCTACATTCCCATAGTAATGACCATCTCCAAATCACACCCTAATGCTCGTTTCGTTTCTTCCCAAAACATCTGTGATGGAGGAACACAGGAAACAAAGACTTAAATTTTCATTTCCCAGGAATTTGGGAAGCAGATTTGTTAACTGCTAGAACAGCTTATTTAATACAGTAGCAGGAGGTAAATCCATCTTTTTTCTGTACATTATTGCAGAAGAACATGTCATAATTTGTAATCTAAATTCTCAATCCTGTGAGCATTTGATGAGCACATGGGGGGTTTATTTGTCTGCTCTCCCTGAACTGAATGCATCCATGCCTTTAAGAAATGTAATGCTGGCTTGTTTAAATGTGCTCAGGATACAGGGTTTGTTTTAAACTTAAAACGAGAAGACTCATTCAATAATGATTCAGCCTTTTCATATTCATGTTAATGGTTTCCTGTTAATATATAAATACTGTCACAAGGGCAAAGGGACAGGGACACTAATTCAGATGGAATGTGTAAGTACTTTTCAAAAGTATCCAGAAGCACATGTCAAAATAATAATAATAAAAAAAAAGGTAATACTTCCCTCATGAACTAGAGCTTCCAACTACTTTCATCTCAGAGAATTCTGTGAACCTGATGTGGTTTTTTTACTTGGTAATCTTCATCAGGTCTCTCCAAAGTCCTGTCTTACTTTCTCTTTTAACCCAGGAAAGCTTTCTACATCCACAACCTCTGGCAAGGAGTTCTAAGGTTCAGCTGCCCACAGCACGAAGAAGAGTCTCTTCTTCCCCTGTATTAATATTGAAATATGCAAATCCACACTGACTTTCTTTTCTGTGTTTGTTGTTGGGTTTTTTTTTAAATTACGACTTTACCCTGAGTTCTCGTGTCTTTGCCATGTTACCATGGCTTACATGCAGATAATTTCCATTGCTCCTCCTGTCACAGTCTCATGAAGGCTGAGCAAACCCTCTGGGCTCCCTCTTCTTCCACTGCCCGGCTCACACCCCAAGGACAAAGCAAGCAGCCGGATCCTCGGGGCAGCTCTCAGCTCTTCACTTTCTGCCCAGGTTTTACAGGCAATAAAAGTGTCACGGCTGGCTTGAAGCCTTCTCGCACCCCGCTGCTCATCCCGGTCCCGCTCTGCTGCGGTGGTTTTGGTGAGGGCAGCTGTGAGACAGATCAGAGCCCGGAGCCAGGAGAAAGAGGGGATGCACCTACTCGTCCTTGTGAGCTCTGTCAGCTCCGTGCTGGGGTTCAGAGCGGAGCCCCGGGGCAGGCGGTGCAACCAAAGCAGCAGTTCAGGAGGAGGTGAGAGCGTTTTAAGCTTTGAGGAGGTTTCACGTTACGTTCACCCTGGAGTCAAGCAGCAGCTCGGAATATTTTTATCAGCAGGGAGCCCCGAGTACTTGGACTTTTAAAAGCCTGAACAGCATAAGCAATAAGCCAGATGTGCTTTCTGCCTGCTAAATGCAGGCCCATCGCCGGGGTTTCATTCTGTGTCCATCTGCAGTCCATGTGAAACGGGTACTAAAGGGCACGATGCCTCTGGAAAGGGAATTAATAATCAATTACACCTTTGTACTGGCAAAGAATCCCAGCATTTTAATACTTAAATGGACAGAATGGGAATAAACTTTGATTTTTTTATATTACTTCCTACTTCCCTGTGCCAGGAAGAGCTGCTTGGCAAGGCAGGGCAGGCAGAGCCATATCTGCACCCCAGCTCAGGCAAGGACCAGGAGCAAGGGCTTGTGCTGAAACAGAGCTCTCAAGCCCAGGGTTGGCAGGTTCATGGGCAAAAACTCCAAGCAGGAATTCTCAGGTTTCCACAGCAGCCTGATCCAATGTTGCAGGTGCCCTACAGCAGGGCTGACCCTGAGCACCTGCAGCTAAAGCCCTGGGAGGGGCAGGAGGAGGCTGCAGAACCTGTTGGTGCACTCAGGGCTGTGACAGCCACCTCCCCTCCCATCGCTGTTTGTCCCCACACCTTGCAAAGGTCCCGCTCTGGAGAAGCAGGTGTGAAACTCTTGGTGCACAGACATCATCCCTCACAGGCCACACTGACCTCAGGGTGTCCAGGGGCCACCAGTTCGGGGTGCAGTGTTGTGTAAGTGCTCCTAACAGGCTCTGCCTGTGCTGGGATCACACCAGTGGGGCAGCCAGCAGGGCAGTGACGTGGCAGGGCTTCTGTGCCCTTCAGTGACCTGTCAAAGGGCCACAAAGACGTTCTGGGGGCCGGAGCACCTCTGCTCTGGAGCCAGGCTGAGAGACTTGGGGAAGAGAAGGTTTCAGGGAGGCCTTACAGTGCTTAAGGCTCCAAGAGAGCTGGAGAGGGATTTGGGAAAAGGGCCTGGGAGTGCCAGGAAAAGGCAGAATGATTTCCCACTGCCAGAGGGCAGGGTTAGATGGGATATAGAGAAGGAATTCTTCCCTGTGACGTTGGGGAGACCCTGGCACAGGGTGCCCAGAGAAGCTGTGGCTGTGCCATCCCTGAAGTGTCCAAGGCCAGGCTGGATGGGGCTTGGAGCAGCCTGGGACAGTGGAAGGTGTCCCTGCCCATGGCAGGGATGGAGCTGGATAATCCCTGCCAGCCCAGGCCATCTTATGATTCTATGAAAGATGTTGGCAGTCACTTCATTCAGCTGGGCTTGTGGCTGAGGGGCAGAATCCTGTGTGCAAGGCAGAGGCCTAATCCCGAGTGCAGGACAGGGCAGGCCAGAGCCTGAGCACTCAGGTGCTGCAGTGACCTGGAGGGGAAAGGAGATGCAGATGAAAGCCCATGTGAGCCTCCCAGCACGGGCCTGGTCCCACAGCACCCGGGCAAGGACAGCACAGCAGCTCCAGGCAGAGTGGCCAAGAGCCCAGCAGATGCCAGGCAAGCCCAAAGCATCGAGGCAGGTGCAGGAAGCCAAGAGCAGGTCAGGATGAGCAAGGCACAAGGCAGCGCACAGACAGACCTCAGCATCCCTCAGGCAAGGGAATGAGCTTCAGTGCAGCTCCTGAAATACAGGAAAGAGACCCCGAACAGGTCCTCACACAGCAGGTCCTCCCACACGCTCACAGCACAGCAGAGGCACCCAAGGCTATGGCTGAGCCTTGTCAGACCTCCCCCAGCACAGGCAGCCACAGTTCCAGGGGAGGGAGGAGGCTGCAGAGCTCAGTGGTGCATGCAAGGGCCCGGTGAAGTCTCCTCTCTCCCTCTACATCCTCCTGTCACGCTGCGTTAACATTTAAGACCAGACACAGGCCAGGAGCCTCTCCAGCTGACCGGGACTGTGAGGGAGCTGTTTGCAGCTTTGTGCTCCTTAAAACAGAGCCTCCCTCTCTCTGTTCCCTCTCCCCCTGTAACTCACAGCATCGTCAGGCTTTAAAAATTGTCAGCTGCTTCACAGTGGAGAGGTTTGGTGTTTCTTGGGAATTTACAGGTCACTCAGCTCTGGATAAATGTTGTCACAGTTCTTCTGCTAAAGAGCCATCATTGCTCCTCCTCCTCAGGCAGAGGAGCTGAAAGCACTGACAGGACACAGTTTAAAAGCTCAGGCCTGTTTCTGCCCCACAAATAATTACTGTATCTCTACCTGTAAATAAAGAAGGTCAGGGTTCATCCTCTGACCTGAGATCGGGGCTGATGTAGCTGAACTGTGCTCCTGTTTCCTCTCCCAGGACAGGCTGGCTCCTTCCTTCTGCTGCCCATGCCTGAGTCAGTCAGGAGATGCCAACAGCATCCCAAAGAGTGCCAGCAACTGCACAGCACAGCCACAGCCATGTGTCCATACCAGTGTCTGACCATCTTCACTGGTTTGTAGGTGTCCATGTAGTCCTTTGGGTGGGTACGTACCTAATGCTTTGTGAAATTTGATCCCAAAAACTGTCTCATTTTCTCCTCTGATTCCCAGCTCAAAAAGGGGGAATTTTAAGGTATCTGCCATCCACAAGTTGCTGACTTTTACTTCCCCCTCTTACATGACAAGTTATCAGACTCTATGGAGAAATACTTGGGGAAAAATCCAATCCCAGTTGAGGCCAGATGGGACAATTCCCTCATCCCTTTTAGCTCTCAGTACCTGAGGATGTGGATGCTGATACTTCTGCCTTTTCCAGCAGTTTTTTTTCTGCCTGACCCGTGTCACTGATCAGCCTGGCTGAGCTGGAGATCCAGCTTTTCCCTCGGTGTAGGAATGCATCACTCCAAAGAGGCAGGAACGACCTTGGTTTGCAGCATCTCGCTGTCCCCTGTGGCACTCAGACACCAGATAAAGAGCCTCTGTGCTTGGTGAGTGCTCCTGCTTTCTCCGAGCCAGAAAGAACATTTCAATTTCACAGCTCGAGTTTCCTTTGTTAACCCTTCTCCACCTGCTCTCAGGGTGTTTTTATTCTCCCCTGAAGAATATTCAGACTGGAGGTTATATTGGACTAATTAGCAGTAGGCTAATATGCAGTTTTAGAATGTTCAAAGAACCTTCTTTTTCCCCTGGGGATTTTTAGGATTAGTGATTTAGAGTAACACCATCATCCACCACACAAACACACCCTGCTGTAGCACCATCATGCTGAGTGCACAGCACTGGAGAGCTGCACATTTAAAAAAAGCTTATCAAAAGTGGCCAGGTATAATTAGAGGGGGAATTGAGCTCTGGCAGCAGCAGCCAGGAGCACCAGAGCTCACAGCCCCTCTAAAATGCTGTTGTTTAACGAATCCTGGGGACAGGATTAACACAGGAGGAGGGACTGTGGCACCTACAGTGACACTTCGTGGTGTAGCACACCCTGCTCATCCAACAGGAGAGGAACTGTGGTGTTACTCCTCCCTCCACTCCTGCTCCACGTCCCTGTCCACAGGGATGCAACCTTTGAGATGTCTCAGGGATTCATTGAATCATTTAGATTGGAAAAGACCTCTAAGATCATCAAATCCAACCATTAACCCAGCACTGCCATGTTCACCACCAAAGCAGGTCCCCAAGTGCCACATCCACCCGTTTTTTGAACACTTTCAGGGAAGTGTTTTACTACAATGTGCAAAATATGAGGTTTTGAGGTTTGAAATTCTGGAATAATGGTAAACAGGAAAATCACACCTTGCTTTCCAGAGCAAATTTGTAGATATCATAACAGGAGAGTAGAGAAAAACTACGAATCCTTGAAAGCACTTTAAAATAAGCACCCCACCTGTCTTTGCTTTAAAAATCTTATGGGCTTTAATGCAGGTTTATGATCATTTGGGGTTGGACTCGGGGGATGAGCACCTGGAGGTGATGTATCACAGATGCCACACAAACTGTGCCATGGGCAGGGACACCTTCCACTATCCCAGGTTGCTCTAAGCCCTGTCCAGCCTGGCCTTGGACACTTCCAGGGATCCAGGGGCAGCCACAGCTTCTCTGGGCACCCTGTGGGAGCCAGGGCCTCCCCACCCTCACAGAAAATTTCCCATCTTGCTCCCACATCCATCAAGACCTCACTGCAGCCTGATCCAGAGAGCTGCTTCCTGAGCAATGCCCACACATCCCTTGCATCCCGCAGAACAAATATTTGGTGGATATTAAGCAGGGAAGGATGTAGAAAATGACAATGTGCTCACATTTACACAAATCCCACAGGTCAGGGAGGCAGGCTCAGGCTTACAAGTGGTTTCAGTGTTGTTTTCTCAATTTTCCTCCAAAGAGCCCACATTTCACTGCTCTCAGCAAATGATGCCTCTGCTCACAGATATTGTTTCTCCCAGAAACCTCCCTTCTAGGACAAAGCTCATCCAGCCATGGCACTACAGCATTCCCCTTACGCCTAATCCAAATTAACTCGTCTCAGTTTTCACACATCAAATACCACCAGTGCTTGTAACAGCTCATAAAACTGCAAGGGAGAGACCAAAGCACCGGGAAAATGATTCAGAAAGTCTGCTCCATTAGGGAGAGAACAAACCAAAAGAAAATCACCGGCCCTAGGAACAGAAAATGGGCTGTGTCCCTCAAACATGATGTTCGCTGGGAATAATGTGGCACATTCATGCTGACTTTTGCAAATGCTGCAATTACTGCCTGGCTGCCCTAAATAGTCACATTTATCTCGGGAGACTTTCTCTGCTCTGTGTGATTTTTCACGGCTCTTCCTCGGAGCTGTCTGCTCCCCGGCGGAGTTGTTTACATGCTCGTTATTTTTATGGTTTTCCCCTTCATTTCCCTGTAAGTAGAACAGCAAATAAAAGGTGTAGAGAGGGTGTGAGCGAGTTCCTGCCTGGGGTCAGTGGCAGCTCAGTCAGGCCAAGCAGCAGAAGGTGGTTTCTGACAGCGGGTTCATCCTACAATTGTTTGAGACAAGTCAATGGCTGAGGTTGACTTTAGAGAAGGGAAATGATTGATGTGGTGCTCTGGCAGGAAAACATGAAGAAAATTAAGGCAGAGACACAGTTTTCTTTCAAGAAATGAATTGTTTTCACCTCAGAATTAAAAGACACGTTATTCCCACTTATAGCACCAGGGGAATTTGATCCAGCCACACCTTACTTGTCAGTGCCTGCAGGGATGCAGGAGAAAGCATGGCCATGGAGATGTGATTAAATACCTTTTAATTAAGTTTTCCAATTATTTTCCTTGGCTCATATGTTCTACTAGACCCAGGTGCATCCAATGTTTGGGTCAGAAATTATACTCAAAACCTTTTTCTCCTCCGTAGATCTCAGTTTGGTCAGCCCTGCAGATGTTGGTCAGTAGCAGTGAACTGGCCAGCACTTGACAGAATGTGGAAGAAACATTTTCTAGTGCAAACAGGATCTAAAAGCCCAGGAATAAAGAATCATAGAATGGAAACACAGAAGGGTTTAGATTGCAAAGGTTTCCTAAAATCATTGAGTCTGACCATTAACACTGCCAAGGCCACCACTAAACCATGTCTCTTAAGTGTCACATGTACACATCTTTTGCCTCCTTCCAGGAATGGTGACTCCACCTCTGCCCTGGGCATCCTGCTCCAATGCCTGACCACCCTTTCCATGAAGAAACCTTCCCTAATATCCAGTGTAAACTTTCCCTGGTGCAACTTGAGGCCATTTCCTCTCGTTCTGTCACTGTTCCCTGTGAGAAGTGACCAACGCCCACCTTGCTGCACCCTCCTGTCAGGGCGTTGTAGAGATCAAAAGTTCCCTCTGAGCCTCTTTTCCTCTGGGCTAAACAGCCCCAGTCCCATGGGGTTTATATAAACTTATATATCTGCTTAAAGCTCATTCGTGCCTCAGAATCTGAGGCTGAATCTGTGCAGTCAGTATTTTATTGATCCTGGTTTATGTTTATAGACATTGTGTGATTTTGTCACTCCTTCATTTACCCACATCCATTAACACTTCCACATCTGACTACCTAGTTAGATACCAAATGGCAGCAACAGCTTCACAGCTGGATTTTCCCTCATTTTGTTCCTTAATTCACCCTTAAAACTTCATTATTATTGTGATGGTAAAAGGCTTAGCTGTTCATTATTACCCTCCCAAAGGCCAGGCAGATGCCCTGGACAAATACTTGGTAGATTTGAGCACCAGGACTAAATCTAATAGGGTGATGCACAATGCAACAGAAGTGATTTCCCAGCTGATCCATAATCCTCCATCAGAACAGCAACATTTATCTGTCTTTGACTGACAGGAACACAAGATTTGATCAGGACATCCAAGCTGCAGGTACAGGACACCTCACCTACATGACACCTGCAACAAGATGATCTTTAAAAGGTTTGTTCCAACTCAAATTATTCTGTGATTTGCAAAATCTCTGTGTGGTTTCTCAGGTGGCCAATCCTAATTTCTCACAGTGGAAGGGAAGTTTTGGCATGCACTAGAAGGAAGTAGGCTGGAGGTTGGCTGCTCCCTGTTCACATTTTATTTACACATTTAAATTCAGGTTTTACTTTAAGCTTTTGTCTTATAAAAAGGCAAACTCTTTCTATGCAGAGACATAAACAAGATTTTCACTACATCATGCCAGAGTTTTATACATCTCTGTCCACCAAGATATCTTTTAGTATCAAATTAAGTGAGGCACAGAACTCCCAGCACAGATATTTTGCTGCTGCTGCAGGAAAGAGAAATTGTCATTCCCAAACAGATCGATGCAGTTTCCTGTCTCTGCCAGTGGCCAGTGTTGAAGGTTTCAGAAGACAATACAAATCCTTCCCTTCCTCCAACCTGCTCTATCTGTAAGTGCACACACTGCACTTAATTGTTCAATCCGGGAAAATAATATCTTCCTAACCTTAGCTGATTGTAATTGCATAGAGCTTTATTTATACCAATATCAATATTCATCTGGGTGGTTATTACCAGCACTGCTAGCAGGAGGCACTGCATGTTTTATTACTGCTGTTCTCTACGGGCACTGTGCCAGTCAAGGACTTCTGGCAATCCTTCATTCCTCCTATAGAAGCCACCCACTTCTTTGCTGGAACTCCCTGCAGGAACCCATCCTGCCTGTATCCACAAGCCAGCATTTCATAGGGTCATAGAATCACAGAATTATTTGGGAAGGAAGGGACCTGAAAGATCATCACGCTCTAACGCCCCTGCCATGGGCAGGGACACCTTCCACTGTCCCAGGCTGCTCCAAGCCCTCTCCAGCCTGGCCTTGGACACTGCCAGGGATCCAGGGGCAGCCACAGCTTCTCTGAGCACCCTGTGCCAGGGCCTCCCCACCCTCTCCGGGAAGAATTTCTTCCCAGTATCCTACCCAACCCTGCCCTCTCTCAGTTTGAAGCCATTCCCCCTTGTCCTGTCACTCCAGGCCCTTGTCCCAAGGCCCTCTCCATGTCTCTTGGAGCCCCTTTAGGCACTGAAGGGGCTCTGAGGTCTCCCCAGAGCTTTTTCATCTCCAGGTGAACACCCCCAGCTCTCCCAGCCTGGCTCCAGAGCAGAGGGGCTCCAGGCCTTGAAGCATCTCCATGGCCTCCTCTGGACCAGCTTCAACAGATCCATGTCTGTCTTGTGCTGAGGACTCCAGAGCTGGACAGGGCACTGCAGGTGAGGTCTCAGGAGGACAGAGTAGAGGGGCAGAATCACGCCCCTCGACCTGCTGACCTGAATTTTTCGGTGTTCTCTTTTGTTACCAGGATTCTCTGTTCACTCCTCAGGTTCGAGAGCAGGGAGCTGTTCCCTCTTGCCTACTCAGATCTCCTGCGAATTCCCCACCTCGCTGCAGCCATGGCTCTGCCAACTGCTCAGCTTTTCCTTACTGGCACTGCTCTTGCTGTTATTATCACTCTGCTCCGGAGCCTCAGCTGCAGATTCACCACTTTAACACCAGAACAAAGCACTGTATCAATTAGTTTGACCTCCCAGCTCGCAGGGGCCACTACATTTCACCCAGTTCCCTTCGTGCTGTGCCTTGAATTCTTTATTTTGAAAGCACTGGCAGCTGTATGGATTTATCCGTCCCCGCGATGGCTTTGTGTGGAGTCAGCGTGGTTTCCATATGATTTAATGGTTCAGGATCAGCAGCGCATACAAATGGAGCTGCACTTGTTCCGGGGCCAATTTGGGTCTCGGAGCGATGCAGAGCTCAGCTGGTCCTGCTTGGAGCCAGCTCCCGCCTCTCTCTGCTACATGTCACACCCCTGGAAGCAGGAAGCTGGGGACAGCAGTGACAAAGTGTCCCACCAGCGCTACGTGGAGTCACTCCTGCCTCAGCACAGCCAAGAGATGAATCTCTGCCGCTCTGCAGAGCTGCTGTGACGGTCCCCAGCACAGGCAGGGCCCGAATCTCCTCGTGCATTTGCATCTCAGCTCATTAGCAATCCCTCCTGCGAGCCACGGCGCTGGCACCGGGCTGCAGAAGCTGTCTGAGCTAAAGCTAACAAGCTCTGAAGCACCTGAGCTGACTCAGTTTCAAGCGTTTCAAGCTGCATAACAGAGTGTTCTCAGATGGTGCTGGGTGAGAATGCCGAGCTGGGTTTACACATCTTTAATAATGCAAAAGCAAAAAGGTAAATTAAACTTTAGGGGGAAAAAGAAAGGGAAAAATCTATGGGAGAGGAATCATTGGGCCATGTTCCCCTCAAAAAGCTGTTAATTAA
This sequence comes from Orthonyx spaldingii, assembly GCA_013397795.1. Classification (NCBI taxonomy): domain Eukaryota; kingdom Metazoa; phylum Chordata; class Aves; order Passeriformes; family Orthonychidae; genus Orthonyx; species Orthonyx spaldingii. The sequence continues at coordinate 766,852 of VZTJ01006073.1, forward strand.
ATATTAGTTGGAATCGGAGTGATCCTGGGGATATTGCACTTCATACCAAGCCTCTTACAGGGTTGTGTGGCTGCCTCCAGCAATACACATGAATTTTCCTTTTCTACTTGCTCAGTACCATTTTTTATTTCTAATCTCTGCCTCGGTGTCACTTCTGAACAAGAGCAGGCTTTTAGGCAAAATTGCCTTATCCCTTTTCCCGACAGCAGACCGATAGAGGTTGTCAAAGTCCCTACCAAAAGCCCTCTGTTGTCGCCCGTTCCGAGAGCTGAGGATTTAATACGAGAGACAAGAGGCGCGGGGAAACAGATGGGAGATGGCAAGAACACAGCAACACAAATAGTCTAATTTTGTTGGAAAGGGTAAAAACTCCCTTGTGCTGCTGTTCTGTAGCGTGTCCCACTTACTGGGTTTCCACGCAAGACTCCACATGCAAAACCAGCCATGGTATCATTAACCTCCGCAATCTCCTGCGGCACCAGGTTTCACTGGTTAATTACACGCTGCATAAACGAACCTCTTGTTTTTGACCTAGTTTGAGTGTTACTGAGTGGGTAAATCATGTCTGATATGAGGTAATACACTTCTGCCTTTCCATAAAGAATAGTTTTGACTGCTAGCAAGACATCAGGGTTTGGGGTTTTTTTTATATTCCTGAGTTACAGCCCCCTGAAGTAAATGAAAAAAATGATTAATCTCTTTAGGGTTGGGATCAGGCCAAGTGTGATCTTGAGACATTCACAAGACACCAACCCACACATTAGGCATTTTTTGGTTAAGGAAATGGAAAATCATCAACCCCTTTGTCTACACACAGTAGAATATGTTAAAAATGGAGGTAATTTTGTAAAATTATTTGGGGAGAACTCATACTAATGCAGGCAGGGGAGCAAACAAGCAGGTAGGTAGACAGGAAGGTTGTGGAGGTAGGGATCATCCTGCAGCAGCTCGGATGAAATGTGGGTTTCAAGGCCTGAAGAAGCCACAAGCACGGGAATATTCCCTGCCCCATTAAGCAATTCACACATAATGGATTAATGAGTTGCTGATATTTCTATCACGCTGGGGCAGCCATTAACAAATTCTGTTTACTGCCTGGATAGCAGATGGGGCCACCTACTCCTGCCAGAGATGGAAACACTCCTAAAGCTTCAGGGCAGGATGGGGGGATGCTCAGTAATCCTTCAGGAAGTGTGTCAGTGGTTCAGGTATTAAGTGGGTTCACAGGAAATCCCGGGGGAAAGGGAAGCCTGAGTGAAGAAAACCACAGGCAGCGTTTGGATGGCTGAGGTTACAGATAGCCCTGTACCCTGCCCAAGTGTGTCCCCACATCGATGCTCCTTCCCAGCAAGAGTCCTAGGATAAAAGTTTTGCTTGAGACGTGCCATTTCCTCCCCTTCAGCTCTCTAAACTCCAATGCTGACCTGGAGATTTTTTAATGAAGCCCCTTTTTGCTGTTTCCATTTGCTTAACAGATAAACTGCTTGTCAGCCTTTCACTTTAGCTTCGTGTGTGCTCAGCACTGAGGCTTGGTGTAATTAAAGCCCCTTTTCAGTTGTTCTGGTCTGCAATATTTACTTTTCATAACAAATACCAAAGAGATGGCTTTGCATGACTGACTGACTGACTGAAGGAAACACTCCAGGTGCTCATCTGTTCTTCAGCAACACCAGTTTTTTTAATTTAAATGTAGAGTTTTCTGGCTCTATTTTTATCTTTCAATGCTCAAAACCTCAGTGACCCCCGTGAACAGCTCTGAGTCAGTTCTTCTCTTGGTGTCAATACTTTGCATCCCTCCTGGAGCAGAATCTGCATCTCCTGAAGCAGAATCTGCATCTCCTGGAGCAGAACAATGGAGAGTGAGATTTTGAACAAGCAGCCGTGAATTTGTCTCACAAAAGTATTTTGAGCACCACCACCCTCCCGAACCCAAATGCCCCAGATAATGAAAAGTTTTGTTGGAAATTCCTTCTCCTAAAGTAATAAACTAGGTAGGAAAACACTCAGCACCAAGGAGTAGAGCAGAGGTTTTTCAGACACTAAGCCCTCTACCAACAACTTGTTGCTCAGGAAAAAAACCTCATTTCCCATTGGAGTCTCAGGTTCCATGTATGGAATTTGCAAAAAAAAAGATAAGGAAAAGCCTCTATAAATACCTAAACAAAAGCTGCTTAGTTCAAGCTTTCATGGCCACATGGAGACTAATAGTTATTAAGGCAATCAAAGACACTTTGGAAATCCAAGACTGTGCCCCAGTTCAAGCAGTTTCACCCCGAAGTGCCCGCAGGCTCCATAGCTTTGCAGCCTCCTACTTTTCAGCCTCCCAGACCACGAGGGCTCTGTCTCAGGAAAGAATGCAGCTTCCAGCCAAGATTTGTCAACGTGGATTCTTAGGCAGGAATTGTACCACCAAGAAATCTCTACAGTTGATTTGAGGTAGGGTAAAGTTGGATCCACAGATCTCAGTGTGCCCAAAAGTTCCAGTTGGACTGGAAAATGACCAGGAGGATTTTAGCCTGTAAAAGGAGGGCGTTTCACAAATTTATGGCTTATGAAAAGCTAGAATGATAGAGAAGCAATTATTCATAACCGTGCTGAGTGTGATCCCCCTCACACTGCCTATACCCAGAGCCACTGCCATCAAAGGGGACTTTGTCACTGCTTTCAATGGACACAGGATGTGACCAGAGCAGCATCTGCAGCAGCTCCCAGAGAGGAACACGAGGGAAAAAAAATCTTCATTTGTAACTCAGTGTTTCATCTTTCAAAAGACCGGCCTCAGATGTGCTTTGGAAAGTCCTTTTTTGGGTATCTCTTTCTTCCACCAAGCTGTATATTTATCAGCTCTAGACCTAGACATGATCTTAAGAGCTTATCTCCCAGGGGATCAGAACTTCTTTCCAAGTTGCTTCTTTATTGAAATAATCAGGGCTTGATATTAACTTCTTTTTTTTTTTATTGCTCACAATCTTTGCTATTTTCATCAAGAGCAAGCAGCATATTTCCATGTCTTTTTTTGAGACTTTTTGCTTATTTATTTGCTCATCTGCCTCTAGCAATTTCATGTTCTGCGGACTGAAAAGCAAGAAACTGCAGGTGAAAGGGAATTAATAATTTACTTGAAGATTAAGGAAATCAAGGAGATGTGCTTTCAAATTTTAATTCTGGCAAGGAATTCCTGCAGACCTCTTGCAACTCAAGTTCTCGGTAGCTTTGTTTCTCAGCTACCATGGAAAAGTGAGGCAAATAACACCCTTCTACTTCATAAGAGCATTTCACAGCTAAATAATTTAGGACCAGGCTTGCTACATTTTTTTTTTCCACATTTTTTGACAGCTTACCCTGCAAGTATCCCCAAGGACCAGCAAACCAGTGTGACAACTCCAGTGACAGGATTCCTGAGGGACCACTTGCACAATCATGTGTTATTAGACCTAATAAAGAATGACAGAATCTGGCTGTTAAAACTTCAGGAGATGCTCAAACACTATCGTGACAGCAACCATTAAACTACAGATAAATTACATCTAAAACAATCCCACTTTGCTGCATTCCCAACAGCTAAAATATCCTGTGATTTCAGCATTGCTACTTTATTCTCAGCAGGGGTTTTTTTCATCTAAAACCTCTGAATTTCTCCTCAGACAAGGACATAACTGCAGATACTGCTGCCAGGTAAAATTACTGCAGAATTCTGGTTTGTACAACTTTTGGGAATCATTGGAAATAATTTGCTTTTTGAGTGCTGAGGACTAAGTGTCCTTCCTGCTTAGAAAGAAACAAAACATATTTCTGGAATTAATAAAGGTACTGTTACAAGAGTATTTATATAAATTAGATTAATAAACCAAACTGTTTTAAGCTTCTGGACATCCTCAGTGTGAAGTAACTTGGCCTCAAGGATGTGTTAGGCTGAGGATTTACACTTTTAATACTTCTTCCTAAACAGTTTGATGCTTCAATTTCTCGTTACCACTTCCACACTCTAGCATGGTCCAACATCCCCAACGCAGAATAAATAACCTATGGCCTGCTGCAATCATTAAAATGTATTTGTTTTACATTTTGGGGGGTTTCTAAGACGTGGCAAGGCTGAGGCTGAGCAAGGGGCAGGATGATCCCGAGCTGGTAGCAGCAACGTTCTCATGCTTATCACATCCTGATGGGGAACCAGGAACACATTGCAGGGAACATTTTCCATACATAATCTTCTGAGGGCTTATTTATACTCACAAAAAAAATTTTCTTTCATGAATAGTCGCCTTAGACACCTCAAATTAAAAGGGTGAAGGAGCTGGGGGAGTCCCTCAGCTCCACAGCCCTGCACGGCCATAAGGGTGAGGGGTCAAGGTAGTCAGATACCCCCACCATGGGGGTTATTTATTCTGTAAAGGTTATTTATTCACTAAATTTATTCTGCGAAGATTATTTATGATGCTATTGATTCTCGTTATGTATTCTGTAAAGCCCCTTCCTCCTCCCCGAGCCGCGTTCAAAGAGGTGGGCAAACAAATCTCCATCCCATTTTCACGGAGAGGGGAAAACACTAGAGGGAATCGAGCCGCTATTTCCAGGATTAAAACTCACAGCCTACCACTTACAGGCAATTACACTTCCCATAGGGGGACAGCATGAGTTAAGAGATGGATTTTTATTCTTTAGTTTTTTAGTTTTTTAACATTCATCGTTTTAAACGCGGCAACGGGGGACCTTGGTCACGCCATATCTAGGAGGCAGCAGAGACCCTATCCCCTCATGGCGCCACTCCCTTTCCCCCCCATCCCGGCAAAGTATGAGTTAAAAGTTGGATTTATATTCCACATTACTATTATTATTATTATTATTTAAACATTCATCATTTCCAAGGCGGCACCGAGGAGGTCTGTCACGAGTCCCCTCACAGCGCCACTCCCGCTCCCCTCACGCAGAGGGCGGGAAAGCGCGGCGGGGCGGGCGGGGGGCGTGGCCTGGCGCGGCCATGGAGGCCGGGCGGGTAATGGCGGCCGGGGGCGGCGGCGCCGCCTGGCGGTGGGGCGGGGGCGCGGCGGGGGCTGCGGGGGACGCGCCGTGAGGGGACAAAGCGCCGGAGCCGCCAGGTAAAACCCCGGTACAGGGGAGGGATGGGCAGCGATGGGCGGCGGGGGGAAGGAGGGGATGGGCCGCGCTGACGGCGCCCAGCCCGGCTGCGTGTTGGCGGCAGGAACCGCTTCCCCTCGGAGCGAGTTTCCCCCGCCGCCGGGGTCGGGGCTGAGGCGGAGCCACCCCGCTGTAATTGAACCCCTGGGTGAGGAGGGAGGGACGGAGGGAGGGATCGCGGGGGCTCCTTCTCTGCTTTGTGTCCAGGTGGCGAGGCCGAGGGGCGGCCATGGGGGTGCAGGACCGGCCCCAGTGCTTCTTCGAGATAGAGATCAACAGGGAGCCAGGTAAGGCTGTGTTTGGGGCTTTTTAATCACGGTTTTGCCTGAATAATGGGCCCAAGCCGCTAGCAGCGAGTTTGGCCATTGATGCGTTATTTCTGAGTTACTTTTTAATAACTTCGGATGTTTTCTGAGGTGCTGGATGCTCTTTATTCTCCCTTGCGACCGATTTTTATTTGCACACATGAATATAAAGGTTCGGCAGGGCTGATAAACAGTGTTCTGAAGGTAAAAAGCCGTCTGGTGATGTATTGTACATTTTCTATTATACCTTTGTTATGCCACTTCTGTAAACTAAGGAAAATCAGGGCAGGCTGTGAGGAGACTGGATATTTACTCCTGTAAGTATTTTTAGTGATACAGTAATTAAAATTGGGAAGGAACTTAGGAGGTCATCTGGGCTAAATCTTTCCTTGTCCTGCTCAAAATGCCTCTTCTGAATAGAAAGCAAGAACTGGGTATTCAGTCATAGAAGCACAGAACAGTTCACCAGCCGGCCTGTTAAAAAAACCCCAATAATTAAAATAAATCCATCTTTTAACTCGTATTTTCCCCATGCAAGCATAAGTGCCCAGAAGGGGTAGGCTGCGAGTTTTAATGCTGGAATAGCAGCTCCTGTGTTTTCCACTCTCTGTAGAGATGGGAGTGGAGATTGTCTCACGCATCTCTTTGAACACACATTTATCAATGCATATTACTTGTCTCACACGTACTCCGTGCTTTATCTTGCCACCACTTGTCTCCAGAAAAATGAATGTATGTGATGGCTTCATTACGCTTTCACTTTCATTTTCTGCTTCAATGTTTCTCTGAAATCCTTTGAATTAAGAGCTTATGTCTCCGAGATTCCAAATTACAGCCGCATTCAGATGCAACTGAAACCCTTTTAGCTTTTTGTTTTCACCACAATTTCGAAAGAGAGGTTCTGTTCTAACTTCAGAGACCTGATAGGGTGTATCTATAAATCTGTTCCTGTTGTAACTCCTCTCTGAGTTGTTTTGATTGGCAGTGTGTTTTCTGAATACTTCCAGTGAAGAGATAAGTGGTGATGTAAGTGGAGTTTTAACGTGTTCCGTTGCTTTAATTTCGGGTGGAATTTACTACGGAGTGAGACAACTGAAACTGTTTCAGGTTGGGTAGGTTTCCAATTAGGAGTGGTAGTTTGATGGGATTGATTTAGAGCAAAGACAATTCATTCTCCATCTCATTTGCTGTTCATCTTTTTGGGTTTAGTGTGGGTTTTTTTGTTCTGACTCCATCTGAAAGATCTCCCCCTGCGCTGTTTTCTCTGCTCTTCCTGCACAGGTTGCTGCTCCCATTTCATAATCTCTGTTCCTGCCTCATCCCCTCCTCAGCCTTGAGCTGTTCATCTTGAGAGAAAGTGGATTCCCTTGTTTCCCCCCAAACTTTTTTGGGTTTGGTGACTGATAGAGCTGTCGGGGGGGATTGCAGCCTTGGTGTTGCTGTTGGTGGAGAGCTTGGGTTACCTGGAGCAGACCCAGGGCTTTGGCTCTGCTTGTGTCTGCCTGCATTTATTTTCTCCTGAAAGTAACAGGAATCTCCTGGCTGCTCATCAAACTTGGAGCCCTGCTGCTTTCATTGCACCTGACTAATGGCTTGGATTTTTGCAGGAGAAATGCCACCTTGTAAAACTGGTGCTGGGACTTGCGTGCTGTCTGGCCGTGCTCCTTCATTCTAGTGCCTGTTTATTAATTCACCATGCAACCCTGTCTCAGGATTTAAGGATATATTTAAAAAGCTTAAACGTTGCTCTCTTAGCTCTAAGATGACCTTCAAAAGCTGAATCAAGTGGTAAATCAGTGCTTCCAGACAACACTAACTCTGAGAGATGTGCTCTCCTGCTGGCACTGGTGAGGTATTCTTTTTAACTTTTAAGATGCCAGCAGATTTCCAGGTGAACATTTTGCTTATTTGGCTTCAGTAAATAAGCTGAAGTGCTTGATTATTTTTAGGAGATGTAGGGAGAAGTGGGGAGCACAGCAGCCCCACATTTTTGTAAGCCACAAAAAAAGGCCTTGCCCCCATCCTGTGTGCACTGAAAAGCTGAACTAACATCTCCACAAAATGCAGAGAGAATGGGGACGTGCCTCTTGCAGCACTGGAAGCATCTTTCTGCCTGCAGAACACAAAACTGTGTCATTTTTTACCCTGTAGCTTGCTGGGAGTCCAAAAACGTTCCCCCCACGCAGCTGCCAGATCTTGGCTCTCCCCCTGCAGACTCTGCTTGCCCGGTGTGTGCCAGGATACCTGTAGCAATTAAAAGTCAGGTCAGTTTTACTCTAATGAGATCCTTTACAAAATGCAGGAGTAAACATCTTCTGTGCTATTTTTTATTGCAGCTTTTGTGTCTGTATTTTATTATAGCTACAGAATCTTGGAATAAAGCTCGGTGCCAGCTCCTCCTTGCCTCTTGCAGCAGGGCAAACTTTGTTGGCTTGGTGGTTTTTAAGGCTAAATTTAGGCTGCTTTTAATAAGTTGCCTGTTAGGCATTTTTTTCTTTTATTATTAATGCAGGTTGTGGCTCATAATTTTTAAAGGGCAAATGGAAGATAAATCAGGAAGAAGCATTTATTTTGATACAGGCACAAACGGAGCTTCTTCCTTCTTTTGGCCCCCCCCACCAGTGGATTTGGGCACACAGAGTGTGCACACAAGATTAAACTGCTTACAGTATTCCAAGAATTTCGGGATGGCAGCAGATGCCTATTTAAATAATTCTGGTTTTACTGTGTGAGGCAAAATCTGTGTGAAGCTGCAGCCTTTCAGGTACCGTGATAATTGGAACAGATGTCCCACTAGGATGTCACAGATGCAGTCGGCTGCTGTAGCAGTTCCTGTGGCCATCCAAGGTCTTTTTCCCACATCTCCCCTCCTCACCCCACCCCCTCACTGCCTTTATCCATCATAAAGTGTGTTAAATTTACTCATTTTTCTTTATCATCTCTCTTTTTTTTTTTTTTTTTTTTTTTTTTTTTTTTTTTTTTTTCT
>VZTJ01006073.1:775293-824728 GCA_013397795.1 Orthonyx spaldingii
TTTTTTTTCCTTTTCCTGTCATCTGTTACTGATTGACCCCTGGCTCACTGATTTGTTCCACTTCAGTTTCTTTCATTCCTGGGGTATGTCCCTTCCCTTATCAATCAGTCTGGTCTTTCCTTGCTTCTCTCTCTCCAGTCACTTTTGCCTGAAGTTTGGTGTATTTTGGGATTTCAGCTGCTCTGAATTTATGTGAAATGAGCTCCCCCCACAAAAGTCATTGTGTTGTGCCTCCAGTAACAGACCCAGTGATGCCTTGTGGGGATTTTGTTACCTTTCCTAAAGACAGAAACTCTTCTCAGCTGGCTTCACATTAACTTTTAGTCTTTTGAAGGGAAAAAAGTTTTAGAATGGCAGAAAATAGAGCAGCATGAACCCAGAACTTTGGCTGTCCATGAACCCGTGGGACAGCAGGAGCCAAGGGAGATCCCCGATGGAGATTTGAAAGGAACTGATTCAATAACAGTTTTATTCAGAATAATCATGTGGAATTGTTGGTGTCAGTGCAGGATGCCAATACCCTGAAGTCTCACCTCGAGCTCTGGAACAAGCTGGATGAGTAAATGAAAGAAAAAGTGATGGGCCTCCTCTGCCAGGAGAAGGCCAAGTGCTGCCTCTCACTTCCATAGCCCTGGGAAACCCAGCCCAGGGAATTCTTGGTGTGTGCAGGACTGAAATAAGTTGGGTTTTGTGGGAACCGTGGAAGAAGGGAATGGAGGGAACTGCAGGTGGTATTTATGGAAGAATGGGCTGGGGAGAGAAGTTTATGGAGGTTTTCCTTGCCAAGAGTGCAAGTGGGGCACGGAGGTGTTAAAGTGTAAATGTGTGAGCACTGCAGATCCCTGCTCAGGGGAACGGGGGCACCCATTCTTCAAACTCATATTTAAATAAAATCTATTCTTGTTCCACACTCAGCTTTTATTTCCTGGAAAACTGTAGCCACATTTCTACTTTGAAGCAGATTTTTTAAGATTTATTTGCCTTAGTGTTCACAGATTTAGGGATAAACAAATTAATAAAATTCAAACTGGGTCCTTGTAGTGAGCTGTTATTTAAACTTGTATGTAAATCTGTCTGAGCCCTTGGGCCCTTGGCAGCCATCCTGGGCTGTGCATCTCTGTCTCAGTGGTTGTAATCCCTGCTTTCTCCTTCAGCAGGATATTCCTGCTGATGGGCTGGGAAAAGTCCCTCTTGCCTGGTTTACTCTAAGAAATTGAGAAAAGATAAAACCCATGAGATGCAGTTTTGAAAAACCAGGTTTACTTTGGGAGTGTGTAGCTGAACTTGGTACCTGTGTGGTCCAAACATATTAAAATCCAGCAAAACAGTTCACATTACTTGGAAAATAACTTGAGACAATGTGTGTTTGGCTCCCAAGGCTTTTTCCAAAAGGTTAAGCAGCTAAATTGGCAGATTTGCCTTTCAAACAATAAACATGTGAAATCAATAGTTATTTTAATAAACTTTGCTAGCAGGAGCCTGTATTTCAGTATAGTGTGGATATTCCTACCCTGAGCTTTTACCACTTGATTTGAATCAAGCACTAGTTCTCCTTCAGCTAGAAAATGGTTGAGGAGTTCAAAAACAAAAGAAAAAAAAATCATCTTTTAGTTTGAAGACAGAGTTCTGAAATTGGATTATTTCTGGCCATTCTGCCTTCTGGTTTCTCTAATTGATGCAGCTTGTTAGCTGCAGAGAGCACTTTATGAAGTTTCCAAACAGCTTAGATTTTATAAAGGCATCACTTGCTGTATGTGGTGTACATATTTCTTTCACCACTTGCTCTAATTCTTTAAAAAATAAGTTCAAAGTCTGCTAACAAATAATACTTTATCAAATTGTTGTTTCATAAATAATGGGCAAATGTAATCCCAGCGTTTTTTGCTTGGAATTGAGGTGTCTGTGCAGGCTCATTTCTTGTTTAAAGCCAACTGGGGACTCTGGGTAGGTTTGTGAGCAGCTTTTGCCTACTTGAGTGGCTCTTTTTAGCAATTTTTGTTTGTTTACTTTAATTTGCTGTTCAGAAGCTTTGGTTAGTCACAGAGAGCTTGTTCCCTAATCAGATAACTTAACCTTTGCATTGAGGAAATGAAGCTGAAGAAAGCATTGGAAATTGTCTCTCTGCAGTGAAGGTGGATCATTTCAGAGAAGAAGTGTCTAAATCTGAGGAAATTAGGAGCATCTCAAATGCTTTTTTTATCTGTGTTATATCAGCATATACCTCAGCTCCAAGTTAAAATAAGATTTTTCTTTTTTTGTCAGGGATGAGGCAAAAGGAGGATTTGTAGGTTCTAATCATACACACTTTTATTATTTTTTTTTTTATTAACAGCTGGTCTTTCATGCATCTTTGACCAAGGTGTGAAGATGTGTTTGATCTTTCTCTGGCACATTTAATTGCCTGTTTGTCAGTGGAAAATACAACCTTTCAGTGCTAATGGTATTCATGCAGTTGCAGTGAAGTGCAGCAGTAACCCAGCAGATGGATACACAGTGTGTGCTTTGTGCCTCAGGAGCAGAGGCAGCGCTTTCGAGGTGGGTGAGCAGGGCTGCAGGTTTTCTGGAGGAGACAGCCCTTAGCTTGTAATCTGTGGATGTTGGATGTGTGCATTGCAATTTGTAGGAGCTGAAGGGCAGAAGAAGACCAGGCTGGATGAGCTGTGGAGGAGCCTATCTCAGGGAAGGTGTGGAACTGGATGATTTAAGGTCCCTCCCAGCACGAGTCATTCTGTGATTTTATGAGCGCCTGGCAGACCTTGTTATTGACAAAGCAGGAGTGAAAAATGCTGCTGAAACTGATACCTGGGTTATGAATGTCTCTTTCCATCTTCTGCCTTGTCATCTGCAAGAACAGGAGATGAGTTCTGCGGTGGAACACCGAGGTGGTGTCTGCTGCCTCAGGTGCTGAATGAGGTGGGTTTGTAAGCAGGGCTTGCAACCAAAATCCTTCCACAATTTGTGCCTCGGGGTAGAAGTCCCTTCTGGAGCCTGCAGGGACCCACACCCCTCAGTCACTTGGCAGCTGGCACCGTGGTGGAGCTGCAGCTGGGCCGGAGAGTGGCAGCTTTTTCCCTGGAAAGTGCCTGTGTTATTTCATGCAGGGAATGCAGCAGGAATCTCCTCCTGCGGAGACAGAGCTGGGGCTGTTCAGCCTGGAGAGGAGAAGGCTCTGGGGAGGCTTCCGAGTCTCTTGCAGGACCTAGAGGGGCCCCAAGAGAGCTGGAGAGGAACTCACACGGGCACGGAGTGATGGGGCAAGGGGGAGTGGTGTTAAACTGAGGGAGAGTGGGTTTCCATGGGAGATGAGGAAGAAGTTCCTCCCTGTGAGGCCAGTGAGGCCCTGGCACAGGGTGCCCAGAGAAGCTGTGGCTGCCCCTGGATCCGTGGAAGAGTCCAAGGCCAGGTTGGATGGAGCTTGGAGCACCCTGGGATAGTGGAAGGTGTCCCTGCCCACGGCAGGAGAGCTGGAGCTGGGTGATCTTTAAGGTCCCTGCCAACCCAAACCATTCTGGATTCTCTTCCATGGTTCTGTAAAATCTCTCTGTGGTTCTCCAGAGCACTCAGTCACTGTTCAGTGCTTTTGCCCCAGAGGAATGGGACTTGTGCTCCCCTGAATTCCTGGGCTGTAATGAAAAATGATAACTTGTCTGCTGAACTGTCTTTGTCTTCTCTGTTGTGTTCTTTGTAGGAATCTCCAATCCTCACAGTTTGTTATGGTTTCTTCACTTGCAAACAGCCATCGTGTCATAGTGGTGGTTCCAGAACTGCTGCTGGATGGGGGATCTTTGAATATTCCCCATTTCTTCATTCTTTGGACACTCTCCCTTTCCATTTCCTTTAGATTTTCCTGTAATTATGATGGATGCTTGGAGAACATTCTTACTGCAGTTAATAAGATACAGACATTTCAACAGCTCGAGGCATCTTGAATTTTTATCTAAGATTACAAAGTACTGGTGGTGTTATGTTATTTCTTCCTTTCTGAACCAACAATTCACCTTATTGTAATTGTAGATATTTGAACAAAGCCTTAAAATTGAATGCAGTTTCTTAGGAGCCTCTCAGGTTTTTTTTTTTTGGTGGCTAAGTATTGAATGAAATACATTTGAACTTCAGGAGTTTGTTTTCTTTAAAGAAAAGAAAAGAGAAGTTATTCCTGGAGTAGTTAAGTTTAAAATGCTGAAGTTTTACCAGTGTGCACCACTAGAGTGTAGTGCTCATTGACAGATCATTCCTGGTCTCCTTGTAATGCCTCCCAACACTGTGGCCTCTATGGGTTATTTTACAACCTGCAGAGATACCAATTTTTTCTTTATAAATTATGTATTTTTTAAAGATTTCGTATATTTGGGAGTGATTTGTTTTGGCCTTTTTTTTAGTACTATGCATCCCAGCATCTTGGAAAATAAAATAAAAAATGTGAATCAGTTTTAAAACAGTTTTCTTTATATTCAACCACTTTTCAGCAGTATTTTAATAGACTGGGGAGGTGCATATCACAGCTACCACCAGCAGCAAAGAGAAAGTATTTGTTCCATAGTATCTGGCAAGTGGAGCTTTAGCCCTGCCTGCCTTTTATCCTCCCTGTTTGCTTCTTCTGGGTTTTTTTAAACGAAAGGATTTTAGGCCAAGAGTGCCAATGTATCTGTAATCCTCAGCACAATGTGGAACTGAGCCAGTTGGACTCTGTAGGTAATGATCACAGGGAAAACTGTGGAAATGTGATTATTAATGTATTTGTATAAACACAGTAATTGGGGAGGGAATTGCTCCAGCTCTCTGAGGACCTGCATTTATGGGAAATGATTTTCAAAATGGAAAAGATCTGACATGATAAACTATTTTAGTAAATCAGCTTGGCTTTCCAAGTTCAAATCACAGTGGAATCTCTAGGACTTCTGATAAATTGGATATAATGATATTGCTTAATGTTCTTTTTTTTTCAATTATGTTACTCTTCTTTCTTGCTGCTTGTTTTAATTTATGCATCCTTAATATGTTTTCTTGTTCTGCTTGATAAAATAACCTTTCCTCAGAAATTTTTTTAAACATGTAGATTTATTTATATACAGATTTTCTTATTCCAAACAGTTCTAAAACTCTAATTATTGTTTTTTAATAATTATTTTCTAGTTGGTCGAATTATGTTTCAGCTCTTCTCAGACATTTGTCCGAAGACTTGTAAAAACTTCCTTTGCTTGTGCTCGGGTACGTAGCTGATATTTCAGATTTTCATTGTTGCTTACAGTTATCATTTGTTTGTACAAGCACCCACCACAGCCACATGCAGGGGAGGGAAATTCTAGTGGAGAGGGGGTGCTGTCCCATTCTGGACCATGTAATCTACATTAAACCACCATCAAGCCAGGGTATTTTTGGCAGGACAGATGGAGGAGGACAAGGTGATCCTGGCATTGCTGTCAGAAGCAGATCTGGCCCCTGGAAAGGTCCTTTCTGCCCAGACAGAGAGAGGCTCCTGCTTTTAAATTCCAGCAGCTGGACTTGCAGGCTGGCACCTGCAGATCCTGCCTGCCCATGGAATGAACAGGGCCCATCTGCTCTGGGGCTTTGTCAAGAGCTTCCCTCTGATCCCAAATGGCACCACTTGGCACCAGCTCCAAGCGTGTCCAGGTGTCACCAGGGCAGCTGAGATCTCTGCCACCCCATCTCCAAGGGTTTGCAGTGCATGGAAAGAGCTGCTCAGGCAGGAAGCTGGAAGTAGATGGGGCTCAAAGACAATGATTTTTCTTTTCCAGACAAAATTCTTGCATGTTTAGAGCAGAATGAATAAGGCTGGCACTTGGCCTGAAACAAAAGCTGAGCTCACAGGCATTGTGCTGGTTGTTGTGGAAAAGTGGCTGAGCTCAGGGAGGTGCTGCAGCTCTTCCCAGTGAACAACTGGTGTGTCTTTTACCTGGCTGGGAAGTACTGGCAGTACTGGAAAGGGGGGTAAGAAAAGGGATTTTGACTTCTGGCCACGGTCAAAGCTCCCTTCTCAGTGTCCCAGCTCAGTTCCATGGCCAGGTGCCATGCAGGATCCCATTCTCTGAGGGGATTATCCACAGTCCTGAGGGACACCTGAAACACGACCAAAAATGCAGGCAGATAGCCCATGGTATTGTTTGATGAGAGGGTTTCAATGCTGTGGCAAAGAGGGGCATGTTTGGGGAGAAAAGGAGAGTGTCCATCCCTGGAATAAACAGCTTTGCTTGCATAACTCACGTGGAAAACAAAAATGGGGTAGGAGGAGGCATGGATTGGGATTATGGGTGTGGAGAGCCGGGGAAATAACTTGTGTTCTCTGAGTGAAGAGGATAATCAGCAATGCCCTGAGTGGATTTTGTGCCACAAACTGCCCTGTGCCCTCATCCTGGCAGTGGTGGGCTGGGAATGGCAGATTTGGGATGACTGAGCTGTCAGTTAATTTGGGATGGCAGAGCAAAAGACTGCAGAAGGGGAGTGTTGGCTCTGGGAAATGAGTGTGCCTGCATTTCTGAGGGTGCTGTGTGGTGCAGAATATTTGGTTAAATGTCCTCTAACCCAGTGTGAAATGCCTGTTCCATAGCAAATGATGGGATGAAATTGGACATTGAGTGATTTGTACTGTTATTTATCCTGTTGAGTGGTGTATCATTACCCAGCATCCCCTGTCCATGTGGATAATGTGGGATTTTAACTGTTGCACAGTGTATATTATTATTGTTATCATCATTATCATTATTGTTATTATTATTATTGTTATTATAACCTTTTACTGTTAATTGCCACATTCTGCCAGCTCCCCTCTTCTGGAAAGCTCAAATCAGTGTCTTTTGACCAATATAAATCCCTCATGAACCCTCCATGTAGGACCTCAGCCCTGCCAGCCATTGTGACCTCATCTGCATCCCCAGGCAGTTTTTCTTCTAAATTTTGGAAGAAATGCTAATGAAATTGAGGTTCTGGGAGCACCTAACTCAAAAATCACCACTACACCTGCTCTGCAGCTGGCATTAAGGGGTGCCTGACATGGATTGGTGAAGGTGTGGAAGCTTGGAGGAGCTCAATCCCACTTTTCCAGGCGTGGATCACATTGAAACTGAGTTGAAACCTGTTTTGAGCTCACATTTCTCTCTTGGGAATCACCTGTGTAAGTTTGAGAAGGACTCTGTGAGCTGCAGCTGATGGAGAGGTGTAGCTGTAACTACAGAAAATCGTTAACCCACCATCATCCTGAACTCTTGGGTTTTTTATAAATTATCCTGAGTAGATTAACACACTCCTCTTTGAGGGAGGGAAGGAAATTTTTTTAAGAAACAACTTAGTTTTCACCTCAGAGCCCCCTTGTAAAGATCCCCTTCCTGGATAGTGAATAGACATCAGGACTGTGTTCCCTCTCACAATTTTGCTGTTTTGATGGCTCCCATATCTATTAAAACCAGGGATGGAAAACCCTTGGAATTTTTTCAGTGCCAATCTGTGGATTCTTTTTTGTTTCACCTTCTTGCAGGTGAGAAAGGAATTGGCAAAACAACTGGAAAGAAGCTGTGCTACAAAGGCACCACATTCCATCGTGTGGTTAAAAACTTCATGATTCAGGGTGGGGACTTCAGCGAAGGTAAAGTGGGCTTTTAAAACTGCAGAGTTTTGAATGGGACAGAAATGTTCTAATTTATGTGGTCACAATATAAAACTTCACAAAATACCATGAATGTGTTAGTTCCATAAAAATATTTAATTTGCTGAGAAGTACAGCATAGATCACCCATTTCATTGCTAATTTTTGAAATTCTAAAATCAGCTGATGTAATACTTGTTTAGAAAAGTCTGTTAAAAAAACTCCTCACTGGAAGGTTTTATGACATTAAAACAATTAAAATCCAAACTCCAGTCTTAACTGCTTCATTTCTGTGTCTGCAGTAGAGGCAACACTGGTGATGTTCTTTTGTAATTGTTTGAATAAGTTTAAAATAATAATAAAGCAGTGAATGAGCTGGAAGTGTTTTAAAAGTCTCCAAAAAGAGTTTTCCAGGATTTTCTGTTTCTTTTCCCTGCAGTAAATCCTTTCCTGAAATACCTGTCCTTACCAAAATGTTTGTTCTCACTGTCCTGAAATCCTGGGCCTGATCCAATGAGCCTGAGGAGGGAATATCCTGTTTTGAGAGTGAAGTGCTGGTGGAATGCTGTGCACAGCTTTTGTATAAATGAAGCAAAAGTTTTAATTGGTGCTTTTTTATGTGTAGGTAATGGAAAAGGAGGTGAATCTATTTATGGTGGCTATTTTAAAGGTAAGAGCAAATATGTCTTTGCAGATCCTTTGTTCAGTTCTGAGATAAGTCTTGATTCCCAAACTACTTAATGAAAACAGGTCCACTCATAGATCACCTTTTGCATGAAACTAATGTTGCATGAGAATTCCTTTTATATGCATGACTTTCGGATAATTTTTTTGTTAATATTTAACTTTAATTGACAATTAATTAAGGCTAACATTATTGGTTAAACATGACTTTCAGCATGGAGGCTAGGCAACTTTATTCATGAATAAACTCCTATCTTCCTGCCTAAAACTGTCAACATATTCTTTTGTTTATAGAGAATGTGGTCTTTTGCAAAATGAAAAGGTAAGAGACAAAAGCTCAGTAACACAAATTCAAACTCTGTTCCCTTGTCCCCTCCCTAGTAAATATTTAGACAACTGCTAAGTCCCTTTGTAGATGGATATCTGTGTTGCTTGGAGAAATGAAGAGTTCTGTGTCTAACCTTTCTCAGGGTTAATGACTTACTCTGAGAGAGAATTCACATAATTCCAGCTCTAAACAGTGATTTCTTCTTTTGTTCATGTCCCTTTTTCTCCCTTTCCCCTCTCAAGGTTTGTATGCCCAGGGTTCATTTCTGACAGGGTTTGGCTTTATTTATGTGCTACACAAGTCATTTTCCTTGCAAAGAATTGGTAAATAAATGTACACTTAACCTCTTTAAAAACCTGTTGGGAGGAGAATGGTGAGTCTATAAAGTATTTGTTTAAAGACTACAATTATTTCTTGAGAAAACCAGGTGGTTACTGTGGTATTCAAATGTTAGGACAGGGAATATATTTACTTACAGCCCCTGGTTCTGTGTTAAGTGCATGAAATTAAAAAAGAGACATCGTTTGATGTTGGGAATATTCAAGTTTTTAGTCCTTGGAAAGCCCTGAACAGATCCATTTGCTAAGGAGTTACTCAGGGTCTGTTTCTCACAGTGAGTGTTAAACGTGCAGGGTTGTGTTTTGATAAGTGATCTAAAAATTAATGGCTTTCCACACTCCAATTAGTGTTTTTTATCTTTGGAAATGACCTTGAGATGATCTGGTTTTATATTCTGCTGTACAACCAGAACTCCTCTTTAATTCACTGCACTATAAAATGCATGTTCAGTTTAGTCTTAATGGTCTTGATACTTAGATTGAGATATAGAGAGGGGTTTTTTTGCCTTTTATGTTTTGAGATTTCCAGTTCTGTATGGGTAAGTGGCATCTTTTAGTGTGCCATAGCAGGAAAATAAATGGCTTTTTCTCCTGATCTTTCCACCTGGAGTGTAAATAACAGTATGATGTATGTTAGTTCTTGTTTTAGATGTCAGTAATTCTGCCAACCTTGTTCTTACCCAAATAATGCTGGATTTCAATCCAAATGTTTATTGAAGACACTAATGATGACTTTAATTAATTTTTCATTAGAAATATTTGCACCATATCTGCACCATTTTCTTTAAGAACCAAAGCCTTGTCTCAGCTGTAACTTTGAAGAGACTTGTTTAAACCTGATCATTGTTTTCTCTCCAACCCGTTCACGTTTCTCCAGCAGCAGCAGAATTTCTCCTTGTAGCATCCATAAATTACTGAGAAAACAACCTGTGCCTCCCTTGCCAGGGAAAGTCTGACAAACATATTTTCTCTTCAAACAGATGAAAACTTTATTCTCAAACATGACAGAGCGTTCCTTTTGTCAATGGCAAACCGAGGGAAACATACCAATGGTTCCCAATTTTTCATGTGAGTAGATGTGATCCCACAGTGGAGCTTTTCTCGCACAGAGAAGCGCTGTTCATGAGAAAGATGGTATTGCTAAATTCTCCATTCCCATGTTCTCCACCTGATTTTAGCTAGGACTGAGTGGCACCTGCAGTAGGGAATGTCAGAGATCACAATTTCCCCGTGGTGTTCATGTGGGTTAAAGCTGGTGCTCCGTGGGTGTTCTGTGTTTGTAGGTTTTTTTTTTTTTTTTTCACTAAAAATATGGTTTATGTTCAGTTCTTAGTGGCCAGAAAAGAGATTCTTTGGCTTTGTGTGTGCACCAGCAAATCTCCCAGATTATCTGCAAATGAGAATGTGGGGTATTGTATACAAAGGGGATGGGATCTAAAGTTGGTTTGTATGGTTTTGCTGTTTAAAAAATGATTATTTATTATTTATTTTGGGGGGGTTGTTTTGTTTGTTGTTTTTTCAGGAGGAGAAGGAGTGAGGATTTTGTTTATTTTTTTTTTATTTGATGATTATTATTAATAATTTTTTGAGTGTTTGTTCCTGACATGCTTTTTTAATATATACCCTGCATAATTCTGTTTACTTGTGCTTATATCAACTACTTGTAAAATCATGTGCTGATAACCAGATTTTTCCTTCATTACCTTAAAAAAAGTCCATTCTAGTAACCATAATTCTGTTCAATTATAGAAATGATAGAAAACACCTTTACTCTTTGCTCATAAGTGAAGCACTCAGGTCTGATAATTGAGGGTTTCCTGGTTAAAGCAGCTGTGGTTTAGGTTGAATATCAGTATTTTTAAGCTTGCAAACTTCGATGTAACTATTCCTCTTCTTAACTCCCTTTTCAAAATTCCCTCCTGTTAATGTTTAACAGTTTGTATTTGGGAAGAGCAGCTTGCTAACTTTAGTCTAGAAATACTTTGTGAAACAACACTGGGGGTTTCAAAAGTCAATTTTAGCATAGTTACTTAACTAGAAAAAGGATTTTTTTATTTGCCATCTTTCTTGGGGGATAAGAATGAATGGCGCTTCCCTGTCTTCAGTTAAGGAGTAAATTGTCCTCAAGAATCTTGCTTTTTTTTTCTTTGCCTGAAAAGACCTTCAGTATGATATGATGTTGTTCAGATAAGAAACATTTTTAGGTCTTTTCCTACAAAATGTCCTAAAAATGGAAAATGCACAGGAACCTAAAAGAAAGTCTTTCACAGTTCCTGCTGTTCAGACATTCCATAGAGATAAAATTGTTTCAGAAGCTTGTTTAGTGTTCCCTTCAAAGGAAATTGGAGATGTTGTGCTTCATTACAATAAATCTGAAAGGATGTGTGTGCACATTAATATGGAAAACAGTCTGTATAAATAAAACCCCATGGCTTAATAAGCTCACTGAAGGCATTGCTTCATTATTTTTCACTCGATGACTTGCCTTTGGGTTCTCTTGCCATAATTTTCCATTTTTAAGCTTATCTGAACATTAAACGTGAAATCCTAATGATGTCACATCAGTCAAGCAGCTGTCATTGAGGGCTCTAAAGTTTCTTTTCTCTCCTGCTTTTGATTCCAAAACCATCTTCTTTCCCTGATGCTTGGTAGGCTCAGCTTGTTCAGTGACATTTAAACACCTGGTCTCTCCCCACACACCAAAACAACCCAGGGTTGTGCTGGATGCTAAATTTTAATTAATACAGGGCAATAAATGAACATTATTTAAAAGCTCTTCCATCAAATACAGAAGTATTTTGAAAGATGCAGATTTCTTAAAAAATTCTGGTTTTTTCATAAGATCGCTGTGAGGAGAAGGGTGAGTTCAGTGGGAATTGAGGCAGAGGAAGAGACCTAAAAATTTCTGTGTGGCCTGGATTCCCCTGAGCCTCCTGCAGGGATCCAGAGCTGCTTTGGGCTCCTGGGGTGTCCTCTGTGGCCTTCAGCTGCCAGGGGAGGAGGATGAGGATGCTCTGGAGCTCTGGCCTTGCCTGCCCATGCAGATTTCCTGTGATGTCTGAAAAGGCACCTGGCTGCCCTGGAGCCAGGGAAGAGAGTCAGGACTCCGAGTGGGAAACAGCTGCCCAAGGTTTTATCCAGGCAGCTTCTGCCTTCACTTTAAAATGCAGTTTATTAAAGCAGTCAGTCTTGCTGGGTGGCATTTGTCTGATTACTTTAGGGAATATACAGTGCATCTATAGAGCTTTTCTTTAATAAGATATTTTCTTCCTTTACACTTTAAGCTGAAATTAAAATGTGGTTTTTATACTCCCAAGTAATGCTCAGTTTCTCTGTAGTTTATCGTTAGGAAAAATGTCCTTTAAACATTTAGCCTGGAAAGTGTGTGAAAGGCAATCTTCAGTGGTAGCCTTCAGATTTTTTTAAATATTTGTATATATTTAATTTCAGTGATTAAATTTATAGAAAGGGGAATAGTTCATCTGAGCTTCTTTAGAGCTCTGCTTTGTTTTCTTAGATCACTTCAGGGATGGGAACTCTGGATCTTGTAGCAGATGAGTACAAATAAGTGATTCTCTTTTATATAACAGTTTGTTCAAGTAGGGCTAAAATAATAACAAGAATCCTGACTATAACAGTTCTGCTAATTCATCAGAATTCCCTGCTCCCCACAGAAAAGTTTTATTTGCAATAATGAGTCTTTACAGGAAGCAGTCAGGCAGCAAATATCTCTTTGGCGTATTGCACCAACAAACCAGGCACACCAAGGCTCTGCAATACCTAAAAGTTGTTAAAAGTTGATTTTATCTGTGTCGTTTTACTTGCAGATTCATCATAATGTAAACAGGCATCTGACCCATCCTAAAAAATCATTAGCTCTCTTGGATTAGTCAGGAATTTCTCTGGCATGAAAGAGCGTGGAGGATTTATGGGCATGGAAAGGGCAGTGGAAGTGATGTGAGGAAGCTGCAGGGACTGAACTCAAAGCCCTGCAGGAGAGGGCAAAGTGCAGGGGTAGAAGGAGGAGCCAGGAGTGTCTGTGGAGTGTCAGAGGTGCTGGGTTTAATGCTTGTGGATTAATTTTCCCCACTTTTTTTTCCTACTTACTTGAGTAGGAGCAGCAGTTGGGTGGGAAGGAGGACATGAGGCTGAGGGAGGGTTGGGAGTTCCATGCTGGGAATAGGCCAAGTCTGTCCTGGTGTGCCTGAGAAACATTTCCTGCTCTAGGAACACCTCAGGCTGCAGTCCAGCAGGAAGGATCCAGAGACCATCCCTTCAGATCTGTGAAATACTGGAATTTCAGTTTTCTGTACCCGGAGGGTTTGCAGCAGTTCAGTGCAGGCTTGGTTGTAAAAGCACCAGGTTATAAATTGGCTCTTCGTGTTTTCAGGGAACCCCACTCTGATTTTTTTCTGTGAATAACTTCCTGTAGAACCCTCAGGGATTTTGCAAGTTTTCCAAACACCATCTGGGGATGTCAGTCTGGAGCTGTCCCGTTTCCATGCTGTTCCTGAGATGTGGAATCCCAGGGATGGGGCAGAGGTTGACAGGAACCACTCCAGAATCACCTTTTCCATATCTCCAGTAGTGCTTTGGATTGCTGCTGCCAACATCAGTGGTAGTTTCTGGGGGAGCACATCCAGAGCACTGCACACACAGAGCTGATGTCTCCAGGGCCCTGATTTAGGGTCAGATTGGGGATATTTGGGCTGTTCCTGGATATTCCAGCTCAGTGGCTGTGTTCTTGTGGGTGATGTCCTTCTGGAGCCATGTGCTCCCTGGTCACTGAGCTGATCTGGGAATATCTTGGCTCTTTAAAACAGCCTGTGGCCATTCCCAGCCTGCCAGTGAGGAAATTCACAGTCCCAAACAGGGCAGCTCTGGTGAAAATGAGTGATTGAAGTAACATTAAGGAGACCCCTGATCCTCCCAGGGGCTCAGCTCTGCTCCCACTGTCACGCCAAATCTGCCAAGCTGCATTTGTAGCAAAGCAGAAGTGCCCCTGCAGAAGGAAGAGTAAAGCAAGGATAGGGAGCAAAACAAAGTAACCTCTGTGTTAAAAGAGGGAAGTTTGGTGTAATAAGTAATTTTACTGCCTTGTTTAGCTGTGGAGTTTGCTGAGGAATAAGCCCTTAGTGCAACTTAAAGAGGAGTCCTGGATTCTGTTCCTTATCAGTGCAAATGCTTGGAGTTCTTGCCTCTGTGTTCCACAGCTATTTAAAACTTCAGTCTGATTTCCAATTACTGACAGATTTATCTTTTTTTTCCTTATTGAGGGTGTTGTTGGTTTAATGTGTCTCTCAAACTCTGCTTTCTTGCTGAGAACTAAATAGGATTTTTGTTTTTAAAATGCTTTAATATGTGGTGCCATGCCCAGTTCATAAATTGAAACAAAGGAACCACTTTGATCTGCTAAATGAAGGATAAAATAATTTGGGAAGACACTTCATTTGATTTTACAAATTATTTCTGAATGTTCCCAGCTCATTAAAAGTAGTTCATATCTTTTTGGTGTCCCAAAACAGGTATTTTTCTAATCAACAGTTAATAATTTCCTTTTTTTGCTGTGAATTAAATACTTTTGAGCTAATTATTGAACAGCTGACTGATACAAAAATGCAAAAATGTCAGGTGGAAGAGGCTGATGGTGCATTAGCTTTGAGCATTATTGGTACATGTGCACTTCTCACACAAACAGGTCCCATTGTCTGGATCAGAAGTTTATGGAAAAGTGAACACATTCCCAGGATGCTTTTATGTGTGATAAGTCACAAAAAGATCATTTCAGCACCAGACTAAGCAGAGATAATTAATCACTGATAGTTTATTGGTGAGGGGGGGCTGTGGATAAGCTCAGCTGATAATGCAGTTCTAAAACATTGCTGCTGCTCAGAATTCCACCAGAGGACAAACCCAGGATCAGCTGCTGCAGGTTTTTGTTCTGAAATTCTGAACAGAAGCAATCAATGCACAGATTTTAGAGAAAACACTGATTTTTCTTAGTTCTAGAACAGCTCCATAGCAGGAGGAGGGTGTCAGCTAATGATGAAATGTCTGAAGTTGTGAACTTCCTGGCTGTACATGTTTCCTTTGTGAATCCAAACTTGAGGCCAGCCTGGGAAGTTTGTGCTTAGGAGTGGATTCAGCAGAGCCTCTGAACCCTTGTGTAACTGCAAGCACGTGAATAAACCCACAGAAACTGGTTATTCATCTGCTTAAAGTTGGGCATTTTTTACTGGATTGAGACTTAGAGGGGAGTGGGGGTGTTCTCTTTCTAACTGTTTGTTTTTACAGTAGTTTTGCAAGCAGGTTTTGTCTTGAGTTTTCTTTTTGTTTGTAAGGAGAACTTTAGTTTTCAAAGTCCCTTGTATTCTAAAGAAAATTTAGAGCCCTCTTTTAGGCATCCTTGTTCTGCATACAACTTGATTAATATTAATTGTAAACTTGTGTTTAATAAAACATAGACTCAGTTTTGTCTGAAAATGTATTACAATTTATTTCTGCCATTTTTGTGTAAAATTTACAGAAACAGTGTTACATCGTGCGCTCCAAAGGTAATGTCTCATTCCTCTAAGGCTGTGTCCTTTCCTTTTCTTTCTGTTTTTATCTTTCTTGTTTTTCTGATCATATTGTTATGTGCATTGAACCCTTTGTTAGGCCTGAGGTTTTTTGGGGGGGTGGGTGAGAACATGCTTTTATCATAAAAGATGCTTTACTCTTCAGCAGTATCTGAAACCAATTTAAACTTGAGTGAAGAAAGGTGTTTGTCCTTGTGTAAATAACTTGCATAACAGTATCTATTATTAGGCAGATTTTGAATGGTTTGAATGATGAGAGCTCTGTATAGAAATGTTCTAATAAAATATTATTTTGGGGGATGAACTCATCATGACTTTAGGTTTCCATAGTGCCAGCAGGAGGTAGGTTTGCTCCTGGTTCACTTCTGAAGCCAAAGCAAATACTCAAGGATTGATGCAGAAAACCTTGAAATGCTGTTTTAAAGTGCACCTGTGCAGAATAAATGTCAGGTTACAGCCCTTGCACTGAGGTGAGAGAACTTCCAAAAGCACCACAAGGATTTGGGGCTCTGCTCCCCATGGTGGTTGTTCAGTGACCCCACTCCTTGTCCATGTGAAAGGTTTTCCTTTGGGACAAAGCTTCTCCTCGTCGTGTTCCTTTGGTGAGCAAGGAGAGAAACCCAGTCCCTTTTATCTCCCAAACTGCCAGGGCAGTGGGGAAGCCTCTGCAGGAGTTTAATGCACCAACCACCCCTTTCCCTGCCCAGTAAGGACCAGTCTGAAGGAACTTCCTGCTTAGGTAATTTGCTTAATTGGCCTCAAATGCTGCTGCAGGAGCACCTGCAGCCTCCCAGCCCTGGGTTTGAGCCTGTTGCTGTTCCCAGCTAATTCTAAACACTAAGTCTTCAATACTATTGATTTCATTGAAGTAACCCACTTCTATTTATTTCACCCCTTTAAATCAGCTTTATAATTAAACCCACTTAAACTGTTTACTGAACAGCAGGTTGTTAATGCAGTTAACTCTTGCTTCAAGGACTTCAAAAGCTGTAAGGATTTTTCTCTTTGCAGCAATATGTTGTGTTAGCAAGGGAAAATCAAAGAACACCCACTGCTATTGAGAAATTTGATTGTATTAATAGCATTTATTCCCCTGTGTTAACCCAAAGAAGTTTTCTGTGTTACTTGGTATTACAGAAGTGGATGGTCTGGTTGACATTTGGAAAAAAAAAAAAAAATATCAGGAGTGTAAACACTCCTGATTCACAGTTCCACCTTTTGGGATGTGTTCCAGCACTGCAGTGTTTTGTGATCTAATAGTTCAAAACTCAAGGGAAGAGAAGTGTTTAAGAAGTAATATTTTATTCTAGCAGTGAAAAACTGACTTCTTCACACCAAATCTGTGCTACTGTAAATTTAGAAAAATCATCCGTGATTGATTATTTACTTTGAGAGAGGGAGGTTCATTGGAAGAAGGCTTTAACAGCAAAATAATGCTTGGGAGGAGAGAGAGGAGGAATGTTTTAATATATTAATTTCCAAAGCGATTTCTGTTTTATTTCTCTCCCAATATATGAGCCGTTTCTGATGTTTTTTACTTAATATTTGTGCATAGCAAGATCCCCTGTGCAGCAGGAATTCAGGCTCACTTGGACAAGTAACTTTATTTGGGTTTTGAAGAAGGATTCCTAGCTTTAGAATCCAAAAGATTGGTACAAAATGCAGTTGCATTTTCCATTCAGGCTCAATGTGAGAAGCTGAAAAATAGTGAGGAAGTGCATTTATCATAAACTGAAGAGCAGGTGGCACAGAATGTGTGCTGTTGATTTAGGAAAGCCTGTGAGTTTTTGAGCTGAAGTGTTTGATGGTTTAAGACAGAAATATTGCTTTGTATTCGGAGTCAGGAGGCCAAGCAGGTAAATGGGGAGTGAGAAGTGGTGGGAGGTGAGGGGAAGCAGAGAATCTCTCACACATCATCACTCTTCTTTTTTTAAATAAATTCTCTTTAAAGTGACCTTGCAATCTAAGAAGCTGACAAGCTCAGAAACATTTAAATCCCACTGGTCACCCAGTATTTATCACCAAATTGTATCTTCTCTGTAATTAAATATCCTAAAGTTACATTAAACGTGTGTTTAAAGACACCTACTTGGAAATTGTTTACTGCATGCATGAAATGGTGCTTGGTACAGCTTTCAGTATGCACACTTAGCTAAGCTTCAAACAAATATCTTGTAAAAGTTTAAGACAGCCTGTGTGTATAATCTGTAATTTTAATTTATGAATTCCATGTATTTAACTGCATTTTTTCACTATTTTTGTCTTACCTTCACCTCTTTTTTTTTTTTCTGTGTCATTCTCCTCTTTTACTTCATCTGAATCGCTGATTTTATTTTATTTTACCATCTTCCCATCTTGCTGTTTGTCCAACAGAACAACAAAACCTGCTCCTCATCTCGATGGGTAAGAATCCTTTCCAGTTTCTCAAATGTTTGCTGAAGTTTGAAGCTTATATTGAAAGTAGACAACAATGGGGAAGCAAATTCATAATTCTGTGGAAGATTATACAATGGGACAAGACAGAAAACAAAAGTTTCAGTTCTATAAAAATTTCAAGTCGCAGCTTATTTCCTAAAGCTGGGCAAAAACTTGAATTGTCTTAAATCCTAAGATTATTTCTTTAAGACTGGTTGCTGCCCTCAGCCCATAAATCAGGCAGCTGAATTGTCAAGTTTAATATTTTTGAGCAGTCATCTCTTTCGGGGCATGTTTTTATCCCTCAGATTTATGGGGCAAATGGAAGAGGGAAAGAGAAATGTGGTGCCATAGAACAAAACCGAGGATTCCTCAATTTTAACTGTCCCTGCAGTGCCAGGGGGGAATTGTGTCCTGGGTTTGTAGAGACCTATAAATTGTTCTTCTCTGGAGAGAACTTTTGGCATGTTTATAGACGGACTCTTGATCTCTATTGCACAGAACTGCAAAAATAGAAGGGTGGGTTAGGAATTATGATCTGTTTACCCTGCCCATGTCGAGGAGAGGAGACTGCTTCAATTTGAGGGAAATACTTGATGTCAGAGAGGATCTTTGTTTCACATTGCATGAAAACTTAGCACTGTTGTCAATGTAAAACTCAGTCATTTTTAAAACAACCCTATTTAATGCATTAAGACCTAAATATTTCTACTTCAGACCGACTTCTAAATCTGAAATTAATTGGAAGATAATCATAGCGATTCACAGATGTTTTGTACTTTGTAAATATTTTCTTTCTGCAGCGTGCACGTTGTCTTTGGACTGGTTATTTCTGGGTTTGAAGTGATAGAACAAATAGAAAATCTCAAAACTGACACTGCGAGCAGACCCTATGCAGATGTCCGAGTGATTGACTGCGGGGTGCTGGTGACCAGGTCAGCTAAGGATGGTGAGTGCCAGCATTCCCAGAATTAATGATGTTCGTTGTTCTCAGAGGGGATAAAAATTCCACCAACAGCTAAAAATCATCATGATAAATGTGTAGAATCTTAATTAATTCTTGCGAGCCTGTAAAACGTAAACTTGGTGTAGGAGAGGAAGGCACAGCACAAGAAAAGGTTTTCTGCCCTCAACATTTGTCCTCTGTTCGTGTTAGAGGAACAGCTCAAAAAGGAACAAGAAGTTACTTTTCTGCGTTTGAAAGAGGGAGACACAAATGTGCTTTTCCTGAAGTTGAATTTTGTGCACTTTCCAAAGGTTTATTTTAAGATTTTGTAAAGTTAATATATGCAATATATATGGTCAACTTTATTTTCCTTTTCGTGGAGATTCATAAGGAATAAATGACCTTAAATATATGTTTGGATAGTCTCTGTGAAGTAGTGGAGTGTTACAAGTTTGCATTTTCTACTTAATTTTTGATTTTCCCTAAGGATAAGGTGGTTATTCTTGTCCTTTAGAGAATTTCAAGAGGAGGGATAGTGTAAAAGTAGATGCAGAAAAGAGAAAATTACAAAGTTTTAAAAATAAAAAATACACAGCTGAGCCTGCAACTAATGTGTTCTTAATCTTTGATTTGCAACCTGTGCATTGTTTCCTAAAGAAACTTTCTTTTTACTATAGGTGGTCTTTGCTTTTTTGTGTATGCTGTCCTTGCTGGAAAATAATTGTATCATACCAACATGGCTTTAGACTGGGGACAATTAGATTAATTTTTATTGTGGTTCTTTAATGCAACTCAGTGTGAAAAAGTTCACAGAGCTCCTCTGAAATGGTACATTTGTATATTTATACATCTGTAAAATTGTGTGTTTTGTGCTTGTGCATGCACACAGGTGCACAGTGTAAATTGCAAATATGTTTCAGCTTTGGAGAAGAAGAAGAAAGTCTGTTCTGACTCAGAAGCCTCAGAGTCCTCCTCCAGTGCCTCCAGCTCCTCAGAATCCTCATCTGAGAGTGAGGCTGAGAATGAAAGGAGCAGGAGGAGGAAGCGGAAAAGAAGAGCAAAAACCAAACAGTCCAGGAAGAGAAGGAAGGAGGAGAGGAAGAAAGAGGATCCAAGGTGCAAGAGAACCTCAAGCCAAAGACGGTGACTGGTCTCTTAAATTTAAGAATTGCAGTGAAATCTGGGAAATTCTGCTTTGTTTTCATGAAGTGCTCAAGCGGTGATTTGTAAATTCTTTTATTTAAGTTTGGGGTTTGATGCTTGATGTTAAAGACAAACAAGCAAAAAACGCTAAAGCTGAACTTGTTGGGTCTTCCATGAAAGGATTCAAGATCTCTGTAGCTAGAAGCAAGAGTGATATTGAAATTACTAAATCCCAGCATGTGAAAGTACTCAGGGCTCAGCACTCCTGTGTCAAAGTGAGACTTTAGGCAAATTGCAGAACTTTGATATATAATCAATTATATTTTAAAAATATATCATAGCAAGTTGTAAATGAAAAGTTATTTGCTGTAAAGCAAGAATCGAATTTTCTCTCCAGTAACAGTGGCCCATCCTTCCTTTAGCCTAAAATGGGTCATTCAACACATTTTGGTTGTTAAGCCAACTTTAAGTTTGATACACCTTGTCTTGGAATTCAGTTGGAAAAGGGATTTTTCCAGCTGATTGTGCTTTCTCACCCTGCTCTTCCCCTCAGCAGCCTTTCTGACAAGAGCGATGTCACAGACAGAATTGACCTTAGCACAAAGCGGGACAAGCCCGTGGTACGTCCTGAAGAAATCCCCCCAGTGCCTGAAAATAGATTTTTGCTCAGAAGAGATGTGCCTGTTGTCAATGTAGAGCCTGAACCGTAAGGAACTCTGAGCTTTTTATTCTGACTTGCTGAAAACTGTGCATGAAATATTCCTGTTAACATTCTCTGCTGGTGCTGCTGATTGGGAGTGTCAGAACTTCTGCATGGGGTCATTTCATTGTCCTTTTTAGTTTCCTTTGTAATATTCCTTGTGACCTGTGCCAGGGGTTTTCAGGGAGGTCTTGAGTTGGTTTCGTTGGTCTTTAAGGATCACATGTTAAACTCAAGTAAAAAAAAAAAAATTAATGAATAATTTCAGAAGTAATCATGCAATGCAAACCACAGGAAATATTTGATTACAAGGGAAACTTGGGATTGGGAGAGGTGGTTTTTTGTCTTTCTTAGGCCGATGAAGAAACTTTGGTTCAGAATCACTTACCTGGAATTTCCGGACTTACCAGTGTTTGAGAATAAGAGAAAATACTCTTCTTTTGCTACAGAGGAAGTCACAAGTTCATAAAATACTTTCAGTGTGTTTTGTACCTTCACTGTCAAATTTCCTTGCTTTTGTAACTGAGTTAATCCATTACAGTGCCAGGTACCTGTAAAATCAGTGTTTGGTTTGTTTGGTGTTGGGGTTTTTTAATTTCTGTGAATGCTGTAGTCCCCTGTAAGTCTTTTCTTGGAACATCACTCAAGTTTCCAATATTTAGTAACCACCTTGGAGGGTATTTCACAAGCTGTATAAAGGAGTATTGAATTCCCTCTTCTTGCTTAGGTAAAAAAGCAAGATTTTAGAACTTGTGAACAACCCTGAAACTCTTCTGCCCACGTTGCCTTCAGGATTTGTGCCCCAAACAAAAGTTAACCTCTTGTGACAGTGTTTTGCAAGTTCATTGTTAGCATTTATTTCTGTGTCAAGAGATCAGGCTGCACATTTGGTTGAAAACAAATACATGTTGATTTGCCTTTTGTTGCAGAACCTTCTTGCTTTGTTTCTTGAAAAAACCACTGAATTCTTAGTTCTGTCTAAAAATGAATAAGATGATGAATATTGCTCATTCTTAACTTAAACTAGTTGTAAGCTAATTGTTTTTTCCCTTGTAAGTTCATACTTTATTCATTTCTGTAGGAAGCTTCTTGATGCTGCTCCAGTCCTGACTGACCAGAAGCCATCAGTCTCTAAATCTGGACGAAAAATTAAAGGAAGAGGCACAATAGTATGTGACAACTTTATTTATTTCTTTACTTCCTCTCACCCAGAGTTTCTTCCCTGACTTTGAGCTTTGAATTTCCCTGGAGGCTTTGTATGACACTTTATTTACATGTTGTAGGGTCTGGTTTAGAAAGCATTGAAATCTTGTCAGGTAGTTGACTTTATAACACTTTTTTCCCCATCCTTACTGTTACTGTCTTTTTATTTAAAGACTGCTTGGGAAAACAAATGCCTAAATCTCAGCTATGAGAAGTCTTCAAATATAAGAATAAAATAATTTCTTTTTCAAGATGGAAACTATTTCAACCAGATTTGTCCTGCCTGAGCCACATCTCTAAAGTAATGAAGAGTGACAAAAGCTTTTACTCTGCTCCACTCCTTGGATTTCCTGGCTGTTTTTTCTGAGCATCAGGCCTGTAACACACCAAGCTGTGTCCTGAGTGTCTGCAGCCCTTTCTGATGTAAAATTCAAAAGTTTTCCTTTTCTCTAATAATCCACAAATCAGAGCCCAAAATGCTGCACAGCTGCACTGTTGTTTTTCAGTCAGTAGAAAGAGCAGAAAGTAAGAAAACCTTTTTGTGCATTTAATTCTGGTGTATTACAAATTGCAGCCTACCATGACTGAGCATATTCTTCCCTTTAAAATCTTTTCCTGGATCAGTTTAGCAGGTGGCATTTGGGTAACCATAAACCAAACCAAGGTTTGGTGTTGCCAACTTTTTCTGCAAGTGGAAGTCCTAAAAAAAATTGTATATACAGATATCAATATATCTCTATATATTCTAATTAAAAGTTTCTATATATACACTATATAATGTATTCTAATTAAAATATTTTTAATTAAAAGTTTAAAAATGGTTTAAACTGAGACTTCTCTGACCATGATTTTCTTATGCAATAGTCACTGGATTTTGAAAGTATTTTTCCACGGATTCCCATGGTACAATTAATTAAAGCTACAAAATTAACACTTTAGATGGCTGTAATGTTTACCAAGGTATTGGAGTGTTTCAGCCTCAACCCTTTTTCACCAGCCTTGACTTAAAATGGGACAGCTGCCTTTGCATCTGACAGCTTGGATTTGTCCTGGACACTTGTGGGATCCACTGAAGGAAGCCTTTTAAATTCAATGTTTTGAAATGTTGATGTAAATAAATAAAGACTTGGGGGAAAAGAACTTAAAGCTGAGTGGAATTGGCTTTTGCCAGGTGTTGGGGTTTCTGTCTTTTTTTTAATCAATCAATTTTGGCACCCTCTTAGCAAAATTAAGAATGAACAAAAGATGTCATTTAGGGCTGGCAGTTGGAGAAACACATTTTTCTGCCATCTCTAATAGTCTTTATTAGCACACTTTCTGTCCAGGTGAAGTTCATTGATGATTTTCAAAACCTTGTTTGTAGGTTCCACGAGACTCCAGAGTTTAAAATGTGAAGACTGGGGAGGTCCATGACACCCTTGCAATCTTTAAGGCCATTCTTCTGTAAAAGCTTTTTTTTAAGTAGTCATTACTTCAAATGAAAGGGAAGCTCTGAGTGGCAGATTATCTTGATTTAATTTTTTTTGTTTAAGAAAGATGCCTTAAAGATTTCTGTAATTACCTGGATAAATCAATACATGCATCTTTGTGATTTTATTCTGGGGGACAACACTTTTTCCCCCATCTTTACTGTTTCGTAAGTGGCTCAAAATAATTGAGTCAAATCCAGATGTGCTTTTATTGAGTCAAGGAGCATCTGATTTCCTCACAGAATTTACCTAAGTGTGTATCCCACTGGGTAATGGAAAATAATGAGTTAGCAATAGTAGAGTTCTTTTATCTCTCCTGCACAAGTAGCTCTTGTTGCCTACTTAAATGCTCTGCCTAAGCATAATTTTTTAAATGTGAAACTTCATTGCTCTTTTTTGTGGAAGAGTTTGGGGTTTTTTTGTGATTTTTTTGGTTCAGTTTTCTATTTTTTTAATTGCTTTAAAGTGACCTAATCTAGATTCCCATTTCTGAAGAGTTGAACAGCAGTAACTTTTGAAATGGGGCTTGTCTTTACTCCTACAAGCCGTGAAGTGTCTGACTGAAGTGAAACATCTGTGCTTTAGCACGCTGAAAACAAGGCTGGTTATCTGCAGTAATTGTGTTATTTATTGCAAAAGGGAATCCGTGGCCTCTTCCTTGTTTCTTCCTTTCATGTTTTGAAAAACTGGGTGAGCTGCTGGCCTCTCTGAGGCTTTGCAGAGCGCTGTGGGTATGAACAGATGCAGTGGTTTTGTGAGGAACCCCTCAGCAGCTGTGTGTGTTTGCTGTCCCAGCGCTACCACACCCCGCCCCGATCGCGCTCCTGCTCCGAGTCAGACGACGACGAGAGCAGCGAGACCCCTCCCCACTGGAGGGAGGAGATGCAGAGGCTGCGGAATTACCGAGCACCCAGCGGGGAGAAGTGGAGCAAAGGAGACAAGTAAGAGTTACACCAAGCTGGAAATGTCCTGGCCTTCCACAAGCCCTGAGAGATTGGGCAGCTGTGCCATGTCGGTACCAGGGTGAGAGGAAACGGCCTCAAGTTGTGCCAGGGGAGGTTTAGATTGGATATTAGGATATTTTTTTTCACAGAAAACACTGGAACAGGCTGTCTGGGGATGTGTGGAGTCACCATCCTTGAAAGTGCTCACAAAACATGTGGGTGTGGCACTTGAGGACATGGTTTAGTGCTGATGGTTGGACTTGGTGATCTTAAAGGTCTTTTCCAACCTTAACTATTTCATTATTTCCTTTATACTCAGAGTGGTTTGCATGGTTTCTTTGGAGTAAAACAGTCAAATCTACCAAGCCTTTATTGTTTTAGTTGTAAGTTCTTTCAGCAGTTACAAACTATGTGATGGATGGAAGTCAGTTCTCCAACATTCCTGATGGCTTGATACTAAATATGAGCTTCTGTCAAATTGCAAGAGAGAAATCTCAAAAGGAAAACCGAAAAATATTATATCTTACCATCAGTGAATAATTGCTAATATTTCCACTGGTTCTCTTTGGTATACTGAGATATACTTTAAAATTTGTATTTAAATGTGGTTTAAGGATCCTGTAGTTGTGGAGGTCAAATTCCTGCAGATTAGGGAAATTAAAACTTCAAATCTCTTTGCATAGATTCTACAGTATGCAAAATTTGCTGATGTTGGCTGATCTACTTCTTACAAGTAGCTCTTGATAGTGATGTAATTCTATATCTTAAAGTGAGTGTAAAAACAGTTATCTGGTACAAAGTGTGTGTGTGTGTTAAGGGTTTCTTTAAACTTATTTAAATTAAGTTTAAAAACACCTAATTTATTTGAAGGTTTTTAAAGAATTTCCACTTAGTCTGGGGTTTATTTTGTTTGTTTCCCAGGCTCAGTGACCCCTGTACAAGCAGATGGGATGAGAGAGGAGCGTCCCGGAGATCCAGGTCCTGGTCCCACAACGGTTACGCTGATCTGAGCACTGTGAGATACTCTAGCCATCACAAGAAGCACAGGAAAGAGAAGAAGAAGGTGAAGCATAAAAAGAAATCTAAAAAGCAGAAGCATTTCAAGAAGCACAAGCAAACAAAGAAAAAGAAAACGTCAGCCTCATCAGATGTAGAATCTTCTCACTCCTTCCGCAGGAGGACAAAATCATCTTGTGATCATGACAGGAAATCCCGTTCTTCCTCTTTGTCTTCCAGACGTTCATCCAGGAGAGACTGGTCTAAATCTGACAAGGAAGACCAGAGCTCGTCGTCTTTATCAAGCAGAGGGTCTCGATCCTACTACAGGTCCAGATCCAGGTCCAGATCTAAGTCGAGATCTTACTCCAGAAGAAGTTCTAGATCAAGGTCAGCCTCGAAATCATCACGGTCTCGAAGTAGGTCACGGTCAAGTTCTAACCCCCGGCAGCAAAAGATTGTTCCCAATTCTCCACAGAATATTTCAGCACGGTTAAATGATGCTAAGCTGGCCAAGGCTGCTGAGCCTGTCCGAGCAGTGATCCTGCCCAGTGACAAGGTTATCGTGCCACCAGTTGTCCCAGAAAACCTCCCTGTGATACCCTTAAGTGACAGCCCCCCACCTTCGAGGTGGAAGCCCGGGCAGAAACCATGGAAGCCATCGTATGAGCGAATTCAGGAGATGAAAGCTAAAACAACCCACTTAATTCCCACCCAGACTAATTACAGTTTAGTGGTCGTTAAGGAGGCCAACACTTCCTCCTCCTATCGCAAGCAGGAGAGGAGCTCCGAGAGCGATCGGAGCGGGTGTTCCAAAGGCCGCAGCGACAGGAGCTCGGAGAGCTGGCCCAGGTCAAGGAGCAGGTCCTCTCAGAGCCGCTCATACTCAAGGTCTTACACAAGGTCTAGAAGCCCATCAAGCTCTAGGACAAAATCTCCTTCCTCTGGCAGGTCACCGTCCCCGAGTAAATACCGCAGTGACAGGTCGGGATACAGCGAGTCCACATCCGACTATTCCCTCAGCGACGAGGACAGGCACAGGAGCAAAAGGAAATCCACATCCAGTGATCCCAAGGCTCGGGGCCTCAAACTGAGGCAGGAAACAAGCTCTGAAAGCACTTTGCCTTACGAGCATCCCAAGGACTACGACGAGTCTTCCCAAGGTCTGAAGGAGAGTGACAGTTTG
Source organism: Orthonyx spaldingii (assembly GCA_013397795.1). Classification (NCBI taxonomy): domain Eukaryota; kingdom Metazoa; phylum Chordata; class Aves; order Passeriformes; family Orthonychidae; genus Orthonyx; species Orthonyx spaldingii. Next base: position 801,821 of record VZTJ01006073.1, read on the forward strand.
TCATCCTCAGACTTTTCCTCCGACAGCGAGCGCTCCGCCAAAGCCAAAGCAGTCCAAGAAAAAGAAGGCCGTTTTCCATTAGAAGGGGATGCTGAGAAACAGGATAAAAATAGCTTGAGTTCTGAGAGAGGGGAGGAGAAAGCCAAGGGTGAGCGGGATTCTGATCAGTCTAAAAAGAAAGCAGCTAAGGAGAAATGCTCGGAACAACCCAGAGGTGGTGCAAAAACGAAACGCAAATCCTACTCAGGTAGCAAATGGGACTCGGAGTCGAATTCCGAAAGAGGAGAGGTGAGGCATAATAGGGGGGGTTCCAGACCCTCCTCTGGTAAAGAAGAAGGAGAGGCCACCTCAGGGTCTGACACGAAGCTTAGCGTTACCAAAAGGATAAAAAAACAACCCAATTCCTCAGAGGGCTTTCTGGGTTCTGACTGCGCGTGGAAGACAAGCAAACGTTTGTCGTCTTCGGAATCCGAGAGTTCTTGTTCCAGCTCAGCAGACACTCGAGGCAAGTCAAAAAAACACAAGCATGGGTTGAAAAAGACTCCTAAAAAATCACATTCCAAAAAGGCGAAAGAAAAATCGAAAGGCAAAAAGGAGAAAAAACACAAAGTCCAGAAAAGAAAGGAGACGTTTCATTGGCAGCCCCCGCTTGAGTTCGGGGAAGAAGAGGACGATGAGATAAATGAAAAGCCGGTTACTAAGGATGATAAAAAAGAAAAGCAGCTTAGCAGGGACATAAAGGATAAAAAACAAGTTTATGAAAAGGATGAAATAGTCACAGATAAAATGGGAAATGGTGAAAAGTCATGTGTGAATGAAAACCTTTTAGATAAAAACACCACATGTGGGGCCTCGCCAGATCGCAGCAACCTTAATAAAGAACCCATTGAAACAAGCACTTCAACCGGTGTTTTAAACTCAGGAATAAACGTGGCTGCCTGCAAGAGTGAGATTAAACAAGCTGAAGAAAATAACCAGAATGGGCTGGAAGATGTTATTCAGACAGATGACAACATGGAGATTTGTACTCCAGATCGTAACTCGCCGGGGAAGGTGGATGTGGATGTTTTGTCTCCTGTCATTCTCACTGCTAAACCTTTAAGTGCTGGGATAAAAAAGGAGTTACAGGTTGAGACCCCTGAGCAAGATGCTGTCAAACTGGGAAACAACGTTAGAGACTTTATTAATATTAAAGAAGAAAAAGAAACGGGAAGGCAAGAAAATAACTCTGTCCCTGTGTCTGGTGCTAAAGACTGTAGTTTAAAAAGTGAAATTACTGAAAATACACAGAGCAATATGATAGACAATAAATGGAAGCCTTTGCAAGGTGTTGGTAACTTACAACCAGCAACAATTAGTACAACCACAGAGGTTAAAAATGTAGCATCAGCACCAGAGCCTAAACCAGCAGGTTTAAGAATTGAAATAAAAGCAAAAAGTAAAGTGAGGCCTGGGTCTCTTTTTGATGAAGTGAGGAAAACAGCCCGGCTAAATCGGCGGCCAAGGAACCAGGAGAGTTCCAGTGAGGAGGAATCTCCAAGCAGAGATGACAACAGCCCTTCCAGGAGTCTCAGCAGGTCACGGAGTAAATCTGAGTCTAAATCCAGACACAGAACAAGATCCATATCCTACAGTCACTCGAGAAGTCGGTCCCGAAGTTCTACATATTCATACAGGTGAGAAGGTCGTGCTGCTCCCACAGCCAGCCCTGGTGACTTGAAAGTTCTTACATTTTCCAGGAAGGTTTTTCAGGTTGTGTTTTTTGGTTTTGAACAGTCCTGTGTTAGAGAACCACAGAGTGGTTTGGGTTGGAAGGGACCTGAAAGATCATCCAGTTCCAACCCCTGCCGTGGGCAGGGACACCTTCCACTATCCCAGGCTGCTCCAAGCCCCATCCAACCTGGCCTTGGACACTTCCAGGGATCCAGGGGCAGCCACAGCTGCTCTGGGCACCTGTGCCAGGGTCTCCCCACCCTCACAGCCAGGAATTCCTTCCCAGTATTTCATCTAAATACGTGTCAGTGTGAATCCGTTCCTCCTCGTCCATTCACTCCACACCCTTGTCCCCAGTCCCTCCCCACAGTTCCCCTGGATCCCCTTAGGCCCTGGAAGGGGCTCTGAGGTTTCCCTGGAGCCTTCTCCAGGCTGAACCCCTGCAGCTCTCCCAGCCTGGCTCCAGAGCAGAGGTGCTCCAGCTCTTGGATCCACTTAGTGGCCCTATCATTTAGCAAGTACGGAATAAATATATAGCTGGACAGCTAAAGATCCATAACTTCTTCTGGATCCCGTTTTCTGCTGTTCTTCTCCTCAGTTATGTTCTCTCCTGGTGTTCCTTGGCTGCAGGTCCAGGAGCTACTCGCGGAGCCGGAGCCGGGGCTGGTACAGCCGGGATCGCTCCAGGAGCAGGAGCAGTTCCTACCACAGCTACAAGAGTCGCAGGTGAGTTCATCCAGCTGCAGATGGTGCCAAACGTCTTCTCCTCCTCTTGCTGCCCCTCTCCCCCTGCTCTCTTCAGCACTTTTGGGTTTTGCAGACTAAAAACCCCTCTGTGGTTTTGTTCCTGTCAGTCGCAGCTACAGCAGGAGCCGATCCAGGAGCAGCTCCTACGGTCACCACAGTCGATCCAGGTATGGATTGGACTTTATGCAAACTCTGCAACAAATGTGCTACCCATCAAATCATCTTAGGATAAGTGTGCTTTTATTTACATTTCTTTACAATAGACTTTAATATATAATTATTTTTTGTGGTTGTATGTATATATCATGCATACTACCTATTTTATGATACATACTGTGGTATAAATGCATATATTAATACCTATTTATTTATAAAACTACTTTCAAAGATTACTTTTTCCTCACAGAATCCCAGAATGGTTTGGGTTAGAAAGGACCTTAAACATGATCCAGTTCCAACCTCCTGCCATAGGCAGGGACAGCTTCCACTATCCCAGGCTGCTCCAAGCCCTGTCCAGCCTGGCCTTGGACACTTCCAGGGATCTGGAGAACTTAAAACTATTATTATAATATCATGGTGGCAACTTGAATGAAAGCAAAATGAACACAAAACACTTCCAAAAGCTGAAAATAACCAAACCATCCTGGCATTACCATTACAGGTGATGCTATAAGTAGTAGTGAACACATTTGCTTTTTTTTTATTTGTAATACAGTTATAAATGGAATTGCTTTGCTTGTTTTCAGAAGTGTCAGCAAACAAGAATTTTACTGCATGTACAAAAAAAGAGAAAGCACAAAACTTTATAGGTGCTTAGTATGTCTTTCCTAGATTAATAAATTTGAGATTTTTACTGTTATTTTGCAGATTGTTGTTGTGTTGAAACCTTTATAAAGTGTAGAAACATTTGCCACATCCTTAAAAAGGAGTTTTTATACAGCCTCTCATCTCTCTCTATAAATATCCTTTAAACCAGCATTTAAAATAGCATTTTAGACCAGAAAGTGTGAATTCACAATCACTTTTTTCCCCCCTTTAAAGCAGGTCCTACACCTATGACAGTTACTACAGCAGGAGCCGGAGCAGGAGCAAGAGGAGCGACAGCTACCGGAGATCTCGGAGCTACGACCGGAGATCCAGGTGGGTCTGACTCTGCCTCGCTGCACAAGGATTTGCTGAACACAAACAGAGGATGGCTCACGAGCCCAATGTGCTGTTTTTTCCCCATAAGAATAAAAAATAAACTTAGCAAAAGTAATAATTCGAACCAAATTCTGATTAAAGTCAGAGCATGTGTGTGAGCGAGGAAGTCGGAAGTTCTGACATTTCAAATCCAAGGATGGGGAAGCAACCAGGATAAGGAAAGGTGGATTTTCAGTTCATTGTATGCATGCATTCAAAATTAGCACATTTTCCCATGGAAGTGATGAAGTCCACATCCTTAGAAGTGTTAAAAACTTATGGAAATGGCATTGAGGACATGGTTTAATAGTGAGACAGTGGGGCTGGGTTAACCATTGGACTTGGTGATCTCAAAGCTCTTTGCTAACCTTAATAATTCTATGATTTGGGTTTTTTTAATAATACCAAGTGTTTCTTAAAACCCACATAGCTCTCAAGATTTAAAGTGCTCTGTTATGGATTAAAAGCTGCCTGGTATGCAGGGAATTCCACTGGATGGGAAATTCTTTTTGGTTACACTGCAGAAGTGGATTTAAAACATTCTGGAAGGGAAATTAAAAGTTTTGCTGCAATCTAGATTTGATTTTTAGCTTCATAGAATGTATTTTGAAAGAATATTTTTACCTGCAGATCTGATGAGTTTAGAATACATTTTATTCTCCTCAGTGCAGGAGATTTTTATATGTGGAAGTGAGCACATTTGACAGAGATCAGCGATATGGAGAGTTGCAGATACATTTAATATCACTGGTGATTTGTTTTATACCTTTTAATATGCCCCCTATTACTCATAAATCACACAGGTCTCTAAAACTACTGTACATTTTCATCCTCTCCTCATATGAATTTCTTTCACAGCTTTGTCCCAAATCTTAATGGACTTTGCTCTCACCCATTTGCACAAGACAACTTTCATCTTGTGTTTGAGGGAAAATTAGTGAGATTTAACGAAGAATGTGGAAATAAACTTAAAAACCATTGCTTTCTTGTGTTGAGAAGTTTCAGAGAAGCAGTGTGGATTAGGAAATGCTCACCCTTCACTTAGAAAGCTTCCCTTACAGGCAGGAGGCTGGAAAATCTCTGAAAGCTTCTTCTGTGTAATTTGAACGTGTCCTGTGGCTTGTCTGAAACCATCTGGGCCCTGTGTTGACATTTGGCCAGGTGCTGAGCTTGGAATTTGTCTGGAGGAGCCAAAACATTTTAAATGCAATTTCCACACTGCACACACACACACACACACACCCCCTCTGTTGTGGTTATGGGGCCTAATTTTTAAGACCCTCCTTCAAACATGAAAATAGAATATATAACTCAAGGGTTTGTGAAATTCTCTTGGTTGAAAAATGCCTGCAGTATAAAATTACACTTGTTAGAATGCACTTCTCACTCAGCTCAGTTAGCATCTACAAAAACATTAATTTTGGATAGTTTTTAGCTGTAACAGAGAAAGCAAGAGGTTACCAACAGTTTGGCTTGAGTTATGCAGGGTTTTCGTCATGTGAAGGTAATGATTATTTCCATTTTGAGTATCCTTTAATGGCTACATCAGCTATAAGAAATATGACCCTGTATGTTTTCTTACCTGTGTCTTAACAATTTTTTTACATGATGCAGTTTGGAATTTGAGGCTCAAACTGCAGTTTTGAGGCATTTGAGACTTTTCTTTCCCTGCAGGTCCTACGGCTCCGACAGCGACAGCGATCGCAGCTACTCCAACAACAGGAGCCCCAGTGAGAGCAGCAGATACAGCTGAGAGCACTCCTTTGAGGATGGAAACTGTATTCCACAATTTTTTCAGTGTTATATTCAAAAAACACTGTTCTGACAGTGTCACAAGTGAAGGTTGTTTGCTGAAACTTTCCCATTTCCCAGCGAACTCAACTCTCTGCTTACAGAGAGATGGACTGAGCTCGACAGCTGACGTTATTTTTTATTTTTTTTTATGTCAAATGCAACTTTTACAAAATAATAATAATAAAAAAAACCCAGTTTGATTTCCTTGAATCAGCTTTTCCAAGCCATGAATGACACTTAGGTGAATTGCTGGCACCACTTTTTGGATGCAGCAGCCAGGACTGTCTTCAAGCCTGTTTCTAAACACCTTAGGAAAGATGTGCTAGCAACTATTAAACTGTGAAGTCAATTTCTTATAAAGGCTGCCATTTCTAGTTGATGAAAATGCTTTTTTTTATTGCTGGAAGCTGTTTCCATGCTGTCTTGATTGTTGATTATTGCATTCTATACAGGATGTAGGCGAGGAACACAAAGCCTGCCACTCTGTCTTAACCCCTCCCGAACTGGGATGTTCCGGAATTCTGCTGGAAAAGGTGAGATGATGCACAGTGGGAATTGTCAAACTGACAAGCAGTGAGCAAAAGTGTGATGAAATGAGTTTGGAGCTTAATATCCAACTTGTCTAAACTCCTTATGTTTAAAAGATTAATTTTGTGATAAACAGCAGTGTCCTTCAGAGACAAAAAAAGTGTTTCTAAACACTTCCTGCCTTTGATTTCAATTCCTATTGCAGTGCTTCGCATCCTCCAACACATTTTGAACGTTGTAAACCACGAGTGTATCATGAGTTTGTCCAAAGCACTCTTTGAAAAACTGACATGATGATAATTTTTTGAGAAAACCAGCCATAAAGGTTCCTTTATAAAACCTCTGTAGCTGTAACTTGTTCACCATAGGGAATGTGAGATACTGGTATTGCAGATATTGAGCTATATCTTGTTAAAGCAGGACTGCAGAAATGCTGGGATGCCTCCTAAAAAGCATGGACAATATTTTCAAGGTAAAGTTTAATACCAAAAATGACTCTTATGTTACAGGTAAATGGTTTGCAAAAAAATAAATAGATGCAAGCTGAAGGCCATTGAGTAATTCCTGCAATAGTGTGATTGAGTTGATTTAAAATAATTTCTCACATTTTTTGGGAGGGGATTAGAAGGTTATGTACTGAGAACCAGAATTTTTAATGGCATAATGTAACCTGAAAATTGGGGTCTGTAGTGACAAAACAAATATGGTTTGATTAGAGCTAACAAGTATTGTTGTACCATAACAGTTCTCATTTCTGACTTCCTGTAATATCTGGAGATGCTTTCATTTTCTCATTTTCAGATATTGAAAATGATTTTTCTTAATCTCATCAGGACCCAGCAGCTTTGAAAATGAAAAGTGGTAATTTCTCACTTAGGCATCAATCTGTTCTCTCTCTGACTGAATGAAGTTCTCCCAAATGAGATGATTCTTTGGTACACTTGTGAAACATGAAAAGCAAGTTTAAAGGGAGGTTTGGAGATGGTGATGGTCCCCCCATTTCTGTCCACCCACAGCACGTTCCTGACACTGAATTGGCCATGGAGGTTTTTCACTTTTCTAGAAGTACCCAAAACTCTGCTCTTACCCCTTTCCTAACTCAGAGTTCAGTGACAGAGTGTGTGCACAAAACCTTTCCACCCTTTTGTAAACTTGTGCTTTTTACCATTTAGTACTCAAGTCAGGATCCATTTACAGACAGGTTTCTAACAGCAGCAGCTATCTCAGGGTCCTGAACAAATATTTCAGAAATATTTGTTGTAGTTTCATCACTTGCAGTACAAATGTAACTTGGTTTTTTTCCCTTACTAAGGAAATAGAACTAGAGGGTTCATGGTGTAACAAAACTTACAAATACAACCATAACTGTTCAATACCTATTAGTGAAAATATTGCTCCAGAGCCAGATTTTTATCATATTTCAGATCTGATTTGACTTTTTAAGGCCAGGAAAAGGTAATAGAAATATGATCAAACAATGAACTGTAGTTAACAAAAATTACTGCACTGTCACTAAAGTCTTTCATCTCTTTAGTCAAAGGTTTATAAAGAAATTCCATCAGGTAGAGAATGGTTGGGGAAGGGTTGGGGGTATTTTTACTTTGTGAAGTCTGTTAAATTGTGCTTCAGATAGAAAATGTCCCCCTGAGCTGGTTTTCTAACGCTGCTCTATGTTTTTGCAATTTTGTTATTCCAAAGTAGTTGCTGTTTGTAAAATAAACTTTTGTACATATCTGCAAATGCTGTTTTGTCTCCATCTGGAAAAATCCGTGGTGCTGCTTGAAGGAAACAGGCAGGAAAATTAAAAATACCCTTCACTTTCAGTATCCGCTTTTGTCCCTCGCAAGACTCGGCCACAAAGTTGCTTTTCCTTTTCCTGACCTACATAGGGGAGTGATTCCTCAGCAAGACTCTGGGTTTACATAACAGTCATTGGAGGAACAAATATTTTGAAATTTCCAAGTGATTTGAGGTCTCGCTGTTTCCTCAAGATCTAGAAAAGGTTGCTCTCCTTGGTGCAAAGAAGCACTTCACAGATCTCCACAGAAATCTGGGAATGGGCTGAGCTTATCCCCTCTGCTAAGGCTGAGCTTATCCACTCTGCTAAAGCTTCTTTCCCAAATGCACATTCCCACATCCTTTCCTTAGCATGTTGCAGATGTGGTATTAGTCCATGGCAGCAGATGGAGTGGCTCTCAGACTGATCCCTTGGTCTTCCAGCCCTTCTGCTCCACAGAAGCTGGATTGCAGTGGAAATACTGGCTTTGGCATGAGGGAAAGAGGAATTGCCTTGGTCTGAGGTGAAAAGGGTGAGGGGAGGTGGTTCCTTGGTGTTTGATCTGGATAACCTGGCACTTGCTGACCCTGGAGGGGGAATGGCACCACCACAGAGATCAGAAGAAACAGCGAGGGTTGGAGAGGCTCTTGTGCCCCAGGGCAGCACGGAGCAGCTGCGTGTCAGGGCATGGCTTGCTTGGGACCTCAAAGCCCAGCCAGTGCCACCCCTGCCATGGACAGAGACACCTCCCTCTATCCCAGGCTGCTCCAAGCCCCATCCAGCCTGGCCTAGGACACTTCCAGGGATTCAGGGGCAGCCACAGCTTCTCTGGGCACCCTGTGCCAGTGCAGAGAAAATTAGGAATTTCTTCCCCATATCCCATCTAACCCCGTCCTCTTTCAGTTTAAAGCCATTCCCTGTGTCCTGTCCCTCCATCCCTTGTCCCCACTCCCTCTCCAGCTCTCCTGGAGCCCTTTCAGGCACTGGAAGGGGCTCTGAGCTCTCCCTGGAGCTTTCTCCTCTGTAGGTGAGCACCCCCAGCTCTTTCAGCCTGGCTCCAGCCCTGGAGCAGCTCTGTGTCCTCCTCTGGACCAGCTCCAGCAGCTCCAGGTCCTTGTGCCAGAGGCCCCAGAGCTGGGCTCAGCACTGCAGCGTGGGGTGAAGGGGCAGAATCCCCTCCCTGACAGGGTGTTAAGGGCAGCCACCAACCTTTCTTTTAAGAACAGGATGGTTTTTATGCTCCCAGAGCCGTATTCCCTGCAGGATCAAACCTGGGGATCCCAGGGCTGCTCTCAGGTGGAGGTCACGCTGTCACCTTGAGCTGGCAGCAGGGCTGGAGCAGGGCCTGGTAAAAATAGAGTGGTGACACCCAGGCATGGAGTGCTCGGGATTCAAACAGATCTGAAATCCTGCAGTCAAGTGAAATTAGTGCTCAATTAGGAGTGATTTCATTAAAAAAAAATTAAAATTGAGTTGTAAACAGGTTTGGTGTGCAGGTCTGGGGTTGCTTTGGGAACAGGTTATCCCCAGAATATTGTGGAGTGGCTCCATGGGGGTAGCTCTGGCCCCAGTTACAGGTGAGTGCCTTGTGTCGAATAAAACAATATTAAATGAACCATCTGCCTCTCCAAGAACCACTTATAAATCACAGATTTACAAAGCCACAGCTTAAACACACTTTCCCTACACCATCTCTGTGCCAAGAGATTTCCTTCCCTCTCTATCACTTCCAAACAAGGGCTGTTAGTGTCCCTGAACTCGAGGGGAAGGGGCATTCCCAGTGCTCTTCCCGAGGATCCCTGGGTCTGTGGCAGTGGATTAAATCTCTGTCCTGGCTTTGTGTGGTTCCGGATGATCCCACTCACAGTTCAGAGCAGAGCACAGGCTTTAGGTGACCTTGAGCTGCCCCCTGGAATCCATCTGGTGTCATTCCCAAAGGGAAAACTGCCTGGGATTTAAATCAGGAGGAGATGGAGCTCTGCATGCCCCGCCCCTGCTTCACATCCATGTAAATAATTCTTTTTTAGCTGGTGGTGAAACAGGAATGATTTTCCACCTGGTACATTAAAACTGCTTGCAAATCATCTGAGCAATTAAAGGGACCCGGGCCTGAACTTCTTCATGTCCATGCAATCCCTGTGAAGCGGATGGGCTTGCACGTGTGAAATCAGAGGGCCTGTGGCAGCTCTGGGGAGTTATTTTTGTGAAGGTAATGCATTTGTGCATGGTGGGTGCACAAAGAAGGCATTGGCATTAATTTGGGATTAATTGATTTTTCTGCTGTGTCTGTGCTTGCAAGAATGGGGTGCAGCCCAAGGAAAGTGATGTCCTTATCCCAGGGATTCTGACTTTGCTCCTGGAATTTTGTGTGCAGTGTTGCCCCTCATGACAAGAAACATTGAGGGGCTGGAGCGTGTCCAGGGAAGGAGCTGGGAAGGGGCTGGAGCCCCAGGAGCGGCTGAGGGAGCTGGGAAAGGGGCTCAGCCTGGAGAAAAGGAGGCTCAGGGGGCCCTTGTGGCTCTGCACAACTCCCTGACAGGAGGGGGCAGCCGGGGGGGTCGGACTCTGCTCCCAGGGAACAGGGACAGGAGAGGGAATGGCCTCAGGCTGGGCCAGGGGAGGTGCAGATTGGATATTGGGAAAAATTCTTCCCGGAAAGGGTGGTCAGGCATTGGAAGGGGCTGCCCAGGGCAGTGGAGGAGTCACCATCCCTGGAAGCACTCAGAAACCGTGTGGATGTGGCACTTGGGGTTTGTGGTGAACACGGCAGTGCTGGGGTAATGGTTGGACTCCATCTCGGAGCTCTTTTCCAACCTTACAGATTCTGGGACTCTGACACGGGGAGTTCTGAGCTCAGCACAGCTTGTGAACACTTGGAGCTCCCACCCTGCCATTATGTCCCAGTCCTGGCCTCAGGCTGCAAAATTCCTTAATTAATTCCTGCATTCAGACAGGAAGGGGCTGCCCTCCCTCTTGGGGTTTCTTTCTCTTCCAGCTCGGGGTGCACCCTGTGAGGGAGGGGAAGGAAGGGTCCTTCCCCTCTCTGGTGCCTTGGCCACCCACTTGGGCAGCATCCACATAACTTCACCCAAATGAATTTTGGCAAACGAAAAAGCTTGGGGAGGTTTGGGAAGGTCCTCGTGAAGGGGAGAGGGCAGGGATTGCTGCACTTCCAGGAGAAACACCTGGCTCTTGGGAGTGTGAGGTGAATCAACCAGCAGGTTCCTGAGGCTTCAGAAGCAGGATGTTTGAGAGAGAATGCAAGAACGAACCCATTCCATTGAGAGGGATGCATGTTTGGCATAAAGGAAGATTAAAAAAATAAAAATCTGTGTAACAATGTCAATTTTATGTATTTATACTCACTGCCACGCCACTTCCCTCATTCCCAGTGTCTCCCCTGAAGGGACCCGTTGCTCCCTGTGGTGTCCCATGGGTGCAGCTGCCCAGGGACCTCCCCGCTGGTGTCGCCCAGCGTGGCTGGCACAGAGCAGCTGCTGCTCTGCAAGTGGCACTGTCTGGCACCCAGGAAAGGCTGGGGGCACTGGCATTGTTCAGCCTGGAGGAGAGGAGCTCCAGGGTGACCTCAGTGTGGCCTCCCAGTGCCTGGAGGGAGACTTTTCAAGGGCCTGGAGTGACAGGACAAGGGGGAATGGCTTCAAACTGACAGAGAATAGGTTTAGGTGGGGTATTAGGAATAAAGTCTTGGCTGGGAGGGTGGCGAGGGACTGGAACAAGTTTCCCAGAGAAGCCGTGGCTGCCCCTGCATCCCTGGAAGTGTCCAAGGCCGGGTTGGACAGAGCAACCTGGGACAGTGAAAGGTTGGGACCATGGCAGGGGGTGGAACAGGATGATCTTTTAGTTCCCTTCCGACCCAAACAGTTCTGTGATTCTGTGAACATGTGAGAAATCTCATCTTCCACACAGACCTGCAGGTTATTCACCTCTGGCTAAACAGGAATCACCCTCAGCCCACAGGCTCTTCACCCTGGGCCTTGCCTCTCCCTTCTTAAAGATCAGATCTTTCCCCTGTGCCAGACATTTGCTCATTTTAAGCAGTAAAAAAAACCCAGGAGAGAGGGAGGGTATCAAGGACTGGATCCGTGGGAAGAAGGGCTGGTGAGTGGGAGCCCTTCCAGAGACTCTGAGGTGGATGTTGGCTCCTCTGTGCCACCAAAGCCACTGAATATCGTCTGGGACAATTCTCTGCTCCTGAGAGCTCACAGGCTGCTGTGAAGTTGTGATTCCCTGCTGGGCTTGGCAGGATTGGTTATTACCAAAGAAGTAAGAGCTGTCTAAGGAAAATCTGGTCAACAGGAGAGAATGTGGGAATATGAGCTCACATCGTCTCAAACCCAGGCTGCCTTGCCATGTGATTTTTGATGTCATGGGTGTAGCGATGCACCTCTCTTCTTGCCATTAAACCAGGAGGGAAAACAAAGCAAAAAAAATTATCTGTTTTATCAAAACCACTACCTGTAACAAAAACCACGTATTGATGGAGAAGTCCAGCTTTAGCAATGGATTTCCTACTGCCTTTCTGCAGGAAGCCACATAGATTCCGTGCTCACCTTTCATTTCCATGAACAGCTCGGAGCTGACACCTTTCACAAGGAGTTGGTGCCAGAGAACCTGGCAAAAAGGGACCTTTTCAGCTTTGCACAGTTCCCTCCTGTGCAGAGTCAGGATCAACTCCAGCTGCATAAATCACAGCAGTTCTTATCCAACCAATACATAGCAACTTTTCAGGGCTGATATTGAGCAGTTGAATTGCCAAAACCAAAACTGTCTGAACTACGCACGCAATTAAAAAAAAAAAAAAACAAAACAAAAGGCAAACCAAGACAAAATCCTCCACATTTTTTTTTGTTGTCTAAATTAAATTTCCTTTTCTGTTGCATAAGCCCATCACTGCTGGTCACAGAGAGGAAGAGCATGACCTGTTTTCTTCTAATAAAATCATAGAATCCCAGAATGGTTTGGGTTGAAAGGGCCCTTACAGCTCATCCATTCCACCCCCTGCCATGGGCAGGGACACCTTCCACTGTCCCAGGCTGCTCCAAGCCCCTTCCAACCTGGCCTGGGACACTTCCAGGGATCCAGGGGCAGCCACAGCTTCTCTGGGAATTCTATTCCAACCCGTCAGCACCCTCACAGGGAAGAATTCCTTCCCAGTATCCCATCTAACCCTGCCCTGTGGCACTGTAAATCCATTCCCCCTTGTCCTGTCTCTCCAGGCATTCAACATAAATATTTCAACAGAAGGGAAAAGACCACCTTAAATGTTTGTAAAAGGTCTGAAGTAGTGAGGTAGCTCTGACCCAAACCTGGTCTTGTCTGCAATAAATAACTCCACGTCCTTTGATTCTTGTGAGGGAGTTTGAGGGGATTTTGGATTTTGGGTGAGTTTGTTTCGATTTCTTTTTCCAGCTTCTGTAATTGACCAGCTCCTGGACTCCACCACCAGCCCACAACCTCCCCAGATCCCCGTGCCCATGCAGAAAGCACCACTCCACGTGTCCTGCAGGCAACATTCACCTGTCCTTGCTGTGCTTTGCTGCTTTTCCCTCAGAACAAGGAGGGCTGCTCACCCCAGGCAGGGATGTGACGCCTCTGCCCCATCCCTGCTCCCCCATTCCCTTCCCAGGCCCTGCTCTGCAGCCCAACTCCTCTTACACAAGCAGCATTTTCCCTTTGTTTCTCCTAAATTGCAGACTATTTTTTTTTTTTCCAGGCTAATTCTCCACTGCGTCAAGATTGTTTTGAAGTCCCAGCCCATCCTCCAAAGCGCTTCGAGTCCCTCCCGGCTTGGTATCATTTGCAGCTGTAAGAAGCAAATTTTCTATTCATGCAAGTAATTATTAAAAAAATATTTTGAGCAGTACCAGGCCTGGGACAGATCCCCAGGGAGTCCCAGACTGTGGATCTCCTCGCTTTCCCGGCGGATCATAAATAACTCCTCTGAGCGACGTTCCTTCCTTCCAGCACTGCTTTCCTTCGGCTCCGTGGCATCTGTCCCTGCCATCTTCCCTCTTCCAGCTGTGCTGGAGCTGCAGAGATGTGAGCAGGGGCTGGCTGGTGTCTTAATTGAATTTGAACTTCAGCTTGTCTGGCTTCAGCTTCTGGATTTGGGTCTCACAAAGCCGCGGCTGGAGGTGCCCGTGGCTCGTTTTCCATGTCCGCCCTTGGAGCCTGTGTTTTAACCCCCCCGTAAATTTATCCTTGAAAAACGGAGCTTTCCACCCTAAGACATCTCTTTGAGGCCTTCACTTCACCCCTGAGTCCTTAGGATCATAGAATTATGGAATAGCTTGGGTTGGAAGGGATCCTTGAAGGTCATCTACTCCAACCCCCCTGCCATGGGCAGGGAACCTTCTCTGCTGAATATTTCAGCACAGACACCAGCAGTTAATGGTTTTTTTAGCATTAATATAAATCAAACTTTTTCTGTGTGATCTTCAGCCTGCATTTTTTCTTGTTTTGATTTTTTTGTTTCGAGTTTGTTTTGTTTTGTTTGGGGCATTATTTAACACTGCTTAGGCAGAGGAGGAAAATTCACTGGATATTTCCTGTATGTGAGTGTTTGCAGAGTAAGATGGTTTCTTGCTTTTCGTGTTAGCAATTTCACAGAATCCCAGAATGGTTTGGGTTAGAAGGGACCTTAAAAACCATCCCATTCCAACCCCATGCCATGGGCAGGGACACCTTCCACTATCCCAGGTTGCTCCAAGCCCTGTCCAACCTGGCCTCGAACATTTCCAGGGATGGATCATCCACAACTTCTCTGAATACTCCTGTTATGATGGAAAGTTCCCTGTGGATCCCAGGGACCTAAAAGCCAGAGGGGAGCAAAGGAGCTGTGAAATCATTGCAGTTCATATGTATCTGCTTTGTAACTCCAGCATATCCCCAGCAGCCTTAAAAGTCAGGATTATCTAAAGAAAAAAAAAAAAGTAAGAATCTGGTTTGTTCTAAGAAAAGAAGGAAAAGTCAAGAACAATATGGGGGGTTTGAAAGGTGGGGCTTCATTTTGCAGAGCTGCATCCCCGAGCAGAAACTCCTATTTGGGGCAAAGTTTCCCCAACTCCCTGGAGACTCTCTTGAATATAAATGCATCTCCGGGAATTTCCTGTAATTCTTGATAATTATTTCAATCAAGGTATCAATTTATAGCTTCCTGACTAATGAAAAGCTGCTCCTTACCGCATTCTCCTTTGATATGCAAAGCTGCCTTTGAGCTGCCAGCGCCGTGCTGGGCAGCCCGTGCAGCTCCACACCTGGCAGAGCCGGGGGTGACACCAACGCCCTTCGGAGCTGGCACAGGAATTCCATCCGTCACTTTGCACGCAGGAACCATCTAATGCACGTTTGGGCTGTGCTTTGGATAAGGAGTGGAGTTTATTGCTCCTCACTGATGAATTCTGGAGGCGGTGAGCAGCGATCCAAGTGCACCTCGCTGCGTTTGGGAGGGTCTGCTCCAGTAACTGCCCCATTTTTCTGTGAGTTTCCCAAACCTGTTGGTCTTTTCCAGCAGCAGAAGGAGGTAACACTCCAAGACCAGGTTTGGAGCAAACTGGTCTGATGGGAGGTGTCCCTGCCCTTGGCAGGGGGTGGAATGGGATGAGCTTGAAGTTCCCTTCCAACCCAAACTGTTCTGGGATTCTGTGATCTGCTGTCATTTGATCAATAACCTTACATCCACTGACCTCATCACCTTCAGGATTTGCTGCCCCTGGTTCATAAACTCCCACAAGCCTTCCCTTCTCCAGGCTGAGCAACTCTGAGCTGCCATCTCACCTTGCAAAGCAGCTGCCCCATCCCAGGGGTCGTTCAATTGTTCTTTCTTCCTCTCCAACACCACCACGCTCCTCTCGGAGATCGGGGCTGCGGAGTTATCGAAACGAGGACGCATCAGGGTTTCCTGCAGCAGCAAAGCGATGCCTGGAGCCTTGCGTGTGTGCAGGGAAGGCTGAGAAATAACAATTCCTTGTCTCTTCTTAGCTGCCACCTTGGACACACCTTGGCCACACGCTGAGCCAGTGATTTCAGGGGGCAGCCCAAGATCTCAGCTCGTGGTGCCAGTTCCAGCCTCAGCACAGCACGAGAGTGGTTCAGACCTTTTTCCTCCAGATGCTTCATTCCTGTACCAAAGCTCATTTGAAATTTTCTTCTCGGCTTTTCCATTTTTAAGGGCCTTTTGGAGCTTCTTGCCATCAGTGTGGCACTTGGTGCCCTGGGAAGATCTCTCCTGCAGAAATGGAGATGTGGGGCTGCTCTTGCTCCTGCAGGTTGTGGATGAGGATGTTGTTAAACCCTGGACTCGATCTCTGCTGTACCACACCGTGGACTCATTTCCATCCCGAGAAATGACCACTGAAACCTCTCACTTCCAGTCTTTTTCACCAGTTTTCAAGCAACAAAAGGTCCTTTTCTCCTGTCCTGTGGCAACATAGTTTCTTTAATTGTATTGTGAAAGGCTTTTAAAAAAAGGAAAATACATAAAATCCTGTGGTTTTCCCATCTAGAACATAGAATCCATGTACTTTATGAGAAAAAGGGTAAATTTTACTGAATTTACTTTTGTCCAGTGTCCTGAACATCACAGGGGTTAAATTGTTCATGCAGGAAAGCAGTAGCCAATAATGGCTGGAGAAAGGCCTGGTGGGAGAATAAAAATATTTCTTTCCCCAAAATGTTGAGACTGCCAAGTCAAGTTGTTAACAGAGATTGTTTCTCCAACACAACAGCAGTGAGGACAACTTGGCTTGGGCTGCTTGGCTTGGCTTGCTCGGTGCATGCAGAGCACAGACCTTGGTCGTAAAACCTGCTCTTAAATAACGCTCCAAATAAGCCCTTTTCCACCCAAAATGAAGACCTGGCAATGCTCTGCTGTAACTCATCCAAAGAGATGAGCAGAGCCAGCTCCAAAAGCAGGATCATGGCAGCTGCTCCGTGATCTCCTCCCTTACAATGCATTTAGGTGACCCAGCTGCCCCTGGATCCCTGGAAGTGTCCAAGGCCGGGCTGGACAAGGCTTGGAGCAGCCTGGGATAGTGGAAGGTGTCTCTGCCCATGGCAGGGGGTTGGACATGAATGATCTTCCTTCCAACTCAAACCATTCCAGGATTCCATGAAAATTGCAAGGCCCCAGCTCTAAGGAGCCTCGTTGCTAACGAGCCGATGTCTGCCAACGTGGACACAGCCAGGGATGCGCAGACACTGAAGCCACGCTGAGTCAGAGTGGAGACACAGCACAGCCTCACCTGGCTCCAGTTTGGTACCCAAGAAGGACTTCTCGAAGTCCAACAGCTGGGCTGTGATGGATGCAGCTCCAGCGTGGGCCAGGAACCTGCTCCAGCATGGGCTGGTTCCCCCATGGATCCACAGGTCCTGCCAGGAGCTGCTCCAGTGTGGGCTTTCCATGGGGCCTCAGCCTCCCTCAGGCATCCCCCAGCTCCAGCGTGGGCTCCTCCACGTGCTGCAGGAGGATCCACGGGCTGCAGGGGCACAGCTGCTTCTCCATGGAATCCCAGGGGAATCTCAGCTCTGGCTCTTGGAGCAGCTCCTGCCCCTCCTCCTGCACTGACCTGGGGTCTGCAGGGCTGTTCCTCTCACATATCCTCCTCCTCTCTCCATCTGCAGCTGCACAAGGCTTTTTCCCAATTCCTAAATCTGTTTTCCCCAGAGGTGCTGCCATGATCTCTGATGGGCTCGGCCTTGGTCCATCCTGGAGCCGGCTGGAATTGGCTCTGCTGGACACGAGGGAAGCTTCCAGCAGCTTCTCACAGAGGCCACCCCTGGAGCCCCCCACTGCCCAAACCCGGCCACCAAACCAAATTCACTCCTCCAAGCTTTTCTTCATTAATTCTTGGATCTGCTCATCACTGTGCTATAACTCAAAGGTTAAAACTTCTTAACATTGGTGTTACCAAACACAAAATTAAACCTGGTGATTACAAAATTGGTGGAAAAAAAGACCTAGAATCCAATATGAGCTCCTCTGAGAATTAAAACCTGGCTCCTACTGGATGCAGAAGATACCTGTGGGTGAAAAAATTCTTGGGTGCATGAAAAATACAGAAAATACAAATTCAGTGGGGTTTCTATGGGTCAGGGTCTTACTTGCAGTGTGGATTCCCCTCCGTGCCTCAGCCAAGCAGAGGGAAAAGGACATTCCTGGTGAAAATTCCACCTGCCATGGGACTGAGTGACTTTTGCAGCTTTTGAGAGGTGGTTCCCTCTCAGGCAGTGAGGTTTTGGGTCAGTCGGGGCCGGGATCTGCAGCAGTGGATGGATGGTCTTGGCACACGGCTTCGTGCTTGAGAGTGGAGTAACAACGTCTTCCCTGCTTGGATCACAGCCCTTCCACAGCCCAGTGCAGGATAAACACCGGCCCAGGGCAGGATAAACACCGACACAGCCGCTGCTCTGCTGCCTGCAGGAAGGGGAACAGCTCAGGGGGCTTCACCCACCTCCCCAGCCAACCCTTCTGAACCTGCTCCCCACCCCACGATGGGAGGGCGTCACCAGACCCAGCCAGCCCTGCCTGGATCATCGCTTTGCTGTTTAAATTTCTTATTTTTTCCACCCCCCCAATTTGGAGGCAGAAGTGAGAGCTCAAAGAGAGAATTAAAAAAAAAAAAAAAATGGAAAAAAGAAGAGAAGAATCGGGGTCAACACGAGCAGCAGTATTTCAGTCATCCTTTGAGAGCTTGTCTGTACTCACTGTGGGTGTTCTCCTTGCAGATGCTGAGCGGGAGATGTTTTCCCTTAGTAGGGCAGGATCCCGTGCTCGGCCCTCCTCGCCTGGCCATAAAAGGGCAGCGTTTTCTGCAGGACCCCCGGATCCTCCGAGAGCTGACAGCTTTTTGGGAAGGGGCCTGCCCCGCCACTGCTTGCTTTGGACCTCACAACCCTCGTGTCAGCGTTGTTTTGGCTCCTTCTCTTCTTGTGCCTTTTGTTTTGTCTCTCTTCTCCTCCCGCTCCTCTCAGGAGGTTGGAGGGAGAGAGGCCAGAGAGCCTCCAGGAATGTTCTTGCTTCCCCTAATTTTTATTCTTTCTCTCTCCCTCCCTTGGCCTGGTTTGATCCCTCCTTTTCCGTGATCCCGCTCGGAAAACCAGCTGCTGAGTGAAAACCACTTGCCAAGGCCAGGGTACATCCCTAAAGCACTGACGGTGTCCCCAGCCTCCATCCTTGTCCCATGGGAACCTGGAGGGCTCTTCCCTCCTGCTCTGCCCACGCCTGTGGATGCCCTGACCCGCTCAGGAAGGGTTGGACACCACGGAACCTCCTCCCACCACCTCCTGGAGCACCTCTCCATGGGAATTCCAGTCTACAGGAGATGCTCAGCAGAGCACAGTTGTTACAGCAGGGAATCCCAGACAGGCAGAGCCAGCCAGAGGACACGGTTCCACCTTGGAATTTATCATTCCAGGTCCACTTGGCTCTTCAAAGACTCCTTTGGGTAGGAAAAGACCCTCAAGGTCATCAAGTCCAACCATTAACTGCCAAGCACTGCCTCACCCACCACTAAACTGTGTCCCCAAGTGCCCCATGGATACGACTTAAACACTTCCAGGTTCTCCTGTGGTTCCTCACAAACCCAAAGCTCCCTGAGCTGTTGCAGGGTCTCAGCTTTCTTCTTGTCCCTTGTCCTTGACGACACCTCCCTTGGAGAAGTCCAAAACTACGGAAATGAAAATGGAAATGTCAGGGATCTGTTCAACCAAGGAAATAGGAACCTCTCCTGGTTTCCCTAAACTTTTTCCTCTGTATTGTTGTGGCTGATCTTTCATTGAAGACTCTCTGGGACTTTGTGGTTGCCATCTCATGGCCTGGGGAGAGAAAGGAAGAGGTAAAGCTACAGGAGATGTCCCTTTTGTGGCCACCACGCTGCCGGAAAGTCCCAGGGAGGAGACCCAACACTTCTCCTGTGTCAACAAACCTCGCCAGTTTCTCCAGAACTTTGTTTCCCTGGAGAACCTGTTCCCTAACAGCGATTGACCTGAACTCTGGACCCTCAGATCCCGTTGTGGACCCTGTCAGCCTTGCCCTGGTCGTTTTCCATGGTCTGTGATGCTGTGCGAGATGTGCCAGAGCCATTTCCCAGACCACAGCATTCCAGGAAGGCTCCAGAACTTCCAGAACTTTGTGTGAAGGCACCAAGAGCTTGGAGTTACCCTCAGCCAGGAATCCCAGCAGCTGAAGAAGCTCCAAGGAGGGATCAGTCACTCAAATACCCCATTAACCTACAAAACAAAGCCCCCAGACCAGCCTGGGTGGGATCTCACCGAACTGGGTGGGGTGGGATTTGCTGGGAGCTTCAGGAAGTGGTTTCAGCAAACCCCTGTAGCCCCTGGGTGGCTGTGGCCGTGAAGCCACCTGTATTTCATCTCTCAGGAACATTGCTGTGGTCACTGTGGTCAAATAAAGGGTTTCACCCAAGTGTGTCATTGG
The DNA here is from genome assembly GCA_013397795.1 of Orthonyx spaldingii. Lineage (NCBI taxonomy): Eukaryota > Metazoa > Chordata > Aves > Passeriformes > Orthonychidae > Orthonyx > Orthonyx spaldingii. The sequence continues at coordinate 822,019 of VZTJ01006073.1, forward strand.
TTGTTCCCTTTCCAAGGCTTTTCCCTTTGTCTTGGTGGGAACAGCTTCTCCCACATCAGGATGGAAAAACTGCATCTGGCAGAGACCAGATCTCCACGGGAGAGGTGGGTTCAGCATCTTCCAAAAGGCTCCTGGTGAGCCCCCAGAGTGGCATCAGGGCTTTGACCGCCCCTGCAGACCTTCATTCTTCAGAGCTGTGAGGGCTCCAAGCTCTGGAGCTCCCTGGTCCCCTGTGCCTCGTCCATGAAAAGGCCACAGGGATCTGGGTTCTGGAGCAGAGCTTAAATGCCTGTCTCCCACCTCCAGCCTCATCTCACCCTCACCCTCAGCACTGGCTGCATTTCCAGGAGCTTATGTAGCTTTTTGGAAAAGTTTCCAGGGCAGGGGAGGTGTCGGATGGGCCAAAGGCTCATCTCACAAAAAGCTTTCTGATAGCAAAGATGTTCTGGTGGCACTGGCCAGGAATTTTTTTTTTTTTTTCTGTGGAGCAGAGCAGGGTTGAGAGCAAGAGAGGGCATTTAAAAAAAAATTAAAATAAATAAATAAAAGCTCCGAAACGAAGCCGGCACAGGCAGGACGTGGCCACGGGGAGGTTATGCAAAGAGCTGCTCACATCTGGAAGAAGTTACTGCGCACGGCAACCGGGGCTGAGTCTAAACAAGTGCAAGACGTTCCCACGTGGATGTCTGCAGCAGGGAAGGTGCAGTGAAGGTGGAGCAGCCCCGGGGTTCTGGGGATGCCCCCAGTGCCCTTCAGAGCCGTCGTGCTGCTCTGCTTTTAGGCTGCTGGAAGGGAATCCGCGTGCCCGTGACATTTTGGGTGCTGTCTGCAGGAGGGTGGGGGGCAGGAATGGCTCTTGGGGGTTGTCACCATCCCCACGAGCCTCGGTTGGGCACCTCCTGGGGCTTCTCCTGCCAAGGGGCAGAGCCTGTCCTGGTGCCAGAGGCGTGGGAGCACTGTGGGACTCTGTGGATACCCTGGAGCTGCTCCAGTTTTGCCCCCTCAGTCCCCAGAACGAGGATTTTGGGGTACCCAGCTCCTGGATGAGGCTGGGGGGTGTTGGGAAGGTAAAACTCATCCCTCCCTCAGCATCAGGGAGAGCCAAGCAGAGCTGGGGGTGAAATAAGGAAGCTTTGCTTTGTTTTGGGGCGTGTTGAGGGCTGGCAGTGTCCCACAGGTCCCATCCCAGGCCCTGAGGGCGTTTTGGGGATCTCTGTCCTGTAAGGAAATGTTCCTTAAACACCCTCCAAGTGGAGGAGCTCCTTTTCCTCTGAACAGTGGCAGAACATGCCAAAAATCCCCTTTTTTAATAGTTGATGTTACCTTATGACTCCTCAGATTGGGGGTTTATGCCCCAAAAAACCTTGGGGTCTTATTATTGGGTTTGGGGAGGGGGTGGGGGGGTTGTGTGCCTCAGTTTCCCCCTCCACAGCAGGATCCAGGGGGTGCTCCCAATAACCAAATGTACCTTAAACATAGCCCAGTGGGGGATCCCCATTTCCTCCAAACAGTGGGAGAACACTCCAAAAATCCCATTTTAAATAAATCAACGTTATCCCACGACACCCCAAATGGGGGGTTTATGCCCCAAAAGCCTTGGGGTCTTTTAATTAGGTTGGGGTGGAAAAGGGCTGTGTGTGCCTCAGTTTCCCCTGCACCAGCGGGATCCAGAGGGTGCTCCCATTAATGCTCCAAATGTGCCTTAAACACATCCAGGTGGGGGATCCCCATTTCCTCTGAACAGTGGAAGAACACTCCAAAAATCCCATTTTAAAATAAATCGATGTTATCCCACAGCACCCCAGATTGGGGGTTTATACCCCAAAAAACCTTGAGATCTTTTTATTGGGTTTGGTGAAGGTGTAAGGGGTTGTGTGCCTCAGTTTCCCCCTGCCACAGCGGGATCCAGAGGATGCTCCCAATTAATGCTCCAAATGTGCCTTAAACACGTCCAGGTGGGGATCCCCATTTCCTCTGAACAGTGGGAGAACACTCCAAAAATCCCATTTTAAATAAATCAACCTTATCCCACAACGCCTAAACGGGGGGGTTTATGCCCCAAAAGCCTTGGGGTCTTTTAATTAGGTTGGGGTGGAAAAAGGCTGTGTGTGCCTCAGTTTCCCCCTCCACAGCAGGATCCAGAAGATGTTCCCAATAACCAAATCTGCCACAAACGCATTCCAGTGGGGGATCCCCATTTCCTCCAACGAGCGGGAGAAACACTCCAAAAATCCCATTAAAAAATAAATCGACGTCACCCCACGACACCCCAAATGGGAGTTTTACGCCCCAAAAAAACCCTCGGGGTGTTCTTACGGGGCAGGGGCTGTGCGTGCCTCAGTTTCCCCGCCCCGGCGGGATGCGGGGGATGCTCCCGGGGGACGCCGCGCTGCGGGGGCGGCTGGAGCGGAGGGTTCGGGGTGCGGGGCCAGGGGGGTGTCCCCGCGGGGGTGGCGGCGGCCGCTGTCGCTTTAAAGGGGCAGCCGCGGCCCCAGCTGATGCGGCGGCTCCAATCAGCGGCCCCGGGGCTCTTGGCAGCCGGAGCCGCCGCCGCTCCGCATTCCTCCGGCTTCCCAAAAGGGGCGAACATGGCGATGGGCAGGATGAGGTGAAGAGGAGGAGAGGAAAACAGAAAAAGAAAAAAAAAAAAAAAAAAAAAAAAAAAAGAGAGAAAAAAAAAAAAAAAAAAAAAAAAAAAAAAAAAAAAGGG